>JADLZL010007247.1:792500-965652 GCA_015844335.1 Chrysopogon serrulatus
ATTCAATAGATCTATTGGCGTATCATCTAAATTGTGGCTAAATCATTACTATAGTGTTACCTTAGAACGCAGTCCTATATATGTCAATCAGGTTTCGGTTGGATGGATTAATTAGTGTATTATCAGTATCAAAGTTGAGAAGTTTAAATGTGCCTGTCATGTTGCCTCTGACACAGTCCTGTAGGTATGGTTTGGTTCAAATTCAATTTGTTAATTAGCGTAGTATAGATCCAAATTAAGATCTTGATTACTAAGAAAAAAACAAGATAGTTACTACTACAAACTACAAAGAAAACTAAGATGGTTAAATCTTGCCTCGCATCTTGCCAGCCTATTTTTACCTTATTGATCTGTTTCTAATCACCTAAGTCAGAAGGATATGTATGAATATTGGGAACTACTGCTAAACTTATTTCTTGTTGATAGACTGATCCCTTTCAGATTATAAATGTTGAATCATGTCTCTATATTTTCTGCTTGTGTGTGTTGAGTTGCCATGTTTAATTCGCAATGTAACTAGCACATTGGTGTGGCTTGCTATTCTTCTAATTTGTGATTTTTTCAGTTTTTGGCTTGTTGCGAAGCCATGGTGTTTCTGTTCTGCAATGGAATCCTGTAGATACCATATATTTTGGGTTCGATTCAAAATATCGATTAATGTATTGTATCAAAGTTAAGAGGTTTAAATTATTCTTAGCATGTTGCCTCTGAACGTAATCCTACAGATATCATAGAATTATTATGTTTTCAATTGAATAGATTATTTGGTGTATCATCTAAATTATGGCGAAATCATGCCTATAGTAATAGTGTTACCTCAGAACACAGTCCTGTAAATGTCAATTCGGTTTCAGTTCAGTTAAAGAAGTTTAAGCCATGCCCGTCATAGTGTCATGTCATGTTGCCTCTAACCCAATTCTGTAGGTATGGTTTGGTTCAAATTCAATTCATTGATTAGCATATGCTCAAAATTAACATGTTTATTACTTAAAAAAAAAGATGGTTATTACTTCAAAGAAAATTAAGATGGTTAAATCTTGCCTCACATCTTCCCTGCCTATTTGACCTTATTGATCCGTTTCTGATCACCTTTGTCAGAAGGATATGTATGAATTTTGGGAAGTACTGCTAAACTTATTTCTTGTTGATACACCCTTTCAGATTATAACAATCCTGTCTCTGGTTTCTGCTTGTGTATGTTGAGTTGTCAAGCTAAATTACCAATGTAACTGATAGTTGGTGTGCATGATGTGTTGTTTCATTGAATTCGTGGTTCAGATGTCTGTGTCTTGTTTGTTGTTACCTCTGTTTCATAGTAAAGACTTGACTCCCTCCTCGAGGGACTAGTTTTTTCTATGCCTATCTCTTTATGGTAGCTTACTAATATGATTTTTGTTCCTGCAGATGCAGATCTTCGTGAAGACCCTCACTGGCAAGACCATCACCCTCGAGGTTGAGTCCTCGGATACAATTGACAATGTCAAGGCTAAGATCCAGGACAAGGAGGGAATCCCTCCGGATCAGCAGCGCTTGATCTTTGCTGGCAAGCAGCTTGAGGATGGGCGGACGCTGGCTGACTATAATATTCAGAAGGAGTCCACCCTCCACCTGGTGCTCAGGCTCAGGGGTGGCATGCAGATCTTTGTGAAGACCCTGACTGGAAAGACCATCACACTGGAGGTCGAGTCCTCAGATACGATAGACAATGTGAAGGCCAAGATTCAGGACAAGGAGGGCATTCCACCAGACCAGCAGCGCCTCATCTTTGCCGGGAAGCAGCTCGAGGATGGCCGCACCTTGGCTGACTACAACATTCAGAAAGAGTCCACCCTTCACCTTGTGCTCAGGCTAAGAGGAGGCATGCAAATCTTTGTCAAGACTCTGACTGGGAAGACCATCACACTTGAAGTTGAGTCTTCTGATACCATCGATAACGTAAAGGCAAAGATTCAAGACAAAGAAGGCATCCCACCAGACCAGCAGCGCCTCATCTTCGCTGGAAAGCAACTCGAGGATGGCCGCACTCTTGCTGACTACAACATTCAGAAGGAGTCCACCCTCCACCTAGTGCTGCGCCTCCGAGGTGGTATGCAGATTTTTGTGAAGACGCTGACTGGGAAGACCATCACCCTGGAGGTCGAGTCATCTGACACGATCGACAATGTGAAGGCAAAGATCCAGGATAAGGAGGGCATTCCTCCAGACCAGCAGCGCCTGATCTTTGCTGGTAAGCAGCTTGAGGATGGCCGCACCCTGGCGGACTACAACATCCAGAAGGAGTCTACACTGCACCTGGTTCTGCGCCTTCGAGGTGGCCAGTAAAGGGTCTGGGTGAGTTGCTTCAGGGGGGGGTGGGGTAGTTCAATTTGTCGCGTCTGATGTGAGAGTCTCTTGTGTCCAAGTTTCTGTTATGACCGAGTCCCGCAAAACATATGCTGCCTGCTGTGTTGCAGCTTTATTACTGTAATGGATTAGTAAACATGGTTTTATCTTGGCGTACATAATTTGTTTCTGTCATTTTGCGTTTTATCTGATATATGCTGATCTCACTGTTCATAGATTGTGTGTGCTCTTTATATGCTGAGGGACAACGGTTATCTGTCATACGACAGGTATCACCAGTAGTCTGAAATGAACACGAGAGTTCAACTTAAATGAATACTCTGTTTGAAATGAGTACCTATGCACAGCCATTTTTCTGTAATTTTGATTGATCAGTAAGCCAGCATTGTTTCTGTAATATTGGTTGATGAATAAGCCAGCAGATTGTTTGAGAAAGCACGTACATGTGTATCTGAATCTCAGCTGGGTTTCTGAACTTAATATGTTCTGTTTAGAACCTACACAAACTTCAGAAGCATCCTTTTAGCTGCCACTTTGAGCATAAGAAAAGAAAATTCTTTTTAGCTTTCCAAGAAAGGTAACATAAGACAATAGCGTGATCATAGATTTTTTTTTTTTTTTGAAAAACCTGGACAGAGCTCCGCCTCTCAATTAAAGAGAGATAAAAAAAATATAGATTCTGGTAAAAGACATGAGTTCAAGTTAACAGGATTGCCACAGTTCAGAAACACATTTGAGATCGCACAAAACTGAAAATTCAGTGGTGGCCGCCGGCGTGGGTGCGTGGATGGGCTCTCGGTCGCTTGGGTTCATTTCAATATTTGCGAGGCCTTCTCCGTGTCTCACCTATGCAAACAGGAACAAAAGTACATAACACCGTGGGTGACACAACCAAAGCTCTCCTCCTGTCTCTTGCTCACTCCACGTCTCCACTTGTTTTCTTCTCTTATTACTCCGTGCCTCACCTATGTAATATCGTATACGTCATTGTCCCGCGCCGCGCATCGTCGTCCTTGCCTCCGCTATCCAGCGGTTTGTAAATCAAACTAGACATATAGATCCTATATATAGGACCAGCTAGGTCTTAGCAGAAGCCAGGAGGATAGGCCAAGCAAGTGAAGCAGCTAGCTGCAGATCGACCAAAGTACTACCACTTGAGCGACAATCAATGGCTGAGCATGGAGGCGCCGAGCAGCCCATCGAGGCCTTTGCCGGAAATCACGACCGCGCTCAGCAGCTCTGCCTCGACTTCGGCCGCATGCTCATGCTTTGCGCTCTGCTTGTCGCCATCCCAACGGCAGATTTCGATCCCACCCGTGCATTCATCAGCTTCCTCCTCTGGATCCTCGCCACGTGTCTCTGCCTCGTGGGGCTCACGGCCGCGGCTCCGTGAGCTGCGAGGGTCGGCGCCGCCATTGCCAGCAACATGCTCAAGTGTCTCTCCCTTCTCTAGCGCGCATACCGGGCACGTCACCGGGGCACGAGCACAGGTCAACCGTCACTTGGCTGGTTTCAGCTGGTTCTGTGAATAACCAGCCGAAATAAAAAAAAAAGAAGCGTTCATATTTTGAACTTGATGGATAATAAGGCGTGCTCTTATTTTCTCAGTAACCGTATGTGCATGTGTACTACTACTCGAGTGTTTGGTGTGGGAGGCTTCACTATCGTCCCAAAAAGGAGCTAGTGTTTTGAATTATTATAGATATAAACAGAAGGTCAGGTCTGATGTTTATATTTCGTGTTTGTGTGTGTGATATGATATAAGTTACGTGTGGAGTCCGAAAGGCTGTCAGTGGAGTCCGATTGTAAAACATGTGAGATCTGTCTGAGTATTATGTGCCTCTTGCTGCTGATTGGGTTTATTAAGTGTGGATTTTTTTCTTGCTTCTCAATGCTGTACTATAGTTTTTTTTATTGAACTTTAAAATTAGATATCTACTTCATCAACTCTAAAACCCATCTAACCTACTTTATCCCACTTTAAGTGGTTTTTAAGATGATCTTGTCCTTTTTTTTTAGTTGAAAGAATTTCATAGATAACTAATAGAATTTTTAAAGCACAAAAATGTCTCTAATGAATTTTAAAAAGATTCCAAAATCATAGAAATAAATTGGGCCCCGAGTTTAAAAACACTAGATGATACCCCGCGCGTTGCCGCGGGAATTATTGGAAAAATTAAATAGTACTATCTAACAATAACACTATAGTGTTTTGAGAGCTAAATTTTGATAAACATAGGTGTGAGTATGAAAAAGAGCAACAACTATTTTACTAAAGGACTGCTAAAAAAACTGGTACTTGGTCAGCGGAGGCCACCTACCTCACGCATCATCCATCTATATGATAAAAAATGTAAAATAAATTAATTAAGTCATCGTATACTTAAATAAGAAAATCAGCAAGTAACTTCACGCGCAAGCCAGATAGACGAACGACCTCCCTTATATCCTCTCTGCCCCTTTGTCGTATGTATATCGGCTGATCGGCAGAAGCTTCTTCTTCCATCTCGGCCTCACACCTAATGGTGCCGAGAGGCGGCTGCAGAGGTAGTAGCCAGCGCATGTTGGGGACGGTCTTCGGTGAAGGCGGCGGCGTGGTGTAGTGCAAGGCGTCTCTCCTCGGACCCCCCACGCAACGCCCCTCCATCCTCGACCTCCGCTCCGCGCCCATGGCAGCTCATGCCCATGACGCGCATCTCCCCACCCCTGGTCATGGCCGCCGCCTGTAGCATTGCCGGCCTCCCCCTCAGACTCCCGCTGCAGGCTGTGTGTCAACGTCCGGCGGCGGCTTGAGGATGAAGAGGTCTCATGTTCCTGTGCGACGGCGTGCCTGCCTCACGTCCCCTTGCGGTGGTGATTTAAAGCCATGAGCATGGAGACTCATCGCTTTCTTTCATTAATTGATTATTGGCGGCCTTCTTGATCCAATCCATGAGGATGACTCGATCTTTTTACATTGATTGTGGCCTTGTTTATTACTTGAGTGGAGAGCATTCTTGGCAAGTGAAGGGGTGGATACGGGACAATCTTTGCTTTCGACTGCGAGAAGACTTTAAAGAGAAAGATCATGTTTTCGTGTTAACGGATGGGGACTGGGGCCACGGAGGTGACGTGGCTCGCCAGGAGTTCGGAGAATTTTTTTGTAGTGGGTTCCTCCTATTAAGTTATAGTAGATTACATACATCTATATTGGAGTGGCGGAGATACGGGCTGCGTGGTGGGGACAGCGCGTTTCGCGTTGCCGTGAGCCCGTAACCCGTGAGGCGTGAGCCGTGACGTAACCGGCACCCCCCGTTCCCCACCATAAAAGCCACACCCGGCCTCCGATTTCCCCAATCGATCTGTTCAACGCCTCCCCTCCTTCGATCCCAAATCGCGAAGTCTCCGCTCATAGGCTCGCAGAAGAACGAAACAAGGCTCCCCCGATCGTCTCGTCAAGGTAGCGCTCCCTCGATTCGCCCACCACCTCTCTATATTCGTCTTTGCGTGTATGGTCGATTCTCAAATCCTCTATGCCTGTATGGTCGAATCTCAAATCTCGACTTTGCCTTCCGGACTAAATTTCGTAGATTGTTCGCGTGGTGTGTGATATGTTCCTTTTTACGTTTATTATCGGATCAACTAGATCGAGTTATCTTGTCTGATTCGATCGAGCTCCGTGTTTATTCAGCATACTAGTATCCCACAGTTATTGCTCATCCAGGGTACACTAGATCCAGGTTGTCGACCGATCGGTTACTTATGATCGATCGGTTGCTCGTTGCCTTCCACAAAGGACAGTGCTATTTTCTGTTCTGAATTGAAATCCTGTATCTGTATATATTAGAGATAGGGTTCAATTCTAAAAGTTGATTAGTGTGTTATAGAAATTAATAGGGTTATACAATTCCTATCATGTTGTCTCCAACGTAATGCTGCGGATAACATAGAATTATATTCGAATTCAATGGATTGATTGATTTTGTTCCATCAAAATCGACAAGGTTTAATCATTGCAATTTTGTTGTTATACAGAGCACAATCCTGCAATGTTTGGTTTGGTTTTTAAGTGTTTGCTCAAAATTAAGATGGTTAAAGCTTGCCTAGCATCTTGCCTGCCTATTTTTCGTTAGATTGATCTGTTTATGGTCACCTTAGTCACAAGGACATGTATAAAGCTTGGGAAGTACTGCTGAACTTATTTGTTGTTGAGAAGCTGACCCCTTTCAGTTTTTTATGTTCAATCCTTTATCTGTATTTGCTTCTTGTGTATGTTGAATCGCCATGCTATTACATTTGTAACTAGCATGCTGGCTGTTGGTATGCGTGTACCTAATCTGGATGGATGCAGTTGTCTGTTCTAATTCATGGTTAATCAATGTTTGTCTTCTCTGTTTGTTACCTCTGTCTCATAGTTGAGACTACATTTTTCTTTGCCTGTTATGGTGGTTTACCATATGATTTTTGTCTCTGCAGATGCAGATCTTTGTGAAGACCCTCACTGGCAAGACCATCACCCTCGAGGTTGAGTCCTCGGACACAATTGACAATGTCAAGGCAAAGATCCAGGACAAGGAGGGAATCCCACCGGACCAGCAGCGCCTGATCTTTGCTGGCAAGCAGCTTGAGGATGGGCGGACACTCGCTGACTATAACATCCAGAAGGAGTCCACCCTCCACCTTGTGCTCAGGCTCAGGGGTGGCATGCAGATCTTTGTGAAGACCCTGACTGGAAAGACCATCACACTGGAGGTCGAGTCCTCAAATACGATAGACAATGTGAAGGCCAAGATTCAGGACAAGGAGGGCATTCCACCAGACCAGCAGCGCCTCATCTTTGCCGGGAAGCAGCTCGAGGATGGCCGCACCTTGGCTGACTACAACATTCAGAAAGAGTCCACCCTTCACCTTGTGCTCAGGCTAAGGGGAGGCATGCAAATCTTTGTCAAGACTCTGACTGGGAAGACCATCACACTTGAAGTTGAGTCTTCTGATACGATTGATAATGTTAAGGCAAAGATTCAAGACAAGGAGGGTATCCCACCAGACCAGCAGCGCCTCATCTTTGCTGGAAAGCAACTCGAGGATGGCCGCACTCTTGCTGATTACAACATTCAGAAGGAGTCCACCCTCCACTTGGTGCTGCGCCTCCGCGGTGGTATGCAAATTTTTGTGAAGACACTGACTGGGAAGACCATCACCCTGGAGGTTGAGTCATCTGACACGATCGACAATGTGAAGGCAAAGATCCAGGATAAGGAGGGCATCCCGCCGGACCAGCAGCGCCTGATCTTCGCTGGTAAGCAGCTTGAGGATGGCCGCACCCTGGCGGACTACAACATCCAGGAGGAGTCTACACTCCATCTGGTTCTGCGCCTTCGTGGTGGCCAGTAAGGTTCTGGGCGAGTTGGGGTTCTGAGTTCAGTTTGTAGTGTCTGATGTGAGGTCGAGTCTCTTGTGTCCACGTTTCTACTATGATCTAGTCCCGCAAAACATATGCTGCCTGCTGTGTAGCAGCTTCATTTCTGAAATGGATAAGTAAACATAGTTTTATCTTGGCGTACGTAATTTGTTTCTGTCATTTCGTGTTTGTAATCTGTTCTGCTGATATCGCTGTGTTCATGGATTGTTTCCTTTATATAATATGCTGAGTGACAAGGGTTATCTGTGTTCATGGATTGTGTCTATGCTGAGTGACACGAGTTATATCTGTCATACGACAGGTATTACTAGAAACTGAACCTTCTGATAGTCTGAAATGAACACACAGTTTGTTTGAAATTAGTATCAGTGCAAAGCCATTTTTCTGTATAGATTGGTTTATGAGTAAGCCAACAGATAGTTCGAGAACTTCCGCCACGGTTTTCATTACTTGGGTAACGAAATCAGAGAGTTTTTGTTTGAGAAACTATGGACGCTCTATGTTTCTGAACTTCGTGTGTACTGCCCATAATGTAATGCTATAGTCAGTTATCAGAAACCCCTTATAGTTGTTTCCTTTTTATTTCAGATCTGTATAGGTTTCTGAACTTTATATGGCTGCTATAACCGTCCTCAAGTTCTGCCCATAATGTATTGACAGTCAGTTATCAGATTTCAATATCATCCTCAGATTTCAATATCATCCTTGCAAATTTATGTAGTGTTTGCTTGTGCCAACACACCTGCTATTCGCTGCTCCTTGGAATGTTGTTAGCTTGTTTTAGATGTGTTACTGAAACTCAAGACTTGCTGAAACCATCGTCTGGATAGGCGATTTAGAGATGGCTTGGAGGGAAGAGCTTCTCAGATACCTGCAGTCCAAGTATTACTGAACTTCCAAAACTTGCTGAACCTGAAACCTGAAGTTGTAAAGTTGCAGTTTTGTAGTTGTTTTTTAGCTCTTCAGTGATTTATTTTTTGGTGCACTCCAGCACACAATGTTCAATTTTCAAAGGAAATTGTATCTTGTGACGTGCTGTTCTTATATTGCCAACACACCATCAATATTTCCAATATACAAAAAGTACTCAACAATAAATAAATCCTTAAGTCTTATTATAGATTATAGATGACCAAATGAGAAATAACTGCACATGACATCAGTCAGAAAATAATAAAAAAAATCACTTCTTACGTCCGTCGTCTTCAAGGGATACGAGTGAAGGGGGAAAAAATTAGAGGTGAGGACATCACACATGCTATTTCGTATTGGGGATACAACTACACATACGTATAACAACAAGAACTACTATATATACATTCCTGAGGTCACTTCTTTGTAAGCAAACTTAATTGAATTGGTTGATTAGTCATCACCCGGCCAGCCCACTTCTTCGTAAGCAACGTACGTAGTACTTACTTCTACTTTATAAGATATTTCTGCCAGCAAATTCCTCAAAAGCACATGACCAACTCTTCTTGCATTGCGTCATCCTCATACGCCCACATCTTCAAAAGATGAGGGCAGTTTTTAGCCACGAGCTCAAGTATGTCATCATCTGTTTCCATGACCGCTTCGAGTACCAGAGGATCTTGAAGGAACTGAATGCAGGCATCCCTAAGCGTATGGCACCGGAGTTGTACAGCCAGTCTCAATTTCTTGGTGACAGTATTGACATCGATGTCACTGCTCCGTATCTCCTCGCAAATCAGCTTGAGCTCCTGCATGTCGAACCTATCCGCTGCTACCAGCAAATGCTCAGCCATGATCGACTCTTCTTCTGGCGCCGTCATCGTTTCCGGCAACGAATCCGTGTACAGAAAATGCAGCACGCACTCGAACACCTGAGGCAGCATATCGTCAATGTGTATGCAGCAAGCCCCTGCCGCCGAGGCGCCATCGCGATCTCCAGCGAGCTCTGCCTCCAGCTCCAACACCAGCGACTTGGCAGCAAGAACATACCTGTGGACGCTGAACGCCTCGCCGCCGACCTGGAACGTGACGTCGGGATCCAACGAGAGACGCTGCTGCAAGTCGTACGCCCTGTCGACGGAGACGACGCACTCGTTGGTGAAGCGGCCATCGACGAGATACTCCGACGCCTCCAGGAACTCCTTGTGGATGAAAAGAACGCGGCCGTACCCAGTCAGAGTTTCGAGTACTCCCATACGCCTGAGAAGGAGTGACCAGGCACGGGTTCCCCGGCACGATCAAGCAAGCTGAAACTAACTCGTGCCGTGACAGTCTCGTCGGTGGCTACTCTGCCGCCGGCGTCGGCGATGGAGATGGAGATGTAGTATGCGCTGGAGGTGGAGCGGTCGTTGGGGTAGTAGTGGATGCACCGTACCAGGAGCAATCCCCAGCCTTGAAAGGGGGAAAACTCGATCGGCTCCCCGTTGCGGCAATGCAGTTTCCTGAACCAGTAGTCACGGACCACGAGCCGGAATCTACCGGTCACTGGGCCAGTCGGCGGGGTTCTCCGCGCTGCGCCTTGCTTCCCGCCTGGCAACGGGTTGGTTCTTGATGCGGATGGGCTTCTCTGGCCGAGGTCTTGACCTAATGCTGTGCTGTGGGTCATCTTGGGCGAAAGCCTCGGCAATGGTGATGCCTATGGGCGCCACTTTCTATATTAAGGGCATCGTGTTCCCCAGCACTGTTTTCTTTGGGCTCAAGCCCATCTTGGATGTGTGATGGTGGTGTCCCTGATTTCATTCTTTTCCTAAAGGCGTCGATATTGAAGTTTGGCGTGGCCATGACGTTGCCTTAATTAATTCGGTTGATATACTCTTTGTGGATGTGAAGTCGGAGCTACCATGTCAGGGGATATGGCTCGACAACAATGACATTTGGTGATCTTCATTGACTGGACTGCTTTGGAAGTCGAGCAACACCAGGGGCGGGGCGGAGGATCAAGATTGGAAGTGGAGCTGCCTTCTTTTTGAGCTTAGCAATGATGACTTGTTGTAGCCTTTTGATTCCGAGCATGTGCCTGTTTTCGTTAGGATCGTCTGGGATCTGCCACGGGAAGTTAGAGCCGTGCTCGGTAACGATGACTCATGGTAGTTTTGTACCCTTTTGCGTCGCATAAGTAGGTTAATTAGCCCTTCATGTGTTTTATGTAGGCACGTTTGGCTACCCTTCTTCTACATACAATTCTTTTGTCTCGTCTTAAATGAGCAGCAAAGCTCTACTTTATTTAAAAATAACTTGTATTTTAAGTATGCATATGTTAGTTGCTGTGGAACTCAAATATCAAATCCAATAGTAGCATTACAATATATAATACAATTTCACTTATACTATAATAAGGGGACTAATAACTTTTAGAAATGTAATGTTAGCGCCCCCCACCCCCCGGGTGCCTAGCAAAAAAGAGACCATTTCTTGTAGTGTTAGTTAACAAGAACATCTTCCCACTGATACAAGGCACATGATGCCTGATCCCCATATGTGTTCTAGACAGTGGATGTTTATGAATATTCAATAGGCAGTATTGATTGCAAGAACATCTTATTATAAACTCCCAAACTGTCCTTGATGATTGCACAGTAGTGTTGAACCAATTAAGTAATTCAGGGAGCAATCTCTACCCACTTCTGTCTTGCTAGAATTGAGACACAAAAAACACGATCATCTTGTACAGAACCATCTTGAATTTGGATTTGACTTTTGCAGCAGTATGAAGATACATGATGCTTGGTATAGTAGACCAACAACAACTCATCATTGTCTATACAGGTGAAGGCCCATGCAAATTTACTAGTTACTCTTGTGAAGACCAATAACATATTCAGTAACCAACGAACAATTACATGAGAGAATATGCTATTATCTTAATAGAGTCAAAAGGATTGAGCGGAGAAGGTTCTTGAGAAAGTGCACAGTACGGGCATGCGACGTCATTCACAAGCCTGCACTTCAAGTATAAACACTAGTGACTCGATGGATGCACAAACACTAGTGACTCGATGAATTACCCGCAGTCTGTAAACAACACAGGCAAGCGCCATTCTACTATGGTAATGGCCATGACAGCTTCCCTAACTCACACATTGGACAATCATGGCAAGTCTCAATGAGCATACATGGTCGACAACCAATTTACCTACTCTTCCTCCGCATGACAGCCACATGCCTCGTTTGCACTCCATCTTTGGTAGGGCGACAAGGCAACAAAATGGGCACACGCATTCTGTACTCTCCAAGCAATGATTGAACTTGTAGAGGTGGCTCGGCGCCGCAGTGCCGCTGCTCATATGACAGTGTGGGCAGGATAGGTCTAGTTGGAGAGAATGCGTTGTTCGAGCCGGGGCTCCTCAGGGTCAGACGGCTTGGGTTTGATCTGCAGCAAGGGCTGCTGCCAACGCTGGATTGAGGGCTCAGGATCATGCTGGAAGATGCTTTTTGTCCTTTGCTTTCTCCTAGTGAGCACTTCCATGCGTGAAGCAGCCGCCTTCTTAGCCTCATTTTATGTGGCAAAGAGAAGAAGAGCGGTAATTACAATCTTGTTTGTCAGTCTTATATCTAAGCGATTGATATCCCGTAGCTCCTTCTGAGGCTTCACGCCTGCCGGCTGCAAGAACTTACCAAAATTATGGAGTCCAACAGACTGAGGACATGCACCTAAGACACACCAACTTACCCCAGAATTTAGTCAGACCTTTCAATTTCTAGTTATTTAGTTTACGGGTCCTGTTGATAGAGCCAACTATGATGAAGTCTAGACCCTTATTAGGATATTGTATGGTAGAGCCAACATTCGATCGTATTCCATGACAGTGTATGAGTCATACATATACAAGTGCAGGAGCACTGGAGGCCGTAGCCTGCTAACTGAATCCTGAAGACTCGGATCAGCTGAAGAATAGGTCCAGAACGTGACCATGATCCTATACAACAAACTAACCAGCTGATCCTTATCTATCTACAGGGTGCAGAGGAATAGGTCGTTGACACCCCCCTCAGTTGAAGCTTCGGTCGTCCCGTATGCATAACTGTCTTTGAATTGGTTGAACAACGGTGTAGGTAGCCCTTTTGTCATGATGTCTGCAAACTGGTGCTCAGTCGGAATGTGCAGAACCTTGAACTGTCCAAGAGCAACCTTCTCTCGCACAAAATGAATGTCAAGCTCCACATGCTTTGTTCGTCGATGATGCACTGGGTTTTCAGAGAGATAAACCGCTGAGACATTGTCATAGTAGATTACCGTGGCCTTGTCGATGCGCACATGAAGTTCATGAAGCAAGTTCCTAAGCCAACATCACTCCGCGGCAGCATTGGCCACAGCCGGGTACTCGGTCTCTGCGCTGGACCGCGATACCGTCGTCTGGCGCTTCCACGACCATGACACCAGCGAGTCCTCGAGGAAGACACAGTAGCCCGACGGTTGTGCGGAGATCCTGATGCCGTGGTGGATTGTCCTGCGGAGGTAGTGTAATATACGCTTGACTAGGTTCCAGTGCGCATCATGTGGAGCCTGCATGTGGAGACACGCCTGGTTCACTGCATAAGCAATGTCCGGGCACGTGAGGGTGAGATACTGGAGCGCGCCGGTGATGCTGCGGTAGAATGAGCCCTCCTCCATGGGGTTTGCCATCGATTCTTGACAGCTTTGGCTTGACCTCCATTTGGAGTAGATGCCGGCTTGCAGTTAGCCATTCCTGCTCGCTCGAGGATGTCTTCCGTGTACTGAGCTTGATTGAGGAGGAAGCCATCATCATCACGACGTACCTGTACACTGAGGAAGAAGTGCAGGGCGCCAAGGTCCTTGATGGCAAAGGCCTGGCGTAGTTTGTTGATGACGTCGTGCAGCAGCGCTGGTGTCGATGCAGTGAGGATGATGTCGTCAACGTAGACAAGGAGATACGCCGCTTGAGCACCGTGGCTATAGACGAACAGGGAGCTATCAGAGCCAGTTGGGACGAATCCCATGCCTCGAAGGTGAGCGCTGAGGCGCTGAAACCAGGCCCTCGGGGCCTGCTTGAGTCCGTAGAGGGACTTGATCAGCAGGCAGACATGGTCGGGCCGGGATGAGTCGATGAAGCCGGCAGGTTGGTGACAGTAGACGCGCTCGGGGAGATCACCGTGCAAGAAGGCGTTCTTGACATCCAGTTGGTGGACAGGCCACCGGCGGGTCGCTGTGAGGTGAAGCACCGTCCGGATGGTTTCAGGTTTAACCACCGGCGAGAACGTCTGGTGGAAGTCCACGCCAGGTCGTTGAGAGAAGCCACGCACGACCCACCTTGCCTTGCGTCGCTCCAGCGTGCCGTCCGGGTTGAGCTTGTTCTTGAACAGCCACTTGCCATTGATGACATTAGCTTGTGGTGTCCGGGGCACAAGCGTCCAGGTGCCGTTCGCCTGAAGCGCGTCAAATTCCGCCTGCATGGCAGCGAGCCACTCCGGATCACGGAGAGCAGCCCGAACCAAGACGGTGGCGGCGTGATGGCGTCCGTTGTGGCCACGTGCGGCGCATTTGGGGTTAAGGTCGAATGCCGTCGCCCGAGCCCGCGTGATCATCGGGTGCTGACGAGGCGGCGGTGGCTGTGGGGCCGGGGGTGCTGGTGTCGACGGCGATGGCGATGCTGCAGTGGGCGCATGTGACGGCGTTGACGGCGTAGTCGATGCCTCCGTTGTGGGGAACGGAGGATGGTCGTGACGCTTGTTGGATGGTGTCGCGAGAGCATGGCCGCAGCGTCCGCTTGGTGGGTGAGTGCCTTGGCGCCAGCCCGCGTGGGAGGTGGTGGCGCTTGGCGTCCACGGCGGCCGTGTTCGGGGGGAGCTGGATCAAGTCATCGATGCACGGCGGGCATGGAGCAGCTCCTGGCGTTGATGGGGTGGCATCCTGCGCAAAGGGAAAACATGTCTCGTCGAAGTAGACATGACGTGGGATGATAACCCGTTTGGTCACCGGATTGTAGCATTTGTAGCCACGGTGATCGAGTGGATAGCCAAGAAATATGCAACGTGCAGAACGCGGTGCAAGCTTATGTGGTGCGGTGGCAGCGGTGTTGGGATAGCAAAGGCAGCTGAAAATGCGGAGATGCTGGTACTCTGGTGGTGTGCCGAACAGCAGCTCGTAGGGCGTGGTGTGTGCACGGGGGCGACATGGGCGGCGATTCAGCAGGTAGGTGGATGCCGCGAGCGCGTCAGACCAGAACGTGAGCGGCGCCGATGCCTGGAACAAGAGGGCACGCAGGCCATCATTCAGAGTGCGGAGGGCGTGTTCAGCATGCCCATTTTGCTGGGATGTGTATGGACATGTCAGGCGTAGAGCGATGCCGTGCGTGGCAAAGAAAGCACGAGATGCGGAGTTATCAAACTCTTTGCCATTGTCCGTTTGGAGACACATGATAGGACGCTGAAACTGTGTGCGCACAAATGCATGGAACGAAATTAGAGTGGGGAGGACATCAGACTTGTGGCGCAATAGGAACGTCCAGGCATAGTGAGAGTAGTCATCCAAAACAACCAAATAGTATTGATAGCCAGAGTTGCTAGAAATGGGTGATGTCCTAACATCACAATGCACTAATTGAAAAGGGAAACTAGAAACATTATTTGATACACTGAATGGCAGTTGGACATGTTTGCCTAAGCGACATGCATGGCAAGTATGACGGCTGGATTTAGTGCAGGAGAAGCCAATGGAACGGGACAGATGCTGGAGCGTTGCCTGGCCTGGGTGACTGTAACACCCGTGTTTCTGCACCATTTTAAAAATCACTAAAAATTTAAACTTTTTAGATCTTTACAACAAATTAAAACTTGATTATTTTATTTTCCGCAAAAAACCGCATTTAAAAATCTTTTTTCAAAACCCTTACATTAAAATTCACCATATGCATTTTAATCATGTGCTTGATTGTTTGATTGATTGCCTCGCTTGTTTGGAATGCTTGATTGCTGGTGTGTCGTTTTCTAGAATTTAATTTGGCACCAATTAATTCCACCTTGATCTCCTCCCCAGCCTCCTGCCCCTCTCTCTCAAAATTCCCTTGACCTTTCCTTGAAATATTCCAAACTCGCCAAGCTCCCCTTCTCTAATTAAATCCCAAATTAGATTATGCCTAGTTCATTTTCTGGGAAAATGATAAAGGAATTCTTAATAGAAAAACTGGTCACGGGCTCAATTCCTTCCTCTCCTTTCCCTGGCCTGCAACCGCGGCCCGTTCCTCCCTTCCTCTCCTGAGCTGGGCCTGCCCAAGCCGCCAGCACGGCAGCAGCAGCCCAGTAGCCCAACCAGCCAGCAGGTTTCCCACGTACTCCTCTCCTCCTCTCACTTACAGGTGGGGCCGACCTGTCAGTATCGTCTTCCACCTCTGGACACCAGCGGAAATACCGCGTCGTCTTACTCTCCGAGCACGTGGGCATGGCCAAGATATTTTGGGCGAACCGCCCTACTATTGCCACCGCCCTACTGTGCGTCGCTCTTATCTCCCGAGACCCGTCGTCCAGCTCGGCTCGCCCTTATCTCCATTGCCAGCGAGCTCCAACGGTCACCGGAGATATTTCTCCGGCGAACCGCCTTACTGTGGCCGCTCGCCAGCTATAAATAGCCCGCCATGGCTGCCGCGAAGCCCCGCCCGGGCGAGCACGAGCTCGGTCCTCCAATCCTCCCTCGCTCTCTTCTTCCTCCACCTCTCCTCCTCTGCTTGACGCGCAGGAAAGCGCCAGAGTCCCTGCTGCCGCGCTCAACGTGCTCGGTGAAGACGGTGAGCGCACCGCCCTCATCCAACCACCGAAGCCGCCAGAGCCTAGCAGCACCATGGCACGCTGCCGGCCGAGCTCCTTCCCTCACCTCTGCCCTGCTAGAACAGAAGCCGCCACAGCCCCTGCCGCACACCTCGCCGAAGTAGGACGCCGCCCTGCTCTCGTCTAGCCGGAGCGCCGACGACGCCGCGACGCCGCACTGCCGCTCCCCGTGCAGCCGTGTTCCATCCCTCTCCCCCCTCCTTTCTCCCTCTCTCTCTCTTCTTTCTTTCCTTTCTTCCTATTCTGTCCGAGGAGGACGATGACGGGCAGGAGCGCAGGAAGATGAACGAGCGATGTCGACACCTCCACTCATGCCGTGCAGCCAACGGGAGGGCGACACCTCGCCTGCTGGACCCACAGAGTGCAGCAGCACTACGCCACTACCTTCACCTCTCCCTGTCTTCTCTATATGGACCGGGTGCACATGAATTAAAGAGAGGAGGCAAACCAGTTCACAGATCGGCGCACAAGAGCACAAGCAAAGCACCGGTCAGATTAATTGATGGCTGGACCCCGCGTGTCAGCCAAGTGGAAAATGCTACGTACCCCCGAGAAACGTACATGGGAGAGTGGAAACCTATTTTCTTTTATCCAGAAAATTCCTAGAAAATTTCTAAATAAACTAGGTACACCCCAGATCCTACGCCTTTATTTCCATCTCATTTTCCAATATCTTATTTTCCAGAAATGATTTCCCAAGCTATTCCAATTCCTTTCTCCTATTTAAACTTTGGAAATTCATATCCTTCTGATTCCAACCCCAATCTAAATAATTCCACCACCAAAAATCTCAAAACCAACTCTACATATTAATATTCTTCTTCTAATTTTTGGTGTCCATTTAAAATTCTAGATAGGTTTGCCTTTTCTTTCTTAGCGCTAAACAAGCGTAGGATAGAAGACATGGAGATCCTGAAGGACCCCAGGAGCACAGCTACGCAAGGAGCCAGAAGCAAAAGAAGTCGGAACCTCGGATGTACTCGTCAGCGAATAAAGGCAAGTCCTAATTCCCACCTTTTCTCTTCACTTTACCATTCCCTCCACTATATTTTCTCCACCACTATATTTTGCTAGCCTTCACCATAATACCCACCATACCCTATTCTTTCTAACCAACAAATCCTATACTACTTAATCCTTAATTTATGAATTAAAATGGAATTATGATAAATTATGAATCGGATATGATATTGTGAAATATGTAAAGGCAATGGTTACCTTGATGTGATAAGAACTTGAGAATAATGACCATAGAAATTTAAATGGTAAAACTGGACAACACGACTTGAAACGGGTAGGGGTAATCTATGCGTAGATTACTTGACGGATATGTCTGCGAGGAATATCCTGTCGGAGATACCTGTTTTAGTCACCCCTAAGGACCGGTTCATAGCCTCTTATATATCCTGGTGAGATATTCCGTACAGCCACATGCCTATATGGGTAGGCTGGATCTCACACCCCGTTAGGTTGAAGTATGTTTCCACTTAGGAGGCCGGAGTAGGCAAACGGTAGAGCAGGAGAAGGCATGGATGCTGTGTGATCTTCCATGGCCTGGTTGGACGTGGTTGCTATGTGATCCTCCACGTTAAGCCCTTGAGATTTTTGGCCGTGTTCGAGCCCTTATATATTTTAAGAATTGAGACATGGTGTCTCCCTTGCGATATATGATGTGTGTTTCCAACCCCTGAGCCCCGTAGTGGATTCATATAGACATCTAAGGTCGCGTACTATCGGGTACGAGTTCTCGTTAGGCCTGTCTAAGCCATGACTATGGTGTCGGACTACGTCTATCATGTGGAAAAATTTGTACAGCCTCTGCAGAGTTTTTCTTGAATCTATTCGAATAGCCACGTCCTTGGAATGGGCAGATGCCGGGATGGGACACTATGATTAGACTTCAACAACAATGATGTTCTGGTAAGATATATTTATAATTTGGTAACTATAACTTAATTCGGGAACTGGTGAGAATGGTAAATACCCTACCAGGGCCCAACCTATAATTATAACTACTACCTTTACCTTAACTTTTACCACTAACCCTTCCACATATAGCCTCCATCCATATTCCTTCCACCCAAAATTAGGGCTTGCTGAGTACGTATGTACTCAATCCCCTTCTCCGTATGTTTTTAGGCAGGAAGCTGCAGGAGTATATCCGAGAATGAAGCCGTTCGAGAGCATGCACCAAGATGGAGCTACGCGAGGATAGGATACCGAAGGATACACGAAGACGGAGCCGTATGACTGCATGAAGAAGCTATGCTAAGACTACGATGCTCACGATATAGGATTACGTTAGGGTTTTGTCCACACTCCAAGTTGCCTGTTGGAATGGAGCCATGATAGTATAGGACCGCTGTCTTAGAACTCTGATGTACAATATAAGGTCAGTGGCCCAATCTATGTAAACCCGAACCATGTATCATGTTTTTCCTATTAGTAATAAAAGTATAGTTTTTTGATATCAATCTTGTTTAATTGTGCGTGTCGCCCATCGATCCAGTGGACCGACATGTGATGCTGATGGACCCTAAAATGAGGGTCTGACGGTGACCAAGACAGCGCGTGCGAGGCGTCTTTGTCGGTGGAGGCGAGGAGGGCTGATGCAGGCGACCGGAGCTGATGCAGGTGGTGCCGAGGAGCCCGGGATGGGATAGAGATCGCCTGAGGAATCACATCGGAGGAGCGCCATCTTGGTATGGAGATCCTTAATGGAAAAACACCAGGGATCAAATTCAACAGATACGGCATTATCACGGGTTAGAGCGCGCACTGAAATCAGATTCTTGACAATTTGAGGAGCAATTAAGACATGACGAAGTTGCAAGGGAGAAGAGGAAGTGGTGGGGATGGAGGCATGGCCAGAGCATTGCGTTGGAAGTGTCTGGCCGTTGCCAATAACAATATGACGGTGAACAGGGTTGGATGGAGGGGTACTGAGTATACCGGAGTTGGATGCCATGTGAGCCGTGGCACCTATGTCGAGGAACCAGTCACCGCCGCCACTGGGGTTGTTGATGGAGAGGCCGTTCAGGGCGGAGTAGAGCCCGACCGGCAGTTGTCCTTGATCCGAAGATGGCGGAGGCGCGGAGAACGCGGCCATGGCTTATGGAGGATGGACGCCGTGCCGGGATCCGAGAACGCTGAGCCGCCAGGCGTTCATGGGCCACGCTCGCACAACGCCCGCCACGGATTGTACGCCGAAGTCCATGGTCGTGGCGGGCGCTGGCGGGGCAGGCTGGCCGCCGAGGGAGCGCTCGGCCGCCCGGACGCTGCGACGACGATTGCGGCCATCGGACGCCTTTGCGCTTCTTTGCGGCGATCAGGGGTACCAGTAGTAGTGGGAGGTGCCAGGGTGTTGACGGAACGGCGCGAGGGGCTTGGGCGCAGATTGGGGTGGTGGCGCCGCCATGAGCGCCCGCTCGCGCCTCCATGTGCTGGGAGTGCTTCATGCGTTGCGCCCCATGTGCTGGGAGTGCTTCATGCGTTGTTCCTCCTGCATCAAATAGGATTTGGTGTAGAGGAACGTGGGCGGGGGAGACATGGCGGAGAGGATTGTGATGGCTTGACTGAACTTGTTGTTCAGGCCGCGCAGAGTGTTGATGACGAGCGCCGTGTCGGAGACGGCGGCGCCGCAGTCGTAGAGCGTGTCGGCGAGGGCGTTCCAGCTGCAGTACTACTGTGATGTTCATATCGCCTCGAACAGACTGTGGAACTCCTGCTGGGTGTAGACGGCGCGTTGCAGGCTGTTGTCGAGGAACTGGCCTGTGATCGCCGTCCACGCGGAGTAGGCAGTGGCACCCGGCCGATTGACATCGTTCCAAATTTCTTTGGAGACAGTGGAGTAGAGCCAGGAGACAATGCAGGAGTCAACTTGGAGCAACTCCGGATCATCGGCCATGGCGGCGGCGTCGACGATGCCGTCGATGTGGGAGAGAAGACCGAACTTCTAGAGCGTGAGGTCGAAGAAGTTGCGCCACTGCCTGAAGTTGCCGTCGTCGGAAGAGAGGACGACGGGAACGTGGTTGCGGATGTTGAGGAGCACGAGCGTGGAGACAGCTGGGGTGTCGGCGAACGGGTTGGAGATGGAGGAACCCGTCGGGCTCGCCATGGCAGCAGCAGAGGGGTGGGAGCAGCGGAAGTGGTGTTGGATCAGAGATAGACTGATATACCATGTAAGAGACGAGAATAGGAGAGAATGCTCAATCGTATTCCATGACAGTGTATGAGTACATATACAAGTGCAGGAGCATTGGAGGCCGTAGCCTGCTAACTGAATCCTGAAGACTCGGATCAGCTGAAGAATAGGTCCAGAACGTGACCATGATCCTATACAACAAACTAACCAGCTGATCCTTATCTATCTACATGGTGCAGAGGAATAGGTCGTTGACAGCCATTGATGTTAAATTCTGCACAGGAGAGAGATGGTCCCCGAACGGAGGTCGCATCGCATGCATGTACTGATGATACGAAGGCGACAGATAATGTACGTACCAATCAGTCAATATAACTATCGGTTTTTGTTCCACTCAAAAAAGAAAAAAAAACTATCGGTTTCTGCCGACGCCGTGCACGTAAATTGTCCGTTGGTCGCAATTTGCGGCTGTTAGTACGAGGCTGTGACCCCATTGCACACGGTCACTCTGACGTACGGTCGTTACGTGCCCCCGGTGACGCGTCATTTCTGAAAAAATTGAAGGAAGCAATTCGCTGGCCGAAAATACCAGCAGTTTTTTTCTTGGATTCAGCAAAATAGATATACAGATCGATTTCCCAACGCACCGTGGATTTTTTTTTTTAAGATCTGGTTGCTCGACTTTGTAGTAATAATATCAAGATGGAGTTGTACCTTACATGCGCGAGGGAAGCAGTAGACTTGCCGTAAAAACTTTAGCTAATTACTCACGGAATAAATGTTCAATCCTCATCAAGTAAGAAAGTAACTAATAAAAGGGCTCTTCCCCCAGCTGAAGCCCAATCCAAAGACTCATCTTTGTCCTCATGGCCACCGCTTGTTGCTCTGAAGTCCATTCCACCGTTGAAAACTATTGCATTTCTCTGTTTCCAGAGGTGCCACAAGGTTAGAATTGCTATGGAATGTGATGGTTTAGCACCTCCTTCAATCATCGCCATGAACCTCATTCCATCTCAATCAGTCTGTTCGTTCCAAGAGCTCGGAGGGGGTTAGAGTGGAATCATGTTGCTTGAGGCAAAATTACGAATTTGGGGGGCTGAAAATGCCCCGTACTGAAATACTCTTTATTTCAATCAAAACTGAATAATGACATGACTCCACAGTTGAAAATCGTTAGTAAAGATACAGAACGACATCGTCATAAACGTAGTTTCCAACATGATGTTTCAAACGAAAATCACAATAGTAAAACAACTAAATAACATGTTACTCCGAACACATCGAATGGACCTTATTTAAATTAAGCAATATATACAAACTCACGTATAATTTCAAAGTATAATTGGACGTACTCTAAGCTTCCAAGAAGTAGCTTGCTGCCACTTCCATGTTGGTTTCCGGGAACCTTCGACCGTGTTGTCAATTGTGACCTTTTTCCCTGTCTGGCAATTGCAAAGATATATATAACTTGTATATATGTAAAACAGAAAAAGAGTTGCATCGTCACTGCGGTGTGGCGGTGACTGGAGTCAGAGGCTTACAACAGCACCCATATATACCGGCCGGGTCCTCCTGTGTCCCCCTCAAGACAAGAAAAGAGAAGGTAGCAAGCGGTGGTCAGCGGCGATGGAAGGTGACAACGGCGCCAGACGGCGTCCGGCGGGTCGCGGCCCTCCCCGCCCCGCCGCCGCCGCCAGGTCACGAGGAGGAGCCCAACGGCGGTGGGCACCGGCGTGGTGGGCAGACGAGGCAGCTCATCTGGCCTCGGCGTCTCCGTCGCCTGGCCGTAGCTGTCGCTGTAATGATCGCTGCCGCCGTGTACCTTCTCTTCGCCGAGGCTCTCACCGCGCCGCCCGCCTCGGCCGCTTGGTTCTTTGTGGCCTTTGTGCTGTAGATCATCGGGCTGAACATGCTGTACTCCTCGATGAACTGATGCACGCGCATGCGCAGATCCGCAGGACGAGCTGTGTACCGTAAGAAGTTCACCACGCGGCCGGAACCCTGCCGGCGCGACCCGGCGAGGTTCACGCGCTAGCTAGCTAGCTTTGTTGTCTACTCGCTCCCTCTCCTCCCATCCTTTTCGGTTCACCGCGCGCCATCCATGTAATATAAGCTAAGTTCAGTCCGTTTTCGTTCATCCTTTTCTCGCCCCTTGATTGAATTGATGGTCATAAAAAAAGTTTCTCACATTTTAGTGCGAGCTCCTTTGATTCGCTGTATTTGACATGGATCAGGCCGGACCAATCCCGGTTCGTTGATGCATATTGTTATGCTTATGTATACGGTGGTCCTCACTCCTCAAATCATGAGAACCTTTTTCCTGTTCATCTTCAAGTTTATTCTTCTAATTTGTTTGACGGTTATATATACTGGCACGCAAACGCAACCAAAGCCCTCTCCGCTCTTGCAATTCGCTTGCGGTTTCGGACCGCGTAGATAGGTGAGATTCAATCAGTTTCCTCGCGCGAAGACGGAAATTTCCGCGGAACCCTAGCTGGTTGTTTGTCCAGTCCACCTCCTCATCAGCTCCCTATCCACTTCCAGTCCAATACTTCGAGACGAAGCAATATGGAGGGACGGTGGGCATCCATATGGCGGGCCGGCCGCCGCGTGCATCTTTCTTCTCTCACCAGAGATGGAGCTAAGCACATCCCCCCTAGCTCGCTCGGTCACGATCGACGATGACATCGACCGCGAGCGCGAGGTTATGAATGCTTTCTTCAGCTCGTCAGCTTGAGCGCGGTGATACATACAGTAAGCAAGTCGCAGAGCGGAGCATAATCTAATAATCCGAAGCAAGCGAGCGAGCGAGCCTCTGATCTGGTGAGCCGCATGCACTCCACCTTTCGTCAGCGTGCTTCGACTTCGAGCGTGGCCGGCCGCTTTATTTAGGGCTTTGTTTGCGTGCCAGTTTCGAGGCAACAATGATCCTGGCTCCTCCTCTGCCAGGTAAGGTTACGGGAAGGCCAATCAAATAGCTTAGCCGTGCCCCTTCGAGTAGCCGCCGGCGAACTTCGAGTTTAATTTGCCCCTTATATTCCGTTAATTCTTTTGCACGGGAGGGGATGCAAATTAAACTCTTCTTGTGTTTAAATTTGGTCCAAAAATATAAGAATTTTTTTAGCATCCAATCAAGAGCTAGCCTGGCGGCTGCTTTAATTAACTATAGGAGCATCAAACATTTTTCTTGGCCCCCTTAATTTGTCCTAAAATATATTTATGTATGGAAAGAGTGTGTTTCAAGGATCGTCACAAATAGGTTTTACCTTTTTTACAACCTCACAACAGGATTTAGCTCTTTTTATAAGACACAATAGGATTTAGCTAATATATGAATGAATGAAGATATAAAAAAGGCCATAGTTTTTTCCTTTTTTATATTATTACTAGAAAATATGCCCGTGCGTTGCAACGGAAAAAATATCGAGCGTTGTTGCATATTCTTTTTAACACTTTGAATAAAACCAATCTCCGTGACGTCGCCACCCGAACAGTACTGCCAAAAAGCTCAGCTCCGACCTCCGACCTCCACGCCTACCCCAAACCTCACCACCGTTTCCGCGGACGCCGAGACTCCGAGCACCGGCTACGGCGACTTCGGTTCATCGGTTCTGCCCACGACGTTGCGCCATCTTCCTCAGCCTTGCAGGGCCCGAATGCCACCGTAGACCACCCGCGACGTCAACCAGGAGCTACGGCTGAACCTCGCCATCCAACATACCTATCTCCTCGCCGTCGTACTCCACCGCCGGTTGCACCACCATACTTCGACTGCGCCAGACCGAGCTCCACTGCTCTGCTTTCCTCGTCGACCTGACGTGCTGATCCCGCCATCCATGAACTTGTCGTGCCCTTTTCCTCCACCTCGTCGACGATCCGGGATCAGAGACGCATTGGATTGATTTGAGGAGTTGTTCTAGGCAGTTTGATTTGAATTTGTTTCGTATTTAAGACTTGTATCGGTTTTTTAGACACGATGCAATACATGGTGTGAGCTGCTAGTTACAGTCCGGATCCGGATACACGCCTCCCGTGCCAGCTGGGCTAGGCCTGTCGGGCTGATGCTACCTGTGCAGGTCGTAGACGTTTGAACTTTCCCTTGTTTAGTTTGTTTAGTGTATCATATCCATGTCCAGGATCAACATTTGATATGTGGACTAAGTGACCGGATGAAATTTTAGGCAGAATTTTTGTCTCTGTAGGATGTAGGATGTAGAACTCGAACTCATAGCAATTAGAAGTAGGATACAATTTTGTTCTTTTAAGCTAATTTCTACGTACTTGTATCCTCTTCTATTTGTGTTTCTAAGCTAATTTCTATTTGTATTTTTTTTGTCTAGTTTAGGACTCTGATAAGTTCGAGTCACATATGTGAATCAATCTGTCTTAGAACCTGACTCTATATCATGCTAGACACGAGTCTTATATAAGCACGATATCTAGTAGTTAGAGGGAGACGAACCAACAAATTGATAGACCAAAAAAATGGATGGACGAAAACAAATGGCCTGAAATTTTAGTGTTTTATTATTAGGTATAGATTAGAAGTAATAATAAAGTAAAAATGGTACAGTTTTACTGGTGAGAAAATGGCGTACCGTACATTTGGGCTGGGAAAGGCAGATTCGGCCCAGTGGAAATTTAGGCCCATTTAAGCTCTGTTTATAAAAAGGTCGACCCGGCCCAGCTCTGTTTGATAAAAGAGCCTGGCCCGCTTCCTGGACTGGCCCAACTGACCCTAACTGAATATGCCTAAGCCTGCTGATGCCGAGTCTGGCAAGGCCTTTATAGATTTAGTAGGCTGGGCTTTGGCACGAATTCCTCCTGATTCGTCGATAATTGGGCTTTTTTCTTCTCTACTAATAAACCCATTGAAATGCTGAAAACGTTGAGAACAGAACTTTTGGGTGAAATTGTGAAATCAAAATTTTGGAATGCTTGTTACTCTTGAAAGATTGGTCTTCAAAACTCGAATTTTCACCATTAGATTGCACAATGAAACGACGTTCACTTAAAATTTTGGGAGAAGACAAAATTTTGAATACTAATCGCTTTGGACACCTCACTTTCAAAACTCAACTTTTCAAACCATTAGATTCGATGTTCTGTGACGAAGAATATTATATAGTAGTATTATGAATGCATAATTCTCGAAAAAATTACAGAAGCTGATTACATTCATGGTCAGAGTTTCACAAGTTCTCAAAGTTGAGGAAGAACTCACCTTTTATAAAGTGCTTGTCGTTTTGAACAGCTCAGTGCTCAAAACACGATGTTTGGTATTAAATATTTATGATTACTGTGAACCCATATTTTTCATAACAAATGACAGGAATAATTATGATGATCAGGCTAAATAGCTAAATAACAATAATATAACATCCATGGTCAGAGTTTGAAGAGTTTTGGGAACCTGCGGGACATCTCAGTTGGGCCCGGAAGATGAAATGTCTTTACCGAGATGGTAATGGATGGTATACACCTATAGAAGCTACAAATTCATGGAAATGACCAGCACATACTATCTTATTGGAACAGCTCCAAATCTTCCAGTGCTTGGTGTGATGTCTATCAACAGTAGTGATAAATGGTGACACAGTTAACATACAGCTGCTTATCTTTTTTTTTTTTTTTGAGAATCACATACAGCTGCTTATCTAGGAAACAAAGGGAGTAAGAATATAAAAAGAACAGTATGTAAACAATATGCATTTATTTCCAGCAAAATTCTTGCAGCGGAGGGAGATATGCAGTAGTATGCCGACTGACCTGCAAACTGAAGCAGAAGGGCTCCATGGAGCGAGATGAGCTATCTGATTCTGAGGTTGCACAACAAGCACAGCAAACTGTGGTTGCTGCTGAAGTGCACAATGAAAGGTAACGAAGGGGTGCATGGATTCAGAGGCTTGCCAGTTGCTCTGGTTGTTTGGGTGGAGAGCCTCAAGGAGTTCTAGATCTGGACTTATATACCAACAAGTCGTCGCCAAGTCAAGTCAACTAATGGAACAAAGTCATCTAAAACAATTAATGACCGGACTCAGGCTCTGACGGGGTCCTTTGAGTTGGGTCAAGCAACTTGCGAGAAATGTGTGTCCCCAAATGTCAGTCTCTTAGGTTGTGATAGGTTCTCAGGTCTGTCCAATGGGAATTGGAAGACGACCGGACAATTAGAGCATAACCACATATAGCCACTAGTAATTGATTCTGTTTGGTTTGGAGCTGTCTGGACCGGCCAGGCAACAATCTCAGACATTGAGGGTCTGTTTGCTTTGTACCCAGGCAAAGCTGCCTAGCGCGAGCATGTTTCCCAGACTTCTGATTTCAGGCGCCTGGGGCAGGATGGCTGCCTGGCCGGCTGCTTTGCCTGGGAGGCCGCGAAATAACAGCCCCTCAATGTATAAACGTTTAGTAACCAAAGTGTGTGCCTCTAAACAAATCATTATGGGAAATAAAATTGGCTTTTGCTACGATACTTCGAAATAACTGTAGACCGTCCATTTATTCTCGATCTAACGGTCACGATCATCTGTTACCTTCTAGGAGGTAATAGTATTTATTGAATTTTTATTTTATAAAAATAGGGTAAATAAGGAAGGTTTGAAATATTAAAAATTTTTTTAAGATTTGGTTGATGCATCGGAAATCTTATGGATTTAGATTATCACGGCATACAAGATGCGATTTTTAGGGTGCCGTGAATATTTGAACGTGCAAAGATGCAAGATGCGATTTTTGGGATGCCGTGAAAATTTGAACGTGCAAAAATCCAGTGTTCCATGCAAAAAAATGTGCCCACTAGGCGTTGAACCTGAGACCTTGAGACCAATGCCTTGCTGTGCTAGACAATTGATCACTGTTTGTTTCTGGTATAGAATGCACCCGAACGCCTATTTAATAGGTAAAGATAGGGAAAAATATACCCCCCAATTAATGATTCCTTGGTAAGCACAATTATATTAGATGAGTGTGGGTAACATGAGCACAGTCACATAGAATGTGGTACAGTGCCACATTCCATGTCCAGGGAACATGGTTCCGTTTCATCCCAACAGTGGAAAATCCTCTTTCAAAGAGTGTATCATGTTCCACGATCCCCGTTCCACAACCTGGTCGTTCCGAAAACTTTGTAACTGTGAACATGAGTCGATAATGTGTTAGTGTATTGTTTGTAAATTTTGGATCCGGTAAAGCCTTTTGATGCATACAACGTGTCATGTCATGTTCATGTACACAACAAGCCACTATTCAGTAACATGTATAATTGGAGTCAAAGCTAATATGGCATGCGTATTACACAATCTTTTTAATGGCTTATAGTAGGCATTGTTTGAATTGGATGCTCTAAAGTTTAGCTAGAGCTTTCTATAAAGTTTAGCTAATTTAACAAAACTTTAGACCACACAAGTAAGCTACAGTGGTTTAAAGTTTTATTCCTAGACTAACCAAACTTGAGAACAAAGATTTGTTTTTTTCATGACTTTTGTGTAATACTTACTTCCTCTGTTTAATTTCTTTGTTGTTTTAGGATAAGTCAAACTTTGTTTGGTTTGATCAAGTTTATGCAAAGTAATGTGAGTAGTTGTATATGTTGAAATATATTTAATATGAAATCATTTTTTATATTTATTCAAATGATTATTACTTAATGTCATAAGTATTACAACTTTTCTGTATAAAATTGATCAAATTTGAATTTATAGAACAACAAAAAATGGTACTATTTATCAATTTAATTTGAATTCATGCTAATTTTATATTTTTTTGAGTGGAAGACAAATTTTAACAGGCCTAAATTAACGGATCAAATTTTTCGACGGCCAACGAGCGACTAGCGCTGTAGCGCCAACTCAGGCAGGGCGGTGGCTAGCGGGGGGGTGCCGCTCAGCGGCTTGGCCTCGGCGCTCGGGCGCGGCGGGCGGCTGGGCTCGTGCTCTCGTGCAAGGTGCCGTGGCACCGCCCGCCTCGGTGCTCGGCTGCTCGACGCCGACAACCACTCACGTGATGGGGCTTGACGGAGACAGCGGCGATGGCGCGGGAAGCCGCGCGCCGGTCCGCCCGAGGTTCCAGGGAGAAATCCGCGGCTCGCTGCGAGGAGGACGGGCGCAAGATTGGGGAAAGCCGAGCCAGGATTTCGGGAACCGGCGGCGCGAGGACGGGCGCTTGATTGGGGGAGCTGCGCTCCGATGTCGCGGAGCGGCAGCTGCGGCGCCCGAGTGCGAAAGTGCGGCGTGCGAAGTTTGGGAGGCACGCGGGATTTCCCTCCCGTGATTAGGGAATAGGGATGCGGCTGATTTATTTTTTGTTTTTCTTATATTTATTAATTTATTTAGTAATAAATTAAATTGTGAATAATCAACGATCTAGATCGATTATGAGATATTACCTCCTTATGGGTAAACGGAGTACCTGAGCAAGGCCCAATAAAATTACCTCTACAAGTTTAGAATTTGCTTGGATTTTAATAAAGTGTGTTATTTTAACCAAATACAATATCCTAAAACGAATGAATTAGATAGATAAGAGCATCTTCAATAACACTACCTAAAAGACACTATCCATTTTAGTACCACTCATATTTTGTTCCTAATTCTAGCAGTGCTACCTAAAATAGGTTATTCAAATCTATCCTAGCAGAGGATGACTTCCTCCCACTACCTAACTTGGCCATGTCACTCGCGTCGGGGAAGACCGCTCATGCCAGCCACTAGCTCACACTGAGAGCACGCCTTTTGCCGAGGAAAGCCGCCTGCAGAGGAGGTCTGCCTGGGTGATAGGTCAAGATGGCGGATTTGAGGGATGAATAGTCTTTTCTAATACTAATTCACTGGCTAAGCGAAATAAATGTGAAATTAAAACTATTTGGGACTAGCCAAGACTACACCACTAAGTCTAGGTTTTTGAGCATAAAGATCCTAATTGAACAAAAGTGTTGGGCTAGGTATAGGTCATCTATACACTTCTAGTTTGCAAGATCATACGAACTTGTGCAACTAGTATCCAAACACCAGAGAGCTCCTACACATTCTAGTATGGAACGCGCATAAAGCCTAAGCTCACTAGCACTACTCATTAGCAAGGCCACACACGTTTAGCAAGAGAGTTCAACAATTACTTAAAAAGCAAACCAACAGGAGCACAATATAAGAACAAGTGCGAACAAGTTTGTGTATCGAGATAGCAAACCAACGGGGTGAACAAGTTGACACAGTGATTTTTACCTCGATGATCAATGGCTTGGCAACCATCTAATCCCCGTTGAGGCAAGATCAAGATTGTCGTCGGTCCTCTTGCTAGCGGTGACTCTTAAGTCACACTCTCCTACGCCGAGTGCTCATCATGAGCTTTAGCACTTGACTCTGTTAGACCACTTGACGCTCTTCACACCTCGCTCTACTATAGTTACTCGCATTCCCACGTGGCGAGCACAACACCCCCACGAAGCCTTCCTCAGAGCCGTGCACAAGCTTCTTGTGGGCTTCACAATGAAGACCACAAATCCACCTAGTAGCCGTCTGGAAGGTGGCAACCTTCAAGAGTAACAAGAAGCACTGAATCATAAAGATTATCTAGTGTCACCAAATGGAAATCCCAAAAGCGCAAGTTAAATCTCTCAACGTCTCTCACAAATTAGCAATACATACGCTTAGGGAGAAAGAAGGGAGGAGATGGATATCTTCATTCTCTTATCCACACTCACAAAAGGGCACCCAGTCTCTCACTAGGATTTGCACAAAGCATGGGAGGGAGAGAGGAGAGAGGGAAGGAGGGAGGAAGAACCCTAGCGCTAGAACTTTGTCTCCAAATTTGCAACAGTGAAGGAACGGGGGAGTGGTCTGGTAGAGAAAGAAAGAAGGGAAAAGGCCCATGTCCCCCTCCCGCACTCAGCCACTGCCCAACGGCTCCACACCAGAAACAGCAGTTGACACGCGGGCCACCTTCTCCAACGGCAGCTGCAAAGAAGCTTGGGCGAAGTTCCCCTCCCACTCCCAGTGAAGCCGTAACAGTGTCACACCCAGCAGATCGTGTTTGGGCGCTCTCATCCTTCACCATCAGCAGATGAGCTGAGTTTAGGCAGTAAGGGCGTCAATGGCCTGCTGCATAGACATGCCGAGAATCTTGCCCACCAAATGTTTGAGGTAATGCCTCAGATGGATGTGGTCTGGGACGAGGATTTACCGCCTGCTGTTGACTTGCAGGATGGTTTATTGCAACAAGTAGCAGGGTTTGCTGAATCTTTGGTTGATGATGAAAGGAAGGCAACCGTGAAGCTGGACATCAGTGATAAGTTAAGGCATGTCAGTGATGATACACATCTCTTGGATCTTGGCATGAATTCAATGGAGGTGATATTTGATGCAATACCCCTTGAAGATGAATTTTTGGACAGAATCGACTTGCACCATGGTTTGTTGCAGGAACTATCTCGAGGTGGAGGGTTCATAGGTACTGCAGAGACAAAGCCAACTGCTCAGCCATTCCTCCATGGCAATAGCATTCCCACTCTTGTCAATGTTAATCCCATTCTCTTGGAGTATAGCAGGGATGAGGCATTCAACAAAATGCCTTGTGAGGATGTTGTGTGGGATAAAGAGCCACTGCAGGACCTTGTTTTTTGCCATGACTTACTGCAGCAGCTTGCAGGTAATAGAGAGAACATAGATATTGAGAAGGCAAAAGGGGTAGTTGAGGTTGACACTGACAATGTACTTACTCATATCGGTGTCTTGCCACATTTTCTGGAAATTTGTGAGACCTCAAATGCTGATGAGGCAGGTAAATTAGTTGATGAGATACTCACTCATGAGAGTTGTTGGTTACAATATCTAGAGGTTGCTATGAGTGCTGCGGACCATGGGTTGGAAGAAATGCTTGAGCTTGATGACCAAGTATCTTGTGCAGCGCTCTGTGAGTGTAATGAAAACTTGCAGCTCGAAGAAGTATATGTTGCATGTTTGGGAATGATGCTGCCATCTACACTGTGTGTGACAGGTCAATTTTCTCTACAATGTCTTAACCACCAGTGCCAGATTCAGTCCTGCCTTGCTTCTTATGGAACATGGACTGGCCAGGAGATTGAAAGAGACTCCAAGGATTTGGTTATCTTTAATGGAGAGCAAAGAGTAGCTGGTTGTGCTCATTATGTGGCCTCTCGTGTAGCACTATGGAGGCGAAATGCTCTCAGCACAGAAAATTCAGATATGAAAGCTACTTGTTCAGTTGTCCACAAAATGTATTCATGGAATAGAGGTGGTTTTAGTCCAGGAGAAAATGGGCTGCAGCCTGCACCATGTATGATGCCTGAGAGACAATGGGATCCAGCTTTTCAAATGGTGCTGCCTGCAACAAAGTGGTGGCAGGAACATTTCAGTCCATGGAAATCTAATTCTGACCGGCATGGTTTTGAGAAAATGTCACATTCACATATACATGTGTTCAGCCTTAGAGATGGTGTACAGCAACACTTCAGAATCGTCAAGAGACTTTGCTGTTCTACAAGGCAGTATGATCCGAGTATCTTGCCTATTCTCGCTCATGCTAGATCGGATACAATTGCTGATCTACTACTTGGGCATCAGTTGCAATTTTATGTGGCAACAGCTAGTAATCTACTTTGTTGGATGCATCATCTGTTCCAGAGAGCGGTTCAGGATCGAATTACTAGTTGCACCAGATATGTGAGAGGAAAAATAGTTTCACATGGCAAATCAATACTTGGTTCAGTAGAATCTTACCAATCTAATATGGTTCTGGCTCATATGAAACCAAAGAGTCAGGCTCAGTTGTGCATTACTGTACAGCAATACTCCTCAATTGATGAATCTAACTGTTTACACCATTTGTTGTTGAAGGAAAATTATTGTCAGTTACATGATGCCTTTGCTTGGGGACAAGCAAAGTTTTGAGGGGGCGGTAATGTCACACCCAGGATGGAGAGCAAAGAGTCCAGTGCGTTGATTGACAAGTGGGTCCACCAGCCGTGGGACCCAGGTAGAAGAGAGGACAAGTTCTATGTACTGCCCAGCCAGCGGAAAGGGGAACAATACAGAAAATATTTGGCAAATATCAACCGAGGTCAGGAAGGCGTTCTTCTCCTCCTGGTTATCGAGATCTCCCTCTACGATTTCCCTCTGTGATAGCTCACGTCACCGGATTGATCTCACCGGCGGCCACGGGTTGTGACAAACAGGCGCTCGGCCTCCGTTCCCTGCGGCAGCGAACAATGCAAGCAAACGGCAGGAAAACGTACGGCGCTGTCTCTCCTCCAGATGGGACGCGATTCGTGACAAAGGAGCGCCTAGCTCCAAACAAAGCGGAGAGATCTCTGTCGCTGCCAAAGTTTGTTTATTGTTGATGAAGGATAACCAAAGGAATTATACCAGTCGTCAACAACAACTCGAAATGACAGCCGTACCCGATTTTATTTAGACGTACAGTATCACAGCGCAGACCATGCATGTCTACACGACGGAGGCTGTCCAGCGGAACTCTCCTGCTTATATATATACATATATATAAACACGACGACAGAGGCCAAACGCTAAAAGGCAGGGAAAATAAAGTGCAGTTGAGCAGAGCAGCAATGGCTGAGTATCGAGGCGCGGCGCGTATTCACCAGCAGCCGGGACAGCCGGCCAACGTCTTCCTGTTGCCCGGCCCCGATCCGGAGCGCCGCAACCAGCAGCAACTCTGCCTCGACGCCGGGCGCGCGCTCGCGCTCTGCGGCGCGGTCGTCGTCACCATCCCAACCGCATTTGATGCCAACGCCAACGCCGACAGCACACTGCTTGTTGCGTTCGTTGGCATGCTCCTGTGGATCCTGGGCGCGTGCCTGTGCCTGCTGGCGCTCACGCCCGCGGCTCCGTGGGCCGTCAGGGCCGGCGCCGACGTGGCCAGCACCGTGCTCAAGTGTCTCTCCGCTCCCGTCAACTACTACTAGCTCGCGTATCAGGGGAACACGGGCGCAAGTCAACCGTACCGTTATCCGTTATTACGTTGATGAATAATAAGGCGTGCTTTACCGGTAACCGTGTGTGAAATGCATGTGTGATACAAGTGTTTGCTGTATTGGTGCTTAATCTTCAATATCGATATTTCATATTTTTTTCTGTTTGGAATGTGAAATTTGATGTTTGTATAACCAAAAAAAAAGTCTGCCAGTTGCGATTGCAACGATAGCTTGAGCGCTTGAGCAGCTTCATTAATATGGGCCGTCGTAGCCCAAGCGGCAACTGGTTCCAGGCCTGCAGGACACAGGGCGGGCGGACCGCGCGGACTCCGCGACGGCCTCTTGCTCACGCGATTCCATTGCCGTGAGCCGTGACGTCACCGAGACCCCCCCCCCCCCACCAGGTGGGGCACGGCAAGTCGGCAACCCTCCGTTCCCTCGCTATAAAGTCCACCCCCGGCCTCCGATTTTCCCCAACCCGGTCTCCCCTCAATCCCAATCGGCAATCGCCAAGCCACAACGCACCGCCGCCGAGAAAGCGATAGAAGCAAGGCTCTCCCGATCGTCTCGTCAAGGTATGCCCCCCTTCGATTCGTCCCCCTAATCCAGCTCTCGATTTAGAGGGTCGTGTAGGGCCGAATCTCTATTGCGCCTTCCTTACGAAGATCCTCATAAATTGCTCCCATGGCCTGTGATGTTCGATCGTCATCGTTACTTTCAGTTGATTCGTTCATGCTGAGTTGTTTTTTTTTTTTTGGCTTATTGCCGTCCATAAAGGCCGTGGAATTTCCGTTCTGGAACGAAATCCTGTATATATCAGAGTTAGGGTTTGATTTAAAAAGATCAGTTAACATATTTATACCAAAATTAAGAGGGTTAAATCATTTCTATCATGTTTCCTCAGAACGTAATCCTGCAGATATCATAGAATTATGTTTCGATTCGATAGATAGATTATTTTGTGTATCATCTAAATTATGGCGAAATCAGTACTATAATGTTACCTTAGAACGCAGTCCTGTATATGTATGTCAACCAGGTTTCAGTTTCAGTTCGATAGATTAATTAGTGTGTTGTCAGTATCGAAGTTAATAAGTTTGGACCATGCCTGTCATAGTGTCATGTTGCCTCTCACACAATCCTGTAGGTATGATTTGGTTTAAATGATATTCGTTGATTAGCATATGCTCAAAATTAAGATGGTTATTACTTTAAAAATTAATATTGTTTCAAAGAAAATTAAGATTGTTAAATATTGCCTTGCAACTTATTTTGGGAAGTACTGCTAAACTTATCTCTTTGTTGATATATTGACCCCTTTCAGATTACAAATATTGAATCCTGTCTATATTTTCTGCTTGTGTGTGTTGAGTTGGCAAGCTAAATTAGCAATGTAACTAGCACATCGACAGTTGGTATGCATGAGGTGGTGGTTGTTCTAATCTGTGGTTCATAAAATCTAGATGTTTGTGTCCTTTGTTTGTTGTTACCTCTGTTTCAAAGTAAGATATGAATCATCAGGACTAGTTTTTTCTGTGCCTATCACTTTACGGTAGCTTACCAATATGATTTTTGTCCCTGCAGATGCAGATCTTCGTGAAGACCCTCACTGGCAAGACCATCACCCTTGAGGTTGAGTCCTCGGATACAATTGACAATGTCAAGGCAAAGATCCAGGACAAGGAGGGAATCCCGCCGGATCAGCAGCGTCTGATCTTTGCTGGCAAGCAGCTCGAGGATGGGCGGACGCTGGCTGACTATAACATCCAGAAGGAGTCTACTCTCCACCTCGTGCTCAGGCTCAGGGGTGGCATGCAGATCTTTGTGAAGACCCTGACTGGAAAGACCATCACACTGGAGGTCGAGTCCTCAGACACGATAGACAACGTGAAGGCCAAGATTCAAGACAAGGAGGGCATTCCACCAGACCAGCAGCGCCTCATCTTTGCTGGCAAGCAGCTTGAGGATGGCCGCACCTTGGCTGACTACAACATTCAGAAAGAGTCCACGCTTCACCTTGTCCTCAGGCTAAGGGGTGGCATGCAAATCTTTGTGAAGACTCTGACTGGGAAGACCATCACACTTGAAGTTGAGTCTTCTGATACCATCGATAACGTGAAGGCAAAGATTCAAGACAAAGAGGGCATCCCACCAGACCAGCAGCGCCTCATCTTTGCTGGAAAGCAACTCGAGGATGGCCGCACTCTTGCTGACTACAACATTCAGAAGGAGTCCACCCTCCACTTGGTGCTGCGCCTCCGTGGTGGTATGCAGATTTTTGTGAAGACGCTGACTGGGAAGACCATCACCCTGGAGGTCGAGTCGTCTGACACGATCGACAATGTGAAGGCAAAGATCCAGGATAAGGAGGGCATCCCTCCGGACCAGCAGCGCCTGATCTTTGCTGGTAAGCAGCTTGAGGATGGCCGCACCCTGGCGGACTACAACATCCAGAAGGAGTCTACACTCCACCTGGTTCTGCGCCTTCGAGGTGGCCAGTAAGGGTCTGGGTGAGTTGGGGGTTTTTAGTTCAATTTGTCGCGTCTGATGTGAGATCGAGTCTCTTGTCCAAGTTTCTGCTATCATCGAGTCCCACAAAACATATGCTGCCTGATGTGTTGCAGCTTCATTACTGTAATGAATAAGTAAACATAGTTTTATCTTGTCCTACATAATTTGTTTCCGTCATTTTGAGTTCTATCTGATATGCTGATCTCACTGTGTTCATGGATTGTGTGTGCTCTTTATATGCTGAGTGACAACGGTTATCAGTCATAAGACAGGTATCACCGGAAGTAGTCTGAAATGAACACAAGAGTTTAACTTAAATGAATACTCTGTTTGAAATTAGTACTGGTGCACAGCCATTTTTCTGTAATATTGGTTGATCAATAAGCCAGCATTTTTCTGCAATATTAGTTGATGAGTAAGCCAGCAGATTGTTTGAGAAAGCACGAACATCTGTTTCTGAATCTCAGTTGTTTTTCTGAACTTAATATGTTATGTGTTTAGAACGTACACATACTTCAGAAGCATCCTTTTAGCTGCCAGTTTGAGCATAAGAACAGAAAATCTTTTTAGCTGTCCAAGAAAGGTAACATAAGACGATAGCGTGATCGTAGAAGCTTTTTTTCTTTTTTTTAAAAAAAAGAAAACCCTGAACGAAGCTCTGCCTCTTAATTAAAGAGAGAAATATAGATTCTTTCCTTCTATATCAATAAAGAGCTTCTTAATTAAAGAAAGAAATATAGATCCTTTCCTTCTATATCAATAAATACAAGTTCGGCAGCCGACCGTTTCAAAAAAAAAAAAAAAAAAGAAATATAGATTCTGGTAAAAGACATGAGTTCACATTAACAGGATTGCCACAGTTCAGCAATACATTTGAGATCGCACAAAACTGAAAATTCAGTGGTGGCCGCGGCGTGGGTGCGTGGATTGGCTCTCGGTCGCTTGGGCTCGTTTCAAAATTTGCGAGACCTTCTCCGTGCATGTCTCCCCTACGCAGTATCCGCCATTCAAAATTTGCGAGGCCTTCTCTCTCACCTATACAAACAGGAAACGCACATAACACTGTGACACAACCAAAGCTCTCCTCCTGTCTCTTGCTCACTCCACTTGTTTCCTTCTCTTATTACTCCGTGTCTCACCTATGTAGTATCGTACGTCATTGTCCCGCGCCGCGCATCGTCCTTGACTCCCGCGGCTTACAAAATCAAACTGGACGTATAGATCCTATATATAGGACTCGGTCTTAGCAGGAGGATAGGCCAGGCAAGTGAAGCAGCTGCAGATCGACCAAAGAAGCACTTGAGCAACGATCAATGGCTGAGCATGGAGGCGCGGAGCAGCCCATCGAGGCCTTCGCCGGAAATCACCACCGTGCTCAGCAGCTCTGCCTCGACTTCGGCCGCGTGCTCATGCTCTGCGCTCTGCTTGTCGCCATCCCAACGGCATTTCGTTTGCGATCCCACCCGTGCATTCATCGGCTTCCTCCTCTGGATCCTCGCCACGTGCAGGGGCGGAGCCAGAATGACATGACAGGGGGGCAGCTTCCAATTGAGGGGGGCCAAACCTTTATAAATGAACTAATAAATATTAAAATTGAAGAGCTAATAAGGATTAGTAATACAGTTTGCAGGTTGTTGGGTTGGGGGGGGGCGCTAAGCCCCTTAGCCCCTCCCTCCCTCCGCCCCTGGTCACGTGTCTCTGTCTCATGGGGCTCACGCCCGCGGCTCCGTGGGTTATAAGGGTTGGCGCCGTCATTGGCAGCAACATGCTCAGGTGTCTCTCGCCTCTCTAGCGCGCATATCAGGCACGTCACCGGGGCACGAGTGCACGTCAACAGTCAACTTGCTGGTTTCGGCTAGATCTGCGAGGAAGAATAAACAGAAACAGCCGAAACTAGCTAAAATAGAAAAAAAAAACCATTCATGTCATGCTTTTGAATTTGATGAAAAATGAGGCGTGCTTTTATTTTCTCAGTAACCGTATGGTCGGTATGTGCATGTGTACTAATACTCGAATGTTTGGTGTGGGAGGTAATGAGGCTTCGCTATTGTCCCCAAAAGGAGCTAGTGTTTTGGATTATTATAGATAAACAGAAGGTCAGGTGTGAATGTGATGTTTATATTTCGTGTTTGTGTGTGTGTGATATAATATAAGTCACGCGTTGTCAGGCTGTCAGGGGAGTCCCAAAGGCTGTCGGTGAGTTCGATTGTAAAACATCCGGGATCTTGGAGCTTTGGCCTCAGATCTCTACTTGCATTGTTTGCGAGAAGGTCGGAGAAAGACCTTCTCCCCCGAAGCGCCCACGACGGGCGACTCGGGGGCCTCCTCGCCGGCGCCCCAGGCCCACCGCCCCTGCCTCCACTCGGCCGCCGCCGCTGCCCTGCCCGCGGCGGCGGCGGCGGCTGCGGCGTCTCGTTTTCTGGGCGCCGTCGCAGCCCTTCTCCCTCCTCCCATCTCCCTTTCCCTCCTCCCCCCTCCACTGGCCACCTCCCTTCTCCGGGCGCGGCCGGGCGGGGTGTGCCGGCCGGATCCGGGGCCGTTGGGGCCGGATCTGGTGCCTCCCCTTGCGCCCCTCCTCCGCCGACTGCGCCTCCATCGCAGTGACGGTCGACGGCGGCGGCGGCGGCGGGGAAACTAGCTGGCGAAGCTAGGGGCGGGTGGTCGCCGGATCCGAGCCCCGGGCCTCGGATCGCCTCCCCGGGATCCGGCATTCCGCCCCGGCGGGGGTGGCCGGGCTGCCGCGCCCATCCTCCTCCGGGGGGGGCCTGCCCCGGTGGTGGCGGCGGCGGGCGTGGGGATCCGGCCTCCGGGCGGTCCGGGCGGGCGGCCCCCCCCTTCCACTGTGGGTGGCGGCTCCTCCCTCGGACTCCGGTGGCGGGGAGGGGTTCTCGCGGCTTGGCTTCCGGCCGTGGCGTGGCCACCCCTCGTCGGTGTTGGAGCGTGACGCGCTAGTGGTGGTGCGGTGTCGTCGTGGTGGCGTCACCGGTGGCGGTGGTGGCGTCGCGGAAGCTCGCCATGGTGGCATGGCCGGTGGCGCCCGCCCGCTCCCGCACCGTTTCTGCTCTTGGTCATGCTCCGGTCGTCGGTCTCGTGGCCCCTTCCGATGGCGGACTTGGGCGAATCGTCGCCCTCGGTCCATCGTCGGAGCTCGTTGAGGCAAGCTTGGGGATGAAAATTCACGGATGCTATCTGCGGCGAAGCCTGGCGTCCACGGATGTCGGTTCCTTCTTGAAGGCTTCGTTGATGCTCATTGCTTGTCTCCTTCGTGCGGGTTTTCTGCCCGGTCGCCCCTCCTTGCCGCTACTCCCGCCTGGTTCCTCCAGACTTACTGGCACGAGCCTTTTTCGTACTTCATGCTTCTCATCACTGGTTTTGTCTAGCTGTTGGTAGTGGTAGTCGTAGTCATCTATTGGGCGGATGCTTTGCCGCCGGTGTTTCTCGAGTAGGTCCTCCGCCGTGGTCCCGAGGGCGGTGGCCCTAAGTGACTTCGGAGGAGCGCTTGGAGGCGGGTTCGGCCGCCAAATTCGCGTTCCGGCGGATGCTTTGCCGCCGAGGTCGTTTGTCTTTCCGGTGGATGCTTTGCCACCGAGGTGTTGGCCGGTGGATGCTTTGCCACCATTGTCGTCGTCTATTCCGGCGGATGCTTTCTTCGCCGTGGTTGCATGGACGGATGCTTTGCCGTCTAGAGCTCTAGCGGATGCTTTGTCATTTGTTTCCCCTACGACTCCTATCACTCTTTGGTGCTACCTAGGTGTTGAGATATCTTATTTATTGGGCTTAGTTCTTTGGGGATTGTTAGGTGGAGGGCCCCCACCTCCATGTTCTTGCTTCGTTTATGTGTTGAGGACTTCGTTGGTAATCCCTGGATTACTCACGAACCTTCTTGTATCAACTATGTGTAGGTCTATTGACCACTCTCTTCTTCTTAATGAAATACAGGCTATATGCACGCTCTAAAAAAAAAAAAAAAAACATCCAGGGATCTGTTGGAGTATTATGGGCCTCTTGCTCTGATGGGTTTATTAAATGTGAACTTTTTTTCCTTCTCAACGCTGTAATATAGTTTTTTATTTGAACTTTAAAATTAGATATCTAACTTCCTCAACTCTAAAACCCATCTAACCTACTTTATCCAACTTTAAGTGGTTTTCAAGATGGTCTTGTCCTTTTAGTTGAAAGAATTTCATAAATAACTAATAAGATTTTAAAGCACAAAAATGTCTCTAATAAATTAAAAATAAAAAATTTCCAAAATCATAGAAATATATTGGGCCCCGAGTTTATAAAAACATTACATACATCATGAAAATATATACAGTATATACTAGTATATTGGAGTGGCCGAGATACAGGCTGCGTGGTGGGGACAGCGCCGATTTGGGTTGCCGTGACCGCGTGAGCCGTGACGTAACCGGCACCCCCCGTTCCCCACCATAAAAGCCACACCCGGCCTCCGATTTCCGCAATCGATCTGTTCACGCCTCGTCTCCCTCCCCTGCCTCGATCCCAATCGCGAAGTCTCCGCTCATCGGCTCGCAGAAGAACGAAGCAAGGCTCTCCCGATCGCCTCGTCAAGGTACGCGCTCCCTCGAATCGCCCACCACCTCTCTCGATTCGCCTATGTGTGTATGGGTCGATTCTCAGATCCTCTATGCGTGTATGGTCGATTCCCAAATCCTCAAATCTCGACTTTGCTTTCCGTACTAAATTTCGTTAGATTGTTCACATGGTGACAGTATGTTCCTTTTTACGTTTATCGGACCAACTTGATCTAGTTATCTTGTCTGATTCGATCGAGCTCCGTGTTTATTCAGCATACTAGTATCCCACAGTAATCGCCCATCCAGGGTTCGCTAGGTTCTGATTGTCGACCTATCGGTTACTTATGATCGATCGGTTGCTTGTTGCCTTCCACTAACGACAGTGCTATTTTCTGTTCTGAATCGAAATCTTGTATCCTGTACATATTAGAGTTAGGGTTCGATTCTGAAAATCGATTAGTGTATTATCAAAATTAAGAGGATTAAAGAATTCCTGTCATGTTCTCTCGAATGTAATCCTGCAGATACCATAGAATTATATTTGGATTCAGTAGATTGATGGTGTATCATCTAAATCAAGGTGGTTAAATCATTGCAATCGTGTTGTTACAAAGCACAACAATTCAATTGGTTGATCAGTATATGCTCAAAACTAAGATGGGTAAAGCTTGTTCTACCATCTTCGCTGCCTATTTTACATTAGATTGATCTGTTCATGGTCACCGTAGTCACAAGTATATGTATATAAAGCTTATGAAGTACTGTAACTTACTTCTTGTTGAGAAGCTGACCCCTTTCAGATTTTTATTTTCAATCCTTTTCTCTATATTTGCGGCTTGTGTATGTTGAATCACCATGTTAATTACATATGTAACTACTAACTAGCTTGTTGGCTGTTGCCTGTTGGTATGCATCTGCCTAATCTGGATGGATGCAGTTGTTTGTTCCAATTCATGGTTAATCAAATTTAGATGTTTGTTACCTCTGTTCCATAGTTGAGACTTACATTATTGTTCTGGCACTCCGTTTTTCTTTAGCTACTATGGTGGCTTACCATCTGGTTTTTATCTCTGCAGATGCAGATCTTTGTGAAGACCCTCACTGGCAAGACCATCACCCTCGAGGTTGAGTCATCGGATACAATTGACAATGTGAAGGCAAAGATCCAGGACAAGGAGGGAATCCCGCCGGATCAGCAGCGTCTGATCTTTGCTGGCAAGCAGCTCGAGGATGGGCGGACGCTCGCTGACTATAACATCCAGAAGGAGTCTACCCTCCACCTTGTGCTCAGGCTAAGGGGTGGCATGCAGATCTTTGTGAAGACCCTGACTGGAAAGACCATCACACTGGAGGTTGAGTCGTCAGATACGATAGACAACGTGAAGGCCAAGATTCAAGACAAGGAGGGCATTCCACCAGACCAGCAGCGCCTCATCTTTGCTGGGAAGCAGCTTGAGGATGGCCGCACCTTGGCTGACTACAACATTCAGAAAGAGTCCACCCTTCACCTTGTGCTCAGGCTAAGAGGAGGCATGCAAATCTTTGTCAAGACTCTGACTGGCAAGACCATCACCCTGGAGGTTGAGTCTTCTGACACAATTGACAATGTGAAGGCAAAGATTCAAGACAAGGAGGGCATCCCACCAGACCAGCAGCGCCTCATCTTTGCTGGAAAGCAACTCGAGGATGGCCGCACTCTTGCCGACTACAACATTCAGAAGGAGTCCACCCTCCACTTGGTGCTCCGCGCCGTGGTGGTATGCAGATTTTTTGTGAAGACGCTGACTGGCAAGACCATCACCCTGGAGGTCGAGTCTTCTGACACAATCGACAATGTGAAGGCAAAGATCCAGGATAAAGAGGGCATCCCGCCGGACCAGCAGCGCCTGATCTTTGCTGGTAAGCAGCTTGAGGACGGCCGCACCTTGGCTGACTACAACATCCAGAAGGAGTCTACACTCCACCTGGTTCTACGTCTCCGTGGTGGCCAGTAAACGTCTGGGCGGGGGTTGGGGTAGTGAGTTAAGTTTGTCGTGTCCACTGTGAGGTCGAGTCTCTTGTGTCCAAGTTTCTGCTATGATCGAGTCCCAAAAGTATGCTGCCTTGCTGTGTAGCAGCTTCATCATTGCTGTAATGGATAAGTAAACATGGTTTGTCTTGGTATACGGAATTTGTTTGTCATTTTGCATTTAATCTGATCTGCTGATTCCACAATGTTCATGGATGATATATGTGTTATGCTGAGTGACCAGGGTTATCTGTCATATCACCAGAAATTTGACAGAGTTCTATTTAAATGAATATTCTGTTTGTTTGAAATTAGTATCAATGCACAGCCATTTTTCTGTAATATTGATTGATTTATGTGTAAGCCAGCAGATTGTTTGAGAAACTATGGACGCACATTTCAATCTGATGAATCTCGGTGGTGGAACTATATATGTGTGTAAAGAAAATACAGACTCCTTCAGTGAGTAGATTAATTAGGCTCTATGTTTCTGAACTTCATGTGTTATGTTTGTCTAATAAAACCTATAATCCTCGCGTCCTGCCCATAATGTAGTGTTATAGTCAGTTATCGGAAACCCCTTATGGTTTGTTTCCTTTTTATTTCAGATCTGTAGGTTTCTGGACTTTATATCTACTAGAACCGTCCTCAAGTTCTGCCCATAATGTAATGACAGTCTGTTATCAGATTTCAGTATGATCCTTGCAAATTTATGTAGCGTTTGCTTGTGCCAACACATCTGCTATTCGCTGCTTCTTGGAATCTTTAGATGTGTTACTGAAATTCAAGACTTGCTGAACCCGTCGTCTGAAGATGGGCGATCTAGAGATGGCTTAAGGGAAGAGCTTCTCAGATACCTGCAGTCCAAGTATTACTGAACTTTCATGACTTGCTGAACCCAAAAAACTGAAATTATAAAGTTGAAGTTTTGCAGTTGTTTTTTTAGCACTTCACTGAATTTTTTTTCTTTTTGGTGCACTCCTGCACACAATATTTAATTTTCAAAGGAAATTATATCTTGTGACGTGCTCATATTGGCTACAAAAGGAGTCCCACCATCAATATTTGCAGCATAAAAAAAATAACATGATGATTATCTATACTATATCTATACTATACACTTTAAAGTATACCAACGCTCTCCTCATAGATTACTGTTGTCAGAACAGTAACGTCTCCCCACCGTCGGATCGTGACGCCTGCGAGCGGATGGCCTCCACGCACGTACCCAGCCCAGCAGGCCCACCCTTATCCATCGCACTAGCCCCCCACCGACACGACCTCAAGAAACAAAAAAGCGCTGCGGCGACGACACCTAGGAGCACCGCACCCCCCCCCCACCGTCGTTCCTGCGCCGTCTTCCGGCTGCGACGCGACCCCATCGAGCACCGCCCCAGCTGCGCCCGCCCCGGCAGCCTCGGCGTCGCTCCGTGGCAACCTCGAGCCGCCTCCGGTCACGTCGCCCGAGGGTCGTGGCGGCGCACCGCCGCCGCCACATCCCCGCCGCTGGAGCCCGATGGCACTTCCTCCTCCCTTTTCGTTGAAGCAACCAAGGTCGCCCTCACGCCTTCGTGCGTGCCCAGGTGGGGAGCCCTTCCTCTTCATTCTCTATTTATTTTTTGTGTTTAATGCTTTTCATTTGTTTCCCTATCAAAGCAGCAGGTCTTGGTTATTCCTCTGCACTACCCATTATCTAACTAAAGCCTTCTGATTATATCTCAGTTCATTTTTTAATACAAAGTTTATAACTACGGCCCAGATTTTATTATTATTGATAATTTCAGTTCTACACTAATTTCAGTTGCTTATATGTGGAGATGACTATTTCTATGACCTGCGATATGTTACTAGCAACTGCCTCTGGAGAATCCATGTGTGGAAAAGAGACCTTTCTGCCTATTGTGACTCACTGTTGCTGCACCATATGTTCATAACTTCATAATTTCATATGATGGGGGTCAGCCACTTGCTCTATAAGAATTTGTTTGACTGATTGACTCTCAAGAGGTACTCAACAGGTAAATATTTTCCTTCCTACGTATATATGTCAGTGCTATTACCATTAGTCAATTACCTGATAAAAACGTTGTTTCCCATTACCATGCGGCAGATCTCCATGGAACTGACAATTATATTCTTTAGTTTCAAGCGATTTTCATATAATCTTTGCACCTGCTGCTAGTGGATCTCCATGGAACTGACAATGATATTCTTTAGTTTCAAGCGATTTTCATATAATCTTTGTGACTGCTACCATTGCCAAACCGTTCATTTTATTTCCCATTGCTGACTGCAAACTTTATGCTCTATCACAGTACATGCAAAGATAATGCCACAAACTCTATTTGCATGCCATTGAAATGTAGTTCACTTTACTTTTCAGATATGCATTAGAGGTATATAAGCTGTAGGAGGACTTAATGATGGCAACACATTATTGTTTCCCTTTACTGTCCTTATATGCCACTCAATTACTCAGCCTAAAATAAAAAGATAACCTGTATGACATCCTAAATATGAACATTTCTCTTTTGCCTTATGCTGTACATCTTCCATGGAGCGAACAATGTTGTTCTTTGGCTTCAAACGGATTTCTATATTTATATGATTGTGTCCAGTACTCAGTTACCTCTGTCATTAAAATCGTATTGCATTCTCCCTGTCTTCACAATTCAAAATGCATCTTCACTCTCAGCTGCTTACTGCTCACTGATTACCTGTGCTGCTAGACTTCTGCTCACAATTCTCATGCTGACCAACACTATGGCTTAGGACAGACATATATGAAATTTGTTTGCCTGATTTATTGTTGTGCGAATAAAATCATAAATCACGATGTATGTATTTCTTCGTTACTAGCTTCTTCTGTACAATTATTATGTCATAAGTTTTTGAACCTGCAAACTCAATGGCCTTTATTCCTCCATGTCATTCTAATTGGATGTGCTGCTTGAACTCAGATAACAGTTTCAATTTACCCATTTCTCCCTATGCCAGATTGTTCACAGGGTGCCTCAATGGTGGTTTGCTGTGTTCCCCTTTAGTCCTCACTACAACTACTACATCAAATACTTATGAGTTATGACCCACGAAAACATGCCAGCTCGAAACCAACAATACAGGACTGCACGGAACATGGGTTTCTTAGATTGTAATTAGAAGGTTGTATATAATCTTTTCCATCTTTGTTAACAACTACTAGCTGAGTGCCCGTGCGTTGCTACGGGTTTAAAAATTCATGACAAGTAACAGGATGGTAGTCACATGAATATAAACATGCTTACATGTTGTCATGAGGAAGTTAATAATCAGAGGTGTAAAAGGAACTGAATATATGACCGACTGTGTAACATTGACCAACTACTTCTTTGCATTAAGTTGAGCTGTATATACAAGTATAAAGTAACATAAACACTAAAATACCAGAAGAAAACAATACATTTACATCAATGGCTCTAAGCATTCATGCAAAACTTTAAAAAGCTTGAAAGAATGGACAACTGAAACCAGTAAGACAAGATTCTTTTTCATCTCACAATACTATACGGAACACTATCCTTCAGTTGAGCAACCTATCAATCTTATCAAAGATATCTTATCCTAACTTCTTTCCTATAAGACAGAAAGTGAAAGTTTAGAGAAGATATAGAAGATATTAAAAAAAGAAAACAAAGAAGAGAATTATGTGAGTCTGAGAGAGATACCAACACAGAAACCCTTATTAATTTGCCTTATATACAAGCTCTTCGATCTATACGGTGTTCGGCATTAGGCTCTGTAGCGCCTCAATCTCTCATTAATCTTGCTCCTTCTCTGCACCCAAAAGCCAAACACACCAACTAACTAAGAAATCAGAGCATGGTAAGAGGAACACTTGAGATTCTGAGAAACGGTAGCAGCACCAACATATTGGATATCTCACTTCTGAGCATCTTAATCATGCGATATATATGTATCTATTCCCAGTGTTAAGTAACCTTGTTTGACCACCTTTGCCATATTTATTTAACATGTGTGACATATCCACAACTCAAGCTTATATTCCTATCAGAGTGCAACATGTGTGACATATTTTAGTGAACTGACCATGTTTTAATAATTTTGCTATCCCTTGTAAAAATTGCAACAACTTGTTTTCCAACGTTCTTGTTGCTAACTAACATACTGAATAGTGAGAAGCGCCAACAATTAACATCTTAGCCTGAGAGTCCATACTGACTTGGTGTCTAATGTCATCCTCCTCCTATGTCCAAAACTGAAGTCCTGAATAGCTGAACAATTCATAAAGGATTTAGTGATGACTGGCATGCTCACTGAGTCACTGGTTAATTAACTGACAACAGAAAGGACTGGCCAACTGACACGCCAATCCATGGTAGACAGACACATGCTATCTGTGGATAGAGATTAAATCTCTAAAATTTCATGCTTACATGTCATCAATGAGGGCGTTGCAATTTATGAATCAAGAATTACATTGAAGAAATAAACCAATTATTTTTTTTTCCTTTTTAGGGGATTACACATTATATTTTAACTACAAGTATGAGATAAATCTCTAAAATTTCATGCTTACATGTCATCAATGAGGGCATTGCAATTTATGAATCACGAATTACATTGAAGAAATAAACCAATTATATTTTTTTCCTTTTTAGGGGATTACACATTATATTTTAACTACAAGTATGAGATAGTTCAATGGATTCACTACAATAGATCAATATGCTTTGCAATTTCAACGAACAAACCAAACGAATGGACATCAAGGGATCCTGATGGAAGGCGATGGCATGTACCTAGTGAACATGGGTTCGAGGGCTCAACGGTGCCGATGACGGCTCAGATCAATTTGTGGAGGGCAGCACGGACCCCTGGCTCCCCCCCCCCTGCCCGTCATTGTCAATCTGGGTGAAGAGCTAGAAAACACAGCAGATAGTAGCACCCAAACTAAGAAAGCTAACTGGTCTGCAGCAAAAACTGACCTCTTGCAGAACAAGAGTATCATGATGGCTGCCCGTAATAATTTGCTGCCTCTTCAATCACAAAATGATCACCGTAGATAGACAGACAAAACGTTTGAGAAAGGAAATCAATATATATGAGAACATGATTGAAAATTATTCTGCGAACAAATAAACTCCTTTTACCATTGCCACCTCCAATTTCCATGTTCCTCCATGCCTAAAATTTGGACAATTTGTACCTGTGAAGATTCATGCCAGTTATCTGCTTGCCCAACTTGTTTATTGTGGTTAAAATCAAACAAGCATGGGGCTTCAGAGTAATATGAGGTGAAGCAAAGACATGTAAATCCATATCTGCGATATCTCAAAAAAGCAGATTTCACTTAGCTCAGCTCGACAAATGATTAAGTGATAGAACTTTTCGTATCTGTATTATTGTAGCCTTCAAACCAAAAAGCTTCGACAACAACGTTGATATTTGCATTTGCAGCCCATTTAAGATTTCAGGAAGGATGCCCTCCAAGGATTTTAAATCCTATTCCACAAGTAGGTGAACCTTGAGATCCTGAAAGAAAAGTAGAGATAAAGAACATCATTCCCATAATTCATTACATTATCTGTGCGGAAAAAAAAAAAACATGGTGTGCAAAAGCATGGCGTGCTTGCGTGACCAAACTGGGCACCATCCCCATCAAACCATTTCATCGAACACCTCCTAGGCGCACCCAAACCTGCGTGCATTCACGAGTCCGTTGAAGACCGCGTTGCACGCCTGTAGTGCGGTAGCATCCACATGAGATGGAACACGTACCACGCCTCAACAAGCAAATCAATCTGGGAGAAGGCAATGATCAGCACGCTAGGGACGAGGTGGGGGGGCTGAAGGTGGACGAGAGAGACGCGAATCGAATCGGCCGGCGCCCGGCAGCTATATCGGGGAACTCGTGCAGGGGGAGGAAGAGCAGCACTGGATGATGGATTTCGTCAAACTTATGTCGTGCGCTTCTCCTCACTTCCCCGACAAGCACCCTCATCATCTCGCCAGATCGGCCGCCGTTGTCGATAAAGGGACCGCCGGGCGGAAGCCACCGCTTCGTGCCCAATCGAGCTGGTCGGGCGCCGACGTTACACGGCGGATGGCATCGACGTGCGCGCCGGAGCGGTGCGTGGGGGCCGAGGGGCGGCGCCTTGCTTTCGAAGTCGCCACTGCCACGGGCGGAGCGGAGCGGGCGGCGGCGGCGCGGGCGGCCAGCATCTGGGGCGGGCGCGGCGGCTTGGCCGCGTCTTCACCTGAGGCGGGCGCCGGGCGGCGCGGCGCGCGGGCTGCCGGCTAGGGGCTGGATTGGCGGTGCTCGCCTCGCTCTTCACCGAGGCGGGCATCGCGGCGCCTGGCTTCGAGTTGCGACGCCCTGGCCTCGTCTCCATCGAAGGCGGAGGCGTGGAGGTGGAGGCCGCCGGCAGGGGGCGGTTTGTGGACGGAGAGCTGCGGATCGGAGGTGGAGGTCGTCTTGGCGTGGCGAGTTTGGTGAAGGAGAGGGCGGGTGGGTGAAACTCCCGTGGGAGATTTATTACGGAGTATTATGAGAAAGATTACGGAGGGGTGAAGCCATCGAGGCGATAACATTTGCTGCTTTTTAGTAGTAAGATACCAGCGTGTTCTTGGCGGGGGGCAATTGGGCTAGTATTAGATTATGTTTATGGAGAAAAAGAATGTGTACACATGAAATTTCAGCTCAATATCACACTACTGCATAAATCTTTTCCGTGGCGGTTGAAATGCATTTACCGTGGCGATTTTCTCAACCGCCACGAAGGTAAGGTCCGCGGTTAATCCCGATTAATCGTGATGGTTGGCTTAACCGCCACGTTTAATCGATTCAAAAAACAAAAGAAAAGAAAAATCAATGGGACGGCCCAGCGAGCCCATCCATGGGCCCATCGAGCACATCCACGGGGTGGCGCCGCGCTGCCGCTTCGCCCGGTGCATCATTGTCGGACCTGCCCCATGATGCGATGTCCGACTCACCGGGGACATGGAGGACCTCCGCCGAGATCCGGGGAGGAGGCCGAATCTGGACCATGGCCGCACGGATCTAGCGAGGAGGAGGCCGGATCCCGGGCCTCCGCCGCTGCCGCGCCGAGGGCGCCCGCCCGCCCGTGGCCATCGGGCGGGCCTCAGCGCCGCCCGCCCGCCCACTGAGGGAGCCCGTCGTGGCTCCAGCTGTGAGCCTCCGCCCCGCCCGCACCGAGGAGCTTCGCCGCCGTGGTTCTGCGAGCCCAGCGCCGCCCCGTGCCTCCATGGTCCACGCGGACCGCGTGACTTCCACACTTGCAGCGCTAGGCCCTAGGAGGCCGTGCTACCTCGCCGCCGTGTGGGACCCACGTCTCGCCCGGGCCCGCGCCCACCCCTCGACTCCACGCGGCGCCGCCAGACCGAGTGAGGGAGAGAAGAGAGCAAGAGAGGTGAGGGAGAGAGTGCTAAGGATGGAGAGCTGTATGGTGAGGAAGAAACCCTAAGTTTTCAATATATACTTGAGCATATATCGGGCCTCACATGGGCCTGTTTACGCCTCGGCCTTTTATCCGTGGCAGACACCTGATTTACTGTGGCGATTGCTTTCCAACCGCCACGATAAATGATTTATCGTGGCGGTTGTTTTCTGACCATCACGGTAAATTAAAAATACCGGTCACGATGTGATCAACATGGTGGTCGTGTGTTCTCATATATGGACTTGCTAGATCTATCACCTGGGAAAGATATTCTACTTACACGAACACATGCATGTTGACCTTGGGTTTGTGTAGCAATTCATGCATGCATGTCATGTCAACGAGAGATTACTTATGGAATTTTATGCAGTGCTTGGGCAAGTTCTCGGCTATGCGCAGAACAGAGACAGACAAATGTGCAACAATGAAGAGATGACTATGTCAACTCATTGGTGAACCATGAAGAGATGGCCAGCACAGAAGGCGGCTGCGAAGCCGACGATGCTGGTTCTGATCCAACGATGCACAGACTCCTTGTTCGGATCGAAAGTTTACGCAATCTGAAAGTAGCGTAGTAGTACTTTTCGTTTGTATTTGATAAATATTGTTCAATCGTAGCCCAACTAGGCTCAAAAGGTTCGTCTCGTGATTTACAATAAAACTATATAATTAGTTATTTTTTTACTAATATTTAATGCTCCATACATATGAGTAGAAATTAATGTGATAAAGAAAGAGTGAAAAAACTTGCAACTTGCAGGGAACTAAAAGTCCTCGAGGCTCCCTCCTTCACGTGGGTACAGCAAGTCGGCAACAACAAGGTTCCGGCCGCAGCGTATTCAGATCGCGAGCAACAAAAAGACAGTTGCAACAACAGAAAAGAAAGAAAGATCAATATACCAGCAGCAGCAGTAGTATTAGCAGCAGCACTAGCACTAGCAGCAGTAGCAGTAGTAGCACTGGGTAGCAGTGGTGGTCCATGCAGCATGCAGTATTAGGCCTTGTTTAGATGCAAACGGTTAGAAAAAGTTGCAACTGTAGCATTTCGTTTGTATTTGACAAATATTGTCCAATCGTGGCCCAACTAGGATTAAAAGATTCGTCTCGTGATTTACAACAAAACTGTGTAATTAGTTATTTTTTTCACTAACATTTAATGCTCCATATATATGGGTAGAAATTGATGTGATGGAGAGAGAGTGGAAAAACTTGAACCTTTAGGTGAAACTTGCATGGAAGAGAACAAGGCCTTAGAGCTGCGCATTGGCAGTGTGGTGCATGCGCCTTTTCCGCATTTGCCAACCTGAAATAGACTCACATGCAATAGTGACTTTTGCCGAAATGGTTCATATTCTGGGTTTCCGTGAATTTTCGTTGGCTTCGCATGCACTCCGTCAAAAGGTGTGCTACATAGCTGAGTTCACTAGAAAAAAAAACATCTGTCCAGGCATTGCAACCACAGTCAATCTGAAACGCGTGCTTTCTCACACCTTTATTGCCTATAGGGAACTACAAAGCAATCACTAGTACAGAAAAGGCTTGTACTGGCGGTTCCAGACGCATTTCTACTGGCGTTTTTCAGAACCGCCAGTACGGGAGGCAAGTAGAAATTGATTTCTACTGGCGGTTGTTTGAGATCCGCCTGTAGAAATCATTGCCCAGAAAATATAAAAAAATTGCAAAAAAAATATTTTAGAAACAACAAAAAATGTTTTTCGAATCAGGGGCATTTTTTCGCGTAAAATCGCGCGCTACGTGGCCGGTGGGATTCGAACCCGCGACCTTGGCCTCGCGCGATCCCTCCCCTTACCACTGCACCACATACTTACTTGTGTCTACTTCTCTTTTTGTTCCCCACATATTATACAAACCCGACGGAAAATTAAATATTTGAGGATCCAAATGAATTCAAATGAAAAATGTTCAACTACAAAGTTTCATAACTTTTCGAGATCTACAACTTTCATTTAGAGTGTTTCTCCATCCGAGGTCATTTGCAAAATTTGAATTTCAAATTTAAAAATTTCGTTAAGTAGTTTTTCATAAAAGATGATTTCAAATGAAAAAATTGTCAACTACAAAGTTTCATAACTTTTTGAGATCTACAACTTTTATTTTGAGAGTTTCTCCATCCGAGAAAGTTTAAGAAACTCAAAAAAATTAATTTTAAATTATTTCTCTTTGGCGGTTCCTTAAGAAATCCGCCCGGTAGAAATGGTTGATTTTCACCGACGGTTCCTTAAGAGAACCGCCCGGTAGAAATAAATATTTTACTTGGCGGTTCCTTAAAAGAACCGCCCGGTAAAATAAACTGATTTCTGAGCTGTTCTAAAGAGAAACCGTAGGTAGAAATAAAACACTAGTGTCAAGAGAAATTGTTTGTGTACTAGTGAATCAAGCCGATCACCTCTGAAAACCCCCGTCTTCCACAACGCACCACCAACTGATCGAATTCAGAACCCGTCTGCGGCGCCTTCCGGCTGGCACCTCCACCGTCGGCGTCAATGGCCGCCCGGCCTCGGCCGCCCGTCCTCTGGCGTCGACCTCAATCCTCCTTGCAGCCTCCCCCTCGTCGTCACGGTCACCCGCGGTGTACGGCGCCTATTGGCGGATCCAGGGGCTGCAGCCCCTCCCACCCCAGCCTGGTTTTACATATAAATCACTGTAGCAAATTACTATAGCTTAGGCTAAATCCACCACTAATCTTCGGTTTTTGCCCTTAATACTCATTACTTAGCCGCCGCCCCCCCCGGGGGAGGTCATCTTGGATCTGCCACTGACAGCGCCGGAGAAGAGTGGCGGGCTGCACTACTCAGCAAAGAGGGCGCTCATCAGATACTGAGAAACTGGACAACAAGCCATGCTTTCTTCGTCAACGATATCCTTGGTAATAAACTCTCACGATTTTGCTACAATAGTAGGATAGGATAATCTTTTGATCCACACAAAACACTCCTCCGCGGATTTTGAGAATTGGCACGACTCGATTTTACTCGTGCGCCAGGACAGCTATCTTCAGTGCAGATTTGCCAGCCCGGCACGCCGGTTGGGGAACGGCGGCGACACCCGCTTCAAACTTGACCACGCCGGGATGTTCTTTTTTATCAGCGGCTTTCCAGCTCGCTGCGAGGCGGGCCATCGGATGGTGGTGCGTGCGGGTATGACCTCCAATCAAGCAAGAACAGCAGCAGGATCCAGCATCTGTAAGATTTTTTCGACCTTAGTAGCCCTACTTAGTTCCTTAACTGACCATGGCGGTGGCAGTTGGCCTGAATCTTTACATGGGATCTACTACTAAACTACTAGCTTGGGCTAGCCACTCGGGCTCAAATTAAGACGAGTATTAGCTTCCTTTTTTGTGGTTCCTTTGGCACTTCTTCAGGTTTTGTCCCGTTTTGCCATTTCTCAAGAGCCTCAACATCTTCAGGCCTGCTTAAGGTTCTTCACATGCATGACACATACAGTGCGTTGGTCACATTTCAGTAGTCCACCTCCTACATCATCAAAAGTATAAATTCTATTAGATCAATGCTATGCGTGCTATAGTTGATTTTAAATGCTTTATCAGAGACAGTAATTGTGCATTTCAATCCAATTGACAATTGAAAACCCTTGTGTAGCTACGGGCGCACTGCAGCGTTGCACCAACAAAACCGAGCCGGGTCGTAACAACGCTAAAAAGCTTAGAACCAGTTTTTGGACCGCTGTGGGAATCGCAGGGTTCCTTTTGGTAGTAGCAGTTGTAATCTGGTTTATCAAATGCCATCAGGATTCCAAAGCCCGCAAACAAGACCTCGTCACGATACCTGCACCACCAGTACCTTTTGCAACACCAAGAACAGCATTTAGTAGTCAAGCAGAAGAGGAGGCATGGTCTGTCCAACGCCCCCTTCTGCCGTGTGGTCATGAGATGCCCACGAAGCTATTTCAGGTAAAATTTGGCCGACATGAGTTTTGATATTTTTCAAACACTGCTCGAGAAAATGGACAACATTTTTTGCAGGACTTTGCGGACTGTCACAACGTATGCCCCCATTTGGCCAGGCCCTGGCTAGCCTCGCTCGTATTCACATCACCGCATCGCGTGCTCCACCTCTGCTCATCCGGCCCGTCTCACCGCCCCGGCCGACGAGCCTAGCCGCTGGAGGTCCGCTGCTCATCCTCTCCGCCTCATCCCCCGGGCGAGCAAACTTTGCTCCGCCATCTGAACCTCCCCGCTCGCCATGCTAGCATAGGTCCGCCCCTCGCACCTCCTCCTCCCGGCGGTCCGTAGCGGTTTGACGCCAGCCTGGGCGGCCGGGCCCCGCGGAGGCTGCCGCGTGATGCAGTGTCACGGCCGTCTCTTTGGCGGCCCTTGTGGAGGACCAGCCGGTCTCGAGACCCACACCTCCACCACCCGCGACGCCATGGCGTTGGCCACCGCGATGGCGGGGTACATCACGTCCACCTGCGCCACGAGGATGGGTACTGGGTAGTGCAGGCTAGAGTTTGGGGTCCTCGCCGGACACCACGCAAGCGTGGGCGGAGCTACCGCGGCGAACGCGAGGCATCCAGGACGGTCCAGGCGGCAGCTTCTGGATCCTTGATTCAGAACATCACTGATTCAGAACATTTGTATATGTCGAGCTTGCGGAATGAGTCCGGGCTTGATTCAGAACATCCACGATTCAGAACGACAGTTTGATTGAGAATATTTGTTTAGATTTGCTGATGAGTCCAGCCATCGGAATCACATCAGCTAGTTTGCGGAATGGAAACGTCATTTTGGAGTTGTTTATGCCGAGCGTGTTGTACTCTGCAAGCTAATCTCCGATGCATGTCGTAAAGGGCTAAATTAGATTAGATTGGATGTGTATTCGATGCCTCTGGATTTCGTGCGATCATACGTTTCCGATGGACTTAATCGACGGGATCAGCGTCGCCGATGTGCTACATTCCTATCACCTGTTCGATAAAACACCTCAAAGAGTGTATACTTACCAGTCCAAAGAAGAGAGTGATTCTATGCCGACGAAACCAGGCAACCAAATACATCACTAGTTAGCCAGGCTTACATAATACAGACAACCAAACAACTAGGAATTGGTCTGCGGGAGCAGTGGCGGAGCCAGAAATAAACTATAGGGGGGGCCAATTTGTCAATTGAATCCGTATGTACACGGATAGTGGAGAAAATAATCTCACTGTCTATAATTAAGGCACAGAATAAAATATACAATTGACAACAAAATAGCCAAGTTCTCTAAAAAGCAACATAAGATCTTGATTGACAATAAAATATTACTCAATTAGCTATTTCTAATACGCATACTATGGCCCTGTTTGGCACAGCTCAACTTCACTAATGAAGCTGTTTTTTTTAAAAAAAATAGCTTCATAAACCAGTTTTTAGGTAAAGTTGAGTACTTATTTGGTACAATAGTTTTACCAACAACTTCATGCATGGTTATGAGAGAGTGAGCTGTGAAAAGCTATTTTTTTAGCTTCATCCAACCTATCCTTTTGTGAGAGGAGGAAGATGTTTTGAAAAATGATGTTTGGCAAAAAAAAAACAGCTTACACATAGAAGAATAAACAAAGGTGACGCAGAGCAGCAGACTGCAGAAACAAATAAATCAGGCTAATAGAGTAGTACAGGGCTACATGCTAACTGAGCAGTGGGAGCACTATCACATTAGTACATTATTACTGCTGTGTGCCTGTGCGTAGGGGCGTGGCCTGGTTTGTGCTATAGCTGATCACTGTCCGGTTCCCTCTCTCTCACAGTGTATGTGTGTGCATGCAAACGTGGACCCCGCGCTGGATCTCTCTCACACAAAGTCAAATGTGCATGCAGGCAAACAGCAAGAGCAGCGCCCTGCCTTTCTTTCTCTGACACACGCACAAGTGTGCTGCCCCCTTGGTCCCCACGGTTGCATGCAACGGCAGGAAAAAAGAACGGGTGCAGGCGAGCAGCAGGCGAGGGAAGGGGGGGGCCATGGCCCCCTATGGCCCTCACCTGGCTCCGCCAGTGTGCGGGAGACAGGCTAGAGTTGCCCAGGCCAAGATTCTAGCCAGGCTAGAAATAAGGCAGGAAACCAAACACAACCTATATGTACACCCTGCTTTGTATCTTAATACAACACTCTTTTGATGCAGACGACGGTGCAAGCAGTATGTGATGAAGAAGAAGATGACACTATGCCAGAAAAGCTTATCAGTGACGCGTCTAGATGGTCATCAGTGACGCGGAAAAGACACGTCACTATTCTTGCGTGCGTGATAAGGGCAAATCGGTGACGCCGTAAACACACGTCACCGATAGAAAAAATATCGCTGACCGACGCCGTATTCAGAAAACGGGTCATAGATAATAGTAACACGCATCACTGATAAAAAGAAATCAGTGACGCGTATTTAGATAAGAATATACGAGTGACGCGTATTTGGAACACGCGTCACTGATAAGAATATACCGGTGACGCGTATTTGGAACACGCGTCGCTGATAAGAATATACGAGTGGCGGGCATTTATAACACGCGTCGCTAATAGAGAGGTACCAGTGACATGCGATGATAACACGCGTCACTAATAAAGGGATCTGAGCGACACACATTGAGAATACGCGTCGCTGATAGTTGATAATAGTGACAAGTGTCAACAAAACATGTCACTGATAGTGTACAACAAGTGACGACAATGACGCGTGTACTCTTTAATGTCACTCATATTTTCCACCAGAGCCACATACCACAATGTTGTTTTTTTAAGGAATAGGAGAGACCGTAGAGGTCCCTACTAAAATTTATTATTAAAAAGAAGGCAATCAAGATGATTACAAAGGAAAGCAAAGAGTAAAAGGAGCTAAATAGAGGGCTGAGCCAGGGCCACAAGAGCTCAAGAAACAAAGAAAGAAACAAAGAAAATTAGACTGATTACACAACTTGCTCTAGCCATGTTTCAATATGGGGAAAATATTTCTTCTTCGCTCTCCATAAGAGTTGTTGCGAAGGAAGCCTTGAATATCTCAAGGCCACGAAGACTACTAAAGGCAGGAATTCCTCCGAAGATCAAATCATTTCGCCTTTGTCCGGATGCTCCAAAGATATAATGATGATAATTTCCATGAAAAATGGGGTACCAATCTGATTTCTGAAGCTATGAAATCTTGTAAAAGCGCCCTGGGAGCTTATAACCATGAGCCCAAGAAGGCCCCAACATGACTTTGCCGGATCACATTCCAATAAGAGATGATCCACCGATTCTTCAAATGAAGTTATTTACAGAGGGCACAGTCATAAGAGGGCAAGAACATATTTTTTCCTTCTCAAGATGTTACGGGTGCTTAATCTGTCCTGAACAAGGAGTTAGAAGAACACTGTGCTTGGGCTGACAGGAAGATTTCCATATCAACTTAAAGATGGGATCAGCAGGGGCAATCTCAAGCAGATGACAGTAAGCACTTTTGGAAGTGAAAGTATTACCCCAAATGTAGTGCCAGGAATCAGGGTCATCCAAGGCATGGAAAGAATTTAAGATGTCCTCAAGCCGCTGATACTGATCAAAGGCTTGGATCGACAATGGCAGGCTAAAGAGGCTGGATGGAGGAGTGGAGTGGGCAGCCAATGACAGGGCAATGTTCTTCTTAGCAAAAGAGTAAAGCTCTGGAAAAGTAAGCTTCAATGGTGGCCCATTCCAGCAATCATCCCAAAGAAGACAGGTGCTGCCCTGGGAAGCATTAATAGCAGCCATGCCTTTGAATTTATCCAGCAGTTTCAAAATATCCCTCCACCAAAAGGAGCCTTTTTTACATGACTAGGAAGATTACCATTAGAATAGTATTTTTCCCACACCAGATGCACCCAGGGGATATTTTTCTTGTATTCAATAATAATTAAGTGTAAAGCCTTATTATAGATGACTAAATGAGAAATAACTGCACATGACATTAGAAAATATAAAAAACATTATTTTCTTGCACATCATCTGAAGAATTCCACCACTCAAAGGATACGAGTGAAAGAAAAAATAGAGAAGGCATCGCACATGCTATTTCGCATTGGGGGATACAGAACTACACATATACATATAACAAGAATTGCAATATTTAGAGTGAGGTCTCGATCAGAAGCTCTTTACTTTGTATTTTGTAAGCAAGCGTACATAGTACTTTATGAGATATGTCTGCCATATAGCAAATTCTTCAAAAGCACATGACCAACTCGTCTTGCATTGGGTCATCCTCATACGCCCATATCTCCTTCAAAAGATGAGGGCAGTTTTTAGCCACGAGCTCAAGTATGTCATCATCTGTTGCAAGCATTCCTAAGCGTATGGCTCTGGAGTTGTACAGCCAGTCTCGATTTCTTCGTCACAGTATTGACATCGATGTCACTGCTCAGTATCTCCTCGCAAATCAGCTTGAGATCCTGCATGTCGAGCCTATCCGCTGCTACCAGCAAATGCTCAGCCATGATCGACTCTTCTTCTGGCGCCGTCATCGTCTCCGGCAACGAATCTGTGTACAGAAAATGCAGCACGCACTTGAACACCTGAGGCAGCGTATCATCGATGTGTATGCAGCAAGCCCCCGCCGCCGAGGCGCCATCTCGATCTGCAGCGAGCTCTGCCTCCAGCTCCAACACCACTACACCAGCGACTTGACTGCAAGAACACACCTGTGGACACTGAACGCCTCGCCGCCGACCTGGAACGTGACGTCGGGATCCAACGAGAGCTGCCGCTGCAAGTCGTACGCCCTGTCGTCGGAGACGACGCACCCGATGCTAAAGCGGTCGTCGACGAAATACTCCGACGCCTCCAGGAACTCCTTGTGGATGAAAAGATCGCAGCCGTAGGAGTCGAGTTTAGAGAACTCTCATACGCCGGAGAAGGAGTGACCACGCACGGGTTCCCCGGCACGATCAAGCAAGCTGAAACTAACTCGTGCCGTGACAGGCTCGTCGGTGGCTACTCTGCCGCCGCCGGCGATGGAGATGGAGATGTAGTCTGCGCTGGAGGTGGAGCGGTCGTTGGGGTAGTAGTGGATGCACCAGGAGCAATCCCCAGCCTTGAAAGGGGGAAAACTCGATCGGTTCCCCATTGCGGCAATGCAGCTTCCTGTACCAGTAGTCACTCACGGACCACGAGCCGGGCTCTGCCGGTCACCGGGCCAACTTCTTCGAGAAAATGAAGGTGATTTATAGTCGATCCCGTTTCTAGTTGCAGAGTCCACTGCTGTCTTGTTTCAGGGTTGACGTAGATGTGTGGACTGTTTTCCCATTTGAATTAACACAAATGGAAAGGTAACTAGTACTGATAACTCGTAGAGCTGATGCTCGATGTTTAAGGGTTGACTTAGAATGCTTCAAAGTCTGGGTCAGACTGGATCGCGACGTGGCAGTAGTTTGGTCATCCACGTCTAGTCTCGCAATTAACATAGGGAAAGCGACTCTCCCCTTCCATGTCCTTTCAAAGAAACCAAAAGGACCATTTTAGGAGTTTTAGCCTATATGTACATATATATAATCGCATAAACGAGGTACTACACACAGCTTACCCCAACCTGCTACGTTCACTTGATTCCTTTCTTTCTGAACCTAGATTAGCAAGAACCAAAGAAATAACTAAAGATTTGAGGTCCCAGTTGCGGCAGCCAGCAGACGCTCTAGTTAACATGGCTGAACAGGCGGGTTCTTCTGATGACAAGGTGATTATACTGTACTCTCTTCCTTTTTTTAGATTGATTATACTGTACTCTCTAGTAGGTACACATTTGTTCTTCACAGTGTTAATTTCATGGTGCATCAAACCAATTATACATAGCTTATGAGTCCTGCATCAATCATGAACCGATCGAAGGCATTTAATGTCTTTTCTTTTTCACATACAGGGAATTCGATACCTGCACAAGCGCATCCAATCCTCGACGCCGATCGTTACGCTCCTCGCGGCGGGCATCGTGGTGCCGATGACGGTGGAGCACTCGAACAAGAAGCAGGCCATGCACCCGCCCACCATGTTCTGCTCCTACCTCACCTTCGTCTCCGGGCTGTCACTCCGCACCCTCGTCGCCGACGAGTTCCTCAGCCCGACGCCGGGCCGGCTCCGCTACATCGCCATCAAGGCGCTCGTCCACGCCTCCGCGCTCTTCCTCGTGTCCCTCTCCTTCTCCCTCTCGCTCATGATGCGCATGAACGTCGTCGGGACGTCCGTGACCCTCGCCGCCGCGACGGCGTACGTCGCGCACCGGCTGTGGCAGTGCTACGCGACTGAGCTCGTCAAGGACGTGCAAGCCTACAAGGGCTGCGAGGAGACGCTCCAGCAGCTGCTCGACCTGTCCGCCAACGTCACGGCCATGCTGTTCGGCGGCTGGTTCGGCATGGCCTTCTTCTACTTCCAGACCAACCCGGAGGAGGCCCGCGACGCGCGGTTCCTGCCCTCCGAGTACCTCACGCTCTTCACCTCCGTCGGGGCGTCGTCGCTGCTGCTCGTCAAGGCCGTGCCTCGGAGGCTCGTGCGGTGCCCGCGGCCGGTGAGGGAGCTCATGGCGCTGACGTGCGCGCTCGTCTGCGGCGTCGTGACGACGGCGCTAGTCATCGCGGTGACCAAGGTGCGCGGCTACGCGGCGCTCGCGCTCGTCCCCGAAGCCGTCGCTGCCGGCGCTTGGTGCGTGCGGCGGGCGAGGGACTGGTGGACGCTGCCGGTCAGAGACCGAGAAGGCGGATCTGGGGCGCAGGATGAGCCGCCGGCGCACGCCTTCGTGAGTGTGCCGCTGACGCTGCTGCTGGCAGTGCTCACCTACCGCGCCAAGGACGTCAACCAGGCCCTCTCCACCCTGTACGACGAGGCGTTCGTCCTGGTCACCACCGCCGCCGTGGTGGCGGCGCTCGCGTGGAGGCTGCTCACCCAGCCGCCGACGCCGACCAGGTCGCCGGGGGTACAGGCGGCGGCCAAGGTTCTCGCCTTCTCCACCTTCTGCCTGCTAGTCCTGAGCGTGCTGGCATTCCTCGGTGTCTTGTTCGGTTGGTAGCGAGTAACATCAGGAGCTACTGATTGGTGTTTTTGGGTGACGAACATGTATTGTTCTTCGCGGCAATTCATACATTTCATCAATAAAGTATACACGAGTAATTTTGAGTGCTAGCTCCATGGCTATATGCTTGTGCTACTACATCCCTGCCTCAAATAAACACTTGGCTGCCCAGAAGGGCAAAACAACAATGTAGCACACCATCCGTCTGGTTATTACGCGTGCTCAGCCATGGATGCAAGAGGCATGCAGGAAGAAGTAGGGGACTTGGCCTTGTCTCCGCCCCTGATCCGGTGTGACCGTCTGGGGCAGGAGCGGGAAGCAAAGGCGCAGTACGGAGAAGGAGAACCCAGCCAACTCCGACAAGAAATCGAGTCCGATCACGGTTGTTGAGCGATAATTCCAGCCAACCGACGTGCGGCGTTGTTTGTATAAAAGCGCCCATCCGTGGTTCAAGAAGGAGACATGCGAGAAGAACTCGCTCCGCAAGACCGCAAGTCGTCCCACATCCCCTGCCGGCCCCCAAACACGCGTCCCTGCGTGTCTTCCTGAGTCCTGTGCCAGAGAAGCCCATCCAGAACCCACCCGCCGACATTCTATTTTGCATCTGTGGCTCGTCAGAATCAGATCCTCGCCTCCATGGCCACGCCGACGAAGCTGGATTTTGCATCGCCTGGCCCGGTGACCTCGGGAACCCGGCTCGTCGTTGATCACTACTGGTTCAAGAAGGCGCAGTACTCCAATGGGCAGTGGATCAAGTCGACCCCCATCAAGGCTGGGGATTGCTCCTGGTGCATCTACTACTACCCCAACGGCCGCTCCACCTCCAGCGCAGACTACATCTCGATCTTCGTTGCCCTCGCCGGCGCCGGCGTCAGAGCCACCGACGAGCCTGTCAAGGCACAAGTTAGGTTCACTTTGCTTGATCGCGCCGGGGAACCTGTACCTGATCACTCCGTATGCTCAGGCGTCTTGGAGTACCCCGAAGTCGGCCACGAGCACGGCTGCAGTCGTTTCATCCACAAGGAGTTCTTGGAGGCATCGGAGTATCTCATCGACGACGGCGACGACGACAGCTTCGCCATCGAGTGCATTGTTTCCGTCGACAGGGCGTACGACTTGCAGCAGCGTCTCTCGTTGGATCCCGACGTCATGTTCCAGGTCGGTGGCGAAGTGTTCCGCGTCCACAGGTGTGTTCTTGCTGCCAAGTCGCTGGTGTTGGAGCTGGAGGCAGAGCTCGCTGGAGATGGAACCTCGGCGGCGGGGGCTTGCTGCATACACATCGACGATATGCTGCCTCAGGTGTTCAAGAGCATGCTACATTTTGTGTACACAGATTCGTTGCCGGAGATGACAGGGTTAGAAGAGTCTGTCATGGCTGAGCAATTGCTGGTAGCTGCGGATAGGTTCGACATGCAGGAGCTCAAGCTGATTTGCGAGGAGATACTGAGCAGTGACATCAATGTGAATACTGCTGCAAAAATACTGAAAGTAGCTGTACAACACAACTGCCATAAGCTTAGGGACGCCTGCATTGAGTTCCTCGAAGATCATCCTGTACTCGAGCTGGTCATGGCAACCGATGATGACATACTTGAGCTTGTGGCTAAAAATTGCCCTCGGCTTTTGAAGGAGATGTGGGATGAGGATGACCCAATGCAAGCCGAGTTCCTCATGTGCTTCTGAGAAATTCGATGTCAGAAATATCTTGTAAAGTACTATGTAGGTTTGCTTATACAATTTAAGAAGCGGGCTTGCAGGCCTGGTGTATCTTTTCAATTACTCAAACAAACTCCCGATGAATGTATGAAGTTGGTGAGACGTAGTTACGTTATTATGTATGTGCGTTCTCTATAACAAGAAATAGCATGTGTCATGCTCTACTCTCTCTCTCTCTCTCTCTCTCTCTCTCTCTCTTTTTTTCTCTCTCTCTCTCTCTCTCTCTTTTCTTTTGCGAGGTTTGCCAGACCGAAATTCCTTATCCGAAAATGTGTCACTGCATGCCCTCGTTTACAAAGTAGTAATAATTTGTCTAAACAAGTTATACGGCGGTGCAATCGATCAACAATGACGTATACTATGGTGACATGGGGGCTTTCCACTAATGATCCTATCACTGTGTCTTAAACCTACTCCTTCCAGGCAAACAGTAGTCCAAGTATGACTTAATTTATAAAAATACATGTAATATTTATATCTTCAAATAAATTTACTAAAAAACTAGATTCAAATTAAGATGTTTTCAATGATACTAATTATGCATAGAAATATTAATATTATATTTATCTTTATATTTATATATATAGTCCAAATTGATTCTCGAAAAAAATGAAAATGACCGCCTTTTTAAAACTGAGGAAGTAGATAAGCATTGTTAACTTTTGCTTTCACCTGGCTGATAGTGAACCCGGTCCCTATATAGGGCACCTCTAGTCTAGTCCTAAATCAAACATTGAAATCCACGCAAGCCAAACCTAGTGAGAGTTCGACCTCGACGACTCCAGCACAAACATCATTTTGTCGGGTCTATATGGGATTAAAAAATTCTCGCTCTCTTTCTCTCTCTCTCTCTCTCTCTCTCTATTATGCTGCCAGTAACTCTTTTGAATCTGTTCTATCTAATCTCTCCTCCTGTACCACCAACAATATTTTATACTGCTCAGTTAGCATCATCAATAGAGTTTGAGAGTGAATAAAGAAGAGTTTGAGTTTCACTCTAACACCTATGGTTCGAACGCTCTGACATTGATGATTGGATCGGACAAGCCCATAGTTTGATTTTACACCACACTAAGCTTCTCTAACAACACGCTCTTTCCAATATTTTTTCTTCGCGCCCGCTGATCCATCGTCGCCCTCACCTCATATGTCCTTGTGTCCCATCGCTACTAGAGCTGGTTGCTAGCGGTGAGGCTTCCTTTCCTTTTCCCCTATTGTGCTATTCAATTCCTTGTTTAATTTTTGGCAAGGTGGTCGCTAGTCCGTGCTCCTGGTTTTAATGGTAATGACCTTGTTGGCTCCGGAGGTGTTTGTAGATTCATGGGCCATACGTAGATTTGTATGCGTGTTTGGTTTGTATAGTTATCCCATGCTTCACATGGTGATATATCATAAGTTAATCCTACCAAATTTCATAGAATCAATCCATTCCTCATGTTAGAAATGAGGTGGTAATGAATCAATTTATTTTATTCCACAAATAAAATAGAAAGAGTAAGGACTAAGAAGATGGACCACAACATTCCTTAAACCAAACACACCTCAAGTCTATGGATGAAGTCCCAAAGTTATTAGATTATACGTTCTCTCGTTATTTGGTGGTTGTATCTGTATGGCTCGCTCAGGCTCACTATGAAAAATATTTTCATAATTTATAGTTCGTGAAACTATAATATATTTTTTAAAATGAATGTCAAAATAAAGTTAGTAATGTTTGATGTAGGATAAAGAAAATGTGACACGAGTAGTCAATAGTTGTGTCATCTCGAACACGTTGGATCAAGATCAAGCGGGTAGTAGTTTGAAGTTATTTTAGTAGTTTGGTCGTTGTACTAGAACTGTGCAAGATGAGTGCCATATTCTCCATGTTGTGTACCACCATCCCTAATCGCCGCTGCACCATCGCCCCCATCATCCCCAGCCTCCGCTCACCAAATCGAGATGGTCTCATGGTGGCGGTTTACTCGTTTGAGCGGACTCTGGTTAAGGCCGTGATCTCCTGTCAGTCATTGCCCCGGCCAGGCTGCCGTCGCCGCTCCCATGGAGGTAGTCGTCCTCCCTCTCTCCTTGAATCCCCACTACCACAGATCCATCCATCCACTTTCAATCTATGCCATCCATCCACTTTCAATCTATGCCCCCACCCCCTGTACAGATCCACGAAGGGCAGTCTAAGGTAAGTGATAAGGTGAAGTAAGAAACAATTTATATTTTTTCACCAGTGCAATTGGATCTAATATATTAAGGTGAAGAGTAGTATATTTCAGTTTCCAAATAGCCACGTGATTGGGTGTCATATGACTTAAATCTGGGTTTGTCTTTTTGTTGAAGCTGTAGAATTTGATGCGATCTTGAAGGAGCAACTAGATCATGATCGAATGGAAGTTCAGTAAATGCATATTGTAAGATTTACAACTTTTCTACTTTCTCTTTTTAGGACCTTCCTTGTCTAGTAATTGCTAAAAAGCATATGTCAGTAATTTTTCCCATTAGGTTTAGTTGCTTGGAACTTTGCAATTATTTAAGATACTCATTTACATTTATGTTATTCTGGAAAGTAATCCAAATAAAATCTATTAAGTTGATAGTTTGATCATGTGCAGTGCTAATTTTCTACCTACTGTGTATAGTGTATTTATCCTGTTGTTTTACTACATATTTGTGTGGTATCTATGATGATCTAAAATTATGTATGGTTTGTCTGAACTGCATTACGTCTGATATTGTCTCAGAAGTTACAGAGTCTGCCATAAGGATGAAGTTAGCCTGCCAAAAGGATCCGGTGCTACCAATGCCTACTGCTTATTAATGAAACATATTTCTATGATGTTATCTCTTCCACTCATCAAGTTTCTGATGGATTTGATCTGCTGCCTTGAGTGCTGAATATGCTTTTTCGAGAATTTAGGCTACATAAGGCTGGAGATCATCCTGCATTCGTGACTTCTTACAATGACAGCCAGGCTCAGGGAGATGATGTTGGACATATGATGTTATTTGTGATATGTCATCAATTTAGCAAGTTCCGCAAGGTCTGTATGACTGTATCAATATAGGAGGTGAGATCCTAAACCTGTTGATAACTCCAGCAGGATATATATCGGCTTATATCGGTTCCTAATTGTCTTTTCTATATAGGGTTACTTGGTGCAAGGGACTACAAAATGAAGATGAGGAGGGACTACAAAATGAAGATGAGGATGGTGGCGAAAACTACGACCATGATGACGATGAGGAATTATGGCAATATAATGAAGTTCGACATTGAAGGCGACATTGAAGGCCGTGATGATTTTGGCCCTAATTATGACCTATAGTGATGAACAAAGAATATATAGTGGCGTTTGTCTATTAGATAGTTTAGTTATGCGTGGTGAACAATGTAAGCAATTTTCTGTTCATTTGTTGTCTAGTAGCTGTTGAATTTGAATGAACTACGCAATGTAGTGCTAACTGTGAAATAATACCAGAATGCTCAAGATGCAATATTTTTTATCACATTTTGAGTGATTATTATATCCATCACAATCATTTGCATATAGTGCTATATAATAAAGCAATAAAATAAAATATTAAATATGTCATTTACAAATCCTAGCTGCCTAAAAAAATGCCATATGCTACTAAATTCCTGACAGTCAAGGAGCACTGTTGCTAATATGTTGCCCGAGGGGTTAAAAACCTTTTGAGCAATAAACCCCCGATCGGGGTACCCTCGTCAATTCATGTCGGACCAAAGGCTAAATCGGTGTGTTTACCAACTAATTCCCGAGCGTCCACCGTCGAAAACATACAGTTGGGCATACAATGACTGACTACCAGTCGGTAAAAGTGGGAATACCCGACCATGGATGCCCGACGGGAGGTTGCCGACGGCATACACTTGGGAATTGCATTTCCCGATGGTACAAATTAATGACCGACGATTTAATAACTGTCGGCCATTCTTGTGCTTCTAGTAGTGGTTCAGCAAGTCATGAAAGTTCAGTAATACTTGGACTGCAGGTATCTGAGAAGCTCTTCCCTTCAAGCCATCTCTAAATCGCCCATCTTCAGACGACGGGTTCAGCAAGTCTTGAATTTCAGTAACACATCTAAAACAAGCTAACAAGATTCAAGAAGCAGCGAATAGCAGATGTGTTGGCACAAGCAAATGCTACATAAATTTGCAAGGATCATATTGAAATCTGATAACAGACTGTCATTACATATGGCAGAACTTTAGGACGGTTCTAGTAGATATAAAGTCCAGAAACCTATAGATCTGAAATAAAAAGGAAACAAACCATAAGGGGTTTCCGATAACTGACTATAGCACTACATTATGGACTACATTATGGGCAAGACGCGAGGATTATAGGTTTTATTAGACAAAACACATGAAGTTCGGAAACATAGAGCCTAATTAATCTACTCACTGAAGGAGTCTGTATTTTCTTTACACATATATATAGTTCCACCACTGAGATTCATCAGATTGAAATGTGTGTCCATAGTTTCTAAAAAATCTGCTGGCTTACACATAAATCAATCAATATTACAGAAAAATGGTTGTGCATTGATACTAATTTCAAACAAACAGAATATTCATTTAAGTAGAACTCTATCAAATTTCTGGTGATATGACAGATAACCCTGGTCACTCAGCATAACACATATATCATCCATGAACATTGTGGAATCAGCAGATCAGATTAAATGCAAAATGACACAAACAAATTCCGTATACCAAGACAAACCATGTTTACTTATCCATTACAGCAATGATGAAGCTGCTACACAGCAAGGCAGCATACTTTTGGGACTCGATCATACCAACAACAGAATTCAATAACCAACAAACACTACTACTTTAAGGAATAGGCTACCAACCTAATAGCGTCAAAGGGCTTTAGGGGAGAAGGTAGTTCAGAAAGTTTACAGTATGGGCAAATAGCACCAGGCACAAGTCTGCACATGAAGCACAGACACAAATGGCTGGAGGCATTACCCGGATTCTGCAAACAACATGGGCAAGCGCCATCCCACCGTGCTAATGGCCGCTGCAGTTTGGCTAACTCACACCTCGGACAATTAGGACAAGTGTCACATGAGCATATGTGATCCAGCGCCGATTTGCCCGCTCTTCTTCCGCATGACGGACACATGTCTTGTGAACACTCGATCTTCGGAAGTGCAGCAAGAAAACAGAACGGGCATACGTCTGTACTCTTCACACAGTGTGTGCACCTACAGAGGTGGTACGACGCCACAGTGCCACTGCTCCTGTGACAACGCGGACAGGATCGGTCCGGCTCGAGGAGTGGCCGCTGCTCAAGCTGGGGCTCATGGTCAGGCTGGCGCTGGAGCTGTCCCTGAGGCAGAGGCTGCGGCTCGGGCTGCTGCCGGCGCTGGAGTGAGGGCTCGGGATCCGGATGCAAGGCACCTCCTATCCTCTGCTTTCTCCTGGCCAGAGCTTCCATTCGCGGAGCGGCTGCGTCGATTGCCTCTCTTTCAGCAGCAAGGCGAAGAAAGGCTGGCGGTGCCTTCCCCCCTACAGCAGCCGCTGCAATCTTGTTGGCTAGGCCCCTATCGTAGAGGTCAATGAGCCGGGACTCTTTCTTCTGACGACCAGCTGCAAGAACACAGTACAAATTTGTTGGGTTCGCTCTTTGCCGTCATCTAAGAACCACTGATCCTACAAAGAACAGCGCCCGCGATTTTACCCGCTAGCTACTAACCTCCGTCGAGCATGCCGGGGACGGTGGAGTCGGCAGCGGCATCAGATGATCGCGATTTCTTCATTCCTGCCCCTCCATGAGCCGCCGAACCCGAACGCTTCTTGCTCTGCCTGTCAACACCTCGCTGCTGACAGGCGCCTGGATCTGGAACCGTATCTTGACAGGTACGTCGGCTGCGCAGGCGCCCCGACGCGGCCGCGTGGCGGACGCTTTCCTCGTCGCGGTACGCCACTGTCCTCCTCGCAGTCGTGTTCCCTGCGTGCCACAATCAGCGGACGCTGTGATGAACCGTAGACGAACAACAGCACGCATAATTTTTTCCAATGTCTGAATCAAGATTCAGAAAGCATGAACTGTAGAAGAAGAACAGGGCGCACAATTTCCCAGCTGCTCACCTCCGCTAAGCACGACGGGGACGGCAGAGTCGGCCTTGCTGAGCTTCTTTGGGTCGGCGTAAAAACCGCGCTCATCGCCGCTAAGCAGGGCCCCCGACGCGGGCGCGTTGTTCATCGCGGTAAGCCATGGTCCCGCTCGCCTCCATGTTCCTTCCGTGCGCCGGCTTGTCCTCGGCGTACGAGTAACATAGGCTGGCGCTGTCGTCGCCACCGTGAGCCTCGTTCCTCCTCGTGGCCGCAGCGTTCCCGGCGCTCGAGCCCACGCCCTTAGCCTTGGGGGTTTGATCGGCCATCTCTCGAACGCCCTGGCGGCTTCTCACCAAGAGAAGGGAGCTCGTCATCGCCGCCTCGTCATCGCCTCCGAACATCCGGGTCGTCCTCGCCGCCTTGCCTGCGTACGATGAACACGCGCTGGCGGTGTTGTCGCCGCCATGCGTCCCGCTCCCCCTCACGCCCGCAGCGTTCCCGGCGCTCGAGGCTGCGTATTTAGCCTCGGGGGCTTGATCGCCCATCTCGCGAACGCCTTGGCAGCCCTCACCGAGAGGAGGAAGGCGCTCCTCGGCGCCGCCTTGCCATCGCCGCCGAACGCCCCGTTCGTCCTCGCCGGCTTGTCCGTGGCGCCTCCGTGCGCTCCGGTCGTCCTCGCCGCCGCCGTGTTCCTGGCGCTCGAGGCCGCCTCGTCCTTGGCCTCGGGGGCGTGACCAACCATCTCGTCCTCGCCGCGGTGCGCCCCGGTCGTCCTCGCCGCCGCCGTGTTCCTGGCGCTCGAGGCCACCTCGTCCTTGGCCTCGGGGGCGTGGTCAACCATCTCGTCCTCGCCGCGGTGCGCCCCGGTCTTCCTCGCCGCCGCCGTGTTCCTGGCGCTCGAGGCCGCCTCGTCCTTGACCTCGGGGGTGTGATCAACCATCTCGTCCTTGATGGCCTCTCACCGAGAGAAGCAGGGGCCGACGTGGGGGTCGAAGTCGAGAACCTTCTTGGGTTGGTTTTGGTTGCAGCGAGGGATGGAGGGAGGAGGAGCAAGTTCGATTTCTGATGAAATTTCTGAAGGTTATATTATAGGTATAAGTTGGCTGGCTGGGTTCCGATCTTGGCCTCCTCCTGGGAATAGGGCCGTTTTTGGCCTTTAGTGTGGATGGATGTTCCGAGCTATGCGAGCAGGGGCGTTGTTTGGTACGCTCGGTACCTGTTCGACGGTATATCGATGTGGCGTCCATGTCGCGCCCTGCGGACCGCGTTCGTGCCGAGGCGTGTGGCAGCGTAGTCGGAGAGAGAGAGAAAGAGAGAGAGGGGGAGAGAAGCAGATGGCTGTGGCTGGTCATCGGTCGAGGCGTGGTTGGCGGCCGGTTCGCGCCCTGAGCGGCACGTCAGCCGAGCTGGCTTCTCGGACGACGGCAGCGCACACGAGAGGGCTGAGCAACTAACTGGGCTGTGTACTTGAGTGTCCACAATCCTATGGATGGCTCATTTGTTCGCGGACGCGGACGCGGGCGTGGGTGCGCCGTGCTCGCGTGGTGACTCTCGGCGAGGCAAGTGCTCGCGTGGACGACGGGGAGCAAGGCGTGTTCCGTTTTCGTGCCGACGTCTTTTCTGTCGGGGCACGGCGAGGAGGACAGCCTACAGACGGGGACGGGTTCCACCGGACTCGTGGAAAGGAAAGGTGCCTTGTGCGCCTTGCTCGTGGGGAGCGTCGGGGAAGAGGGGCCGATGCCGCCGTTGTCCCGCGCGTGTCGTGCGTCGCGCCGCGCGGCATGGTGGAGCCGAGAGGTGCAGGGTAAAGAAGAGGCGGCGCGCTGGGCAGTGGCCGAGCGGCGGCGAGGCGAACAGGGTGGACGCGATCACTCTTCGGCGGTGCATAAGAGCTTCGGCCGCTTGGCTGCTTTTCTGCCGTTGGGGGAGAAGCCCTGTGCAGGCCTTGGGAGCCGGCGAGGGAGAGAAGGATCCATACGATGGGACAGCTGCGGCGGGCTCGGCAGAGCACGTGCGCGGCGGATGCGAGGAGACGGGCAGACGGCACAAGGTAAGCTGCACTGCACGCGCTGGGACGGCGCGCGAGGTGAAAGACCGTCGTGCTCGTGCCACGCAGCAGGTCACTCTGCAGATCCTGTAACTGTTTACAGTACAGCTAAAATTGTCAAAAAAAAAAAAAGGCGACCTTACATTTGTCTGCAGAAACCGACTATCTGCTTCAACAGTAACTTCACTTTTTACGGTTGCAAAAAAGAAAGGTGCTGTAATGATTGTGCATTTCATTAGTAACTTGGATCCGGTGCAGATTGCTGATTTTCAACTTCTGTCATAACTCAAGGCCTTCAACAATCCAAGTATCAAAAAACAATCGAACTACAGGCTAGCGAGTCTGGCCAGATTCACTATTCCGGATCCAATTTTTTTTTTCATTTTCTTCTTTACTCTTAACCGAAATACTTTTGCATTAAAAACAGAATTCCTTTTCGAGATACAACAAAAACTTTACCGTGATTTTTATTATCCAAAGAAATAAAAAAATATCTGCCATTTTTAGTGAAACCTGAAAAAAAAAAAAAACTACACAAAATGGAGAATGTGGCACTCATCTTGCACAATTCTAGTACAATGACCAAACTACTAACAACTTCAAACTACTACTCGCTTGATCTTGATCCAACGTGTTCGAGATGACACAACTATTGACTACTCGTGTCACATTTTCTTTATCCTACATCAAACATTACTAACTTTATTTTGACATTCATTTTAAAAATATATTATAGTTTCACAAACTATAAATTATGGAAGTAGTTTTCATAGTGAGCCTGAGCGAGCTATGCAGATACAACCACCAACCAACGAGAGAACGTATAATCTAACTGTGGAACTTCGTACACAGACTTGAGGTGTGTTTGGTTTAAGGAATGTTGTGGTCCATCTTCTTCTTAGTCCTTACTTTTTCTATTTTATTTGTGGAATAAAATAAATTGATTCATTACCACCTCATTCCTAACATGAGGAATGGATTGATTCTACCAAATTTGGTAGGATTAACTTATGATATATCACCATGTGAAGCATGGGATAACTCTACAAACCAAACACACATACTAATCTACGTATGGCCCATGAATCTAAAAACACATCCGGAGCCAACAAGGTCATCACCATTAAAACCAGGAGCACGGACTAGCGACCACCTTGCCAAAAACAAGGAATCGAATAGCACAATAGGGGAAAGGGAAAGGAAGCCTCACCGGTAGCAACCAGCTCTAGTTGCAATGGGACGCAAGGACATATGAGGTGAGGGCGGCGATGGATGAGCGGGCGCGAAGACAAAATATTAGAAAGAGCGTGTTGTTAGAGAAGCTTAGTGTGGTGCAAAATCAAACTATAGGCTTATCCAATCCAACCATCAATGTCAGAGCATTCGAACCATAGGTGTTAGAGTGAAACTCAAACACTTCTTTATTCACTCTCAAACTCTATTGATGATGATGCAAACCGAGCAGTATAAAAATTTGTTGGCGGTACAGGAGGAGAGATGAGATAGAACATATTCGAAAGAGTTACTGGCAGCACAAGAGAGAGAGAGAGAGAGAGAGAGAGAGAGAGAGAGAGAGAGAGAGAGAGAGAGAGATTTTTAATCCCATGTAGACCCTACAAAATGATGTTTGTGCTGGAGTCATCGAGGTCGAACTCTCACCGTTTGGTAATCGAGGATTTTAATGTTTGATTTAGGACTAGACTAGAGGTGCCCTTATATAGGGACCGGGTTCACTATCAGCCGGGTGAAAGCAAAACTTAACAATGCTTATCTACATCCTCAGTTTTAAAAAGCGGTCATTTTCATTTTTCGAGAATCAATTTGGACTATATATATAAATATATAATATTAATATTTCTGAGCATAATTAGTATCATTGAAAACATATTAATTTGAATCTAGTTTTTTAATAAATTCATTTGGAGATATAAATATTACATGTTTTTTTTTTTATAAATTATAAATTAACTCATACTTGGACTACTGTTTGCCTGGAAGGAGTAGGTTTAAGACACGGTGATATGATCATTAGTGGAAAGCCCCCATGTCACCACAGTATACGTCATTGTTGATCGATTGCACCGCCGTATAACTTGTTTAGACAAATTATTACTACTTTGTAAACGAGGGCATGCAGTGACACATTTTCGGATAAGGAATTTTGGTCTGGCAAACCTCGCAAGAGAGAGAGAGAGAGAGAGAGAGAGAGAGAGAGAGAGAGAGAGAGAGAGAGAGAGAGAGGAAGAGAGTAGAGCATGACACATGCTATTTCTTGTCGAGTATAGAGAACACTCATACATAATAACGTAACTACGTCTCACCAACTTCATACATTCATTGGGAGTTTGTTTGAGTAATTGAAAAGATTGATAAAAGTCATCACCAGGCCAGCAGGCCCGCTTTTTAAATTGTATAAGCAAACCTACATAGTACTTTTTACAAGATATTTCTGACATCGAATTTCTCAGAAGCACATGAGGAACTCGGCTTGCATTGGGTCATCCTCATCCCACATCTCCTTCAAATGCCGAGGGCAATTTTTAGCCACAAGCTCAAGTATGTCATCATCGGTTGCCATCACCAGCTCGAGTACAGGATGATCTTCGAGGAACTCAATGCAGGCGTCCCTAAGCTTATGGCAGTTGTGTTGTACAGCTACTTTCAGTATTTTTGCAGCAGTATTCACATTGATGTCACTGCTCAGTATCTCCTCGCAAATCAGCTTGAGCTCCTGCATGTCGAACCTATCCGCAGCTACCAGCAATTGCTCAGCCATGACAGACTCTTCTAACCCTGTCATCTCCGGCAACGAATCTGTGTACACAAAATGTAGCATGCTCTTGAACACCTGAGGCAGCATATCGTCGATGTGTATGCAGCAAGCCCCCGCCGCCGAGGTTCCATCTCCAGCGAGCTCTGCCTCCAGCTCCAACACCAGCGACTTGGCAGCAAGAACACACCTGTGGACGCGGAACACTTCGCCACCGACCTGGAACATGACGTCGGGATCCAACGAGAGACGCTGCTGCAAGTCGTACGCCCTGTCGACGGAAACAATGCACTCGATGGCGAAGCTGTCGTCGTCGCCGTCGTCGATGAGATACTCCGATGCCTCCAAGAACTCCTTGTGGATGAAACGACTGCAGCCGTGCTCGTGGCCGACTTCGGGGTACTCCCATACGCCTGAGCATACGGAGTGATCAGGTACAGGTTCCCCGGCGCGATCAAGCAAATTGAACCTAACTTGTGCCTTGACAGGCTCGTCGGTGGCTCTGACGCCGGCGCCGGCGAGGGCAACGAAGATGGCGATGTAGTCTGCGCTGGAGGTGGAGCGGCCGTTGGGGTAGTAGTAGATGGACCAGGAGCAATCCCCAGCCTTGATGGGAGTCGACTTGATCCACTGCCCATTGGAGTACTGCGCCTTCTTGAACCAGTAGTGATCAACGACGAGCCGGGTTCCCGAGGTCACCGGGCCAGGCGATGCAAAATCCAGCTTCGTCGGCGTGGCCATGGCGGCGAGGATTTGATTCTGACGAGGTTCGATTCGATTCGATGCAAACCACACTACCACAGATGCAAAATAGAATAGCGACGGGTGGGTTCTGGATGGGCTTGATTCAGGAATCAGGATGGAGGACACGCAAGGACTTGCGGTCTTGCGGATCGAGTTTTGGCAAAGGGGCTTTCATACGACGCTGCGCGTCGGTTGGCTGGCTCGAATTGTCGGCGGGGTTCTCCGCTCTGTGCCTTGCTTCTCGCTCCTGCCCCAGCAGACGTTGATCCGTGAAGCGGCACACGGTCGACCATCGATTGGCAATGGTGGAGCAGGAGCAGGAACGAACCAAGGCGCAGCGTGGAGAGCCCCGCCGACCCCGAGAAGAAATCGAGTCCGATCACGGTGTCCAGCGATAATTCCTTCCAACCAACCGACGCGCGCGGGCGTTGCATAAAAGGCCCCCATGCATCCGTGGTTTGGTCGAGCGTTCAGCGATAAGACATCTCCACGAACGATACAATCCCCTGCCCCCAAACTGCCCGCGTGCGTGTCTTCGTGAGTGCTCTGCCAGAGAAGCCCATCCAGAACCCACCCGTCGCTATTCTATTTTGCTTGCATCTGTGGTTTCGCTTCGAATTGCATCTCGTCAGAATCAAATCCTTGCCGCCATGGCCATGGCCATGCCGACGACTTTGGATTTTGCATCGCCTGGCCCAGTGACCGGCAGATCCCGGCTCGTGGTCCGTGACTACTGGTTCAGGAAGCTGCATTGCCGCAACGGGGAGCCGATCGAGTTTTCCCCTTTCAAGGCTGGGGATTGCTCCTGGTGCGTCCACTACTACCCCAACGGCCGCTCCACCTCCAGCGCAGACTACATCTCCATCTTCGTCGCCGGCGCCGGCGGCAGAGCAGCCACCGACGAACCTGTCACGGCACGAGTCAGTTTCAGCTTGCTTGATCGTGCCGGGGAACCCGTGCCTGGTCACTCCTTCTCAGGCGTATGGGAGTACTCGAAACTCGACTGGTAGGGCCGCGATCTTTTCATCCACAAGGAGTTCCTGGAGGCGTCAGAGTATCTCATCGACGACGACAGCTTCGCCATCGAGTGCGTCGTCTCCGTCGATAGGGCATACCACTTGCAGCAGCAGCTCTCGTTGGATCCCGACGTCACGTTCCAAGTCGGCGGCGAGGTGTTCCGCGTCCACAGGTGTGTTCTTGCTGCCAAGTCGCTGGTGTTGGAGCTGGAGGCAGAGCTTGCTGGAGATCGAGATGGCACCTCGGCCGCAGGGGCTTGCTGCATACACATCGATGGTATGCTGCCTCAGGTGTTCAAGTGCGTGCTGCATTTTCTGTACACAGGTTCGTTGCCGGAGATGATGACAGCGCCAGAACCAGAAGAAGAGTCGATCATGGCTGAGCATTTGCTGGTAGCAGCGGGTTCGACATGCAGGAGCTCAAGCTGATTTGCGAGGAGATATTGAGCAGTGACATCGATGTGAGTACTGTCACCAAGAAATTGAGATTGGCTGTACAACTCCAGTGTCATACGCTTAGGGACGCCTGCATTCAGTTCCTTGAACAGCAGATGATGACATACTTGAGCTCGTGGCTAAAAGCTGCCCTCATCTTTTGAAGGAGATGTGGGCGTATGAGGATGACCCGATGCAAGACGAGTTGGTCATGTGCTTTTGAGGAATTTGCTGGCAGAAATGTCTCGTAAAATTTAAGAAGTGGGCTTGCTGGCCGAGTGATGGCTGATCAACCAGTTCAATAAATGGACTAAGTTGGTGATCGAGACCTCATTCTAATTATTAGATCTAGTTCTTGTTGTTATATGAATGTGTAGTTGTGTATTCTCCATACAAAATGGCATGTGCGATGCCCTGGTGGAATTTTCTAATGTCATTTGTAGTTATTTCTCATCTAGTCATCAATAAGACTTTACAATATATTATTTTTGAGAGTAATCATCATGTTATTTTTATATGTTGGAAACATTGTTGGAACAACCCAGCCTATGTATAAAATAACAAAATAGTAGCACAAAGTGTACAAAAAAAAATCATGAAGTAATTGTTAGTAATAAGATGCTCCCACTCAACTAATAATAATGACAAAGTCCTTTACTGTTACTAGGATAATATGCATATTCACAGACCATGTGGTATAGATTGCAAAACGAATATATAATTTCCATTGAAAATAGAACATTGTGTTCAGGAGTGCACAACAGAAAAACTCACTGAAGAGCTAAGAAACAACTGCAAAACTGCAACTCTATGCCTTCATGTTTAGAGTTCAGCAAGCCAGAGTTCAGTAATACTTGGTCTGGTAGTCTGAAGATATCCTAGAATCTCTTCCCTCCAAAAGCGGTGAAGAGCAGGTATGTTGGCACAAGCAAATATTACTAGGACATATTGAAATCTGAAACTAAAAAGAAAACAACCATAAGGGGCAACTGACTATTGCATTACAAATATGGTTTATAGGCAGAGGTTTTACATACAGAACACACGAAGTTCAGAAACATTCGGTGAACACAGGAAGCTTCAATAACCGATGATTACATGGGTAGAGGTTTTAGACACAGAACACACGAGGTTCAGAAACATACAGCAAAGACAGGAAATCAGCCTGATAAGTATACTATACTCGTTGAAAAAAGAGTATCTGATGCGCGTCCATAGTTTCTCAAACTATATCTACTGGCTTACTCACATATTACAGTAAAATGGCTGTGCATTGATATTAATTTCAACGGTAAATTGGCTGTGCGCTGATACTAATTTCAAACAAACAGAGTAACAGAGTACTCATTAAAGTGGAACTCTTGTGTGTTCATTTCACATGTCTGAAGAATTACTGGTGACACCAGTTGCATGACAGGGAACCCTTGTCTCTCAACATATAAAGAACACACACAGCCGATGTACTAAATGAAAAACGGGTACGAACCCACTCGTGAAAAAAAAAACAGAGTTTACCAGGCAATGATCACAGTGAGACCAACAGATCAGCTAAGTCGCAAGACGAAAGAAACAAATTTTGTCTGCTAAGACAAAAACCAGGTTGGCTTATCCATAAGTTTTGCTGAGACATCTCTCAGGCTCCATACAAACAAGAATCAGTAGCACCTGATGCTACTCGCTACAAACCGAACAAGACACCGAGGAAGGCCAGCACGCTGAGGACCAGCAGGAAGAAGGTGGAGAAGGCGAGAACCTTGGCCGCCGCCTGTATCTCCGGCGCCCTGCTCGGCGTCGGTGGATGGGTAAGCAGCCTCCACGCGAGCGCCGCCACCACGGCGGGGTGGTGACCAGAACGAACGCCTCGTCGTACAGGGTGGAGAGGGCCTGGTCGACGTCCTTGGCGCGGTATGTGAGCACCGCCAGCAGCAGCGTCAGCGGCACGCTCACGAAGGCGTTCGCCGGCGGCTCATCCTGCGCCGCCCCGCCGCCGTTTCTTTGGCCGCTGAACACACGCCGCAACACCGCCGGCAGTACGACCGGCAGCGTCCACCGGTCCCTTGCCCGCCGCACGCACCAAGAGCCGGCAGCGACGGCTTCGGGTACGAGCGCGAGCGCCGCGTAGCCGCGCACCTTGGTCACCGCGATGGCGAGCGCCGTCGTCACGACGCCGCAGACGAGCGCGCACGTCAGCGCCATGAGCTCCCTCACCGGCCGCGGGCACGGCTCGAGCCTCCGAGGCACGGCCTTGACGAGCAGCAGCGACGCCCCGACGGAGGTGAAGAGCGTGAGGTACTCGGAGGGCAGGAACCGCGCGTCGCGGGCCTCCTCCGGGTTGGTCTGGAAGTAGAAGAAGGCCATGCCGAACCAGCCGCCGAACAGCATGGCCGTGACGTTGGCGGACAGGTCGAGCAGCTGCTGGAGCGTCTCCTCGCAGCCCCTATAGGCTTCCACGTCCTTGACGAGCTCAATCGCGTAGCACTGCCACAGCCGGTGCGCGACGTACGCCGCCGCGGCGGCGAGGGTCATGGACGTCCCGACAACGTTCATGCACATCATGAGCCAGAGTGAGAAGGAGAGGGACACGAGGAAGAACGCGGAGGCGTGGATGAGCGCCTTGATGGCGATGTAGCGGCGCCGGCCCGGCGTCGGGCTGAGGAACTCGTCGGCGACGAGGGTGCGGAGTGACAGCCCGGAGACGAAGGTGAGGTAGGAGCAGAGCATGGTGGGCGGGTGCATGGCCTGCTTCTTGTTCGAGTGCTCCACCGTCATCGGCACCACGATGCCGGACGCGAGAAGCGTAACGATCGGCGTCGAGGACTGGATGCGCTTGTGCAGGTATCGAATTCCCTGTATGTGAAAAAAAGGACATTAAATTGCTTTCAGTTCATTAAGCAGAACTCATAAACTACGTATATAAGTGGTTTGATGTAACATGAAATTGACACTGTGAAGAACAGAGAACAAATATGTACCTACTAGAGGGTACAAGTGTAATCAATCTAAAAAAAAAAAAAGAGGGTACAGTATAATCGCCTTGTCAGAATCAGAAGAACCCGCCTCTTCAGCCATGCTAACTAGCAGTCTAGCACCTTTGGTGATGGCTGCTGCACCTCGGACCTCAGATCTAGCTAAGCTAGGTTCAGAAAGGAACCAAATGAACGTACCAGGTTGGGGTAATATGTACATGCTCCCTCCGTCCCAAAAAGGATGACGTTTTGGGTGTTCGTGCCACAAGTTTGACTCAATTTGTAGAAAATACGTACGATATTTATATCTTTAAATAAAGTTGTTAAAAAACTAGATCTAAAGATCTTTCCGATAATACTAATTATGATACTAATCGATAATATTTAGTATTTATAAAAATTGCCGGCAGTCATTTCTCGGGAAGCGAGAACGATCTTCTTTTTGGGACGGAGGGAGTAGGCTAAAACTCCTAAAATGATAGGTAAATTGGCAACAAGACAATCTCGATTTGTCTCCTTTCCTCCTTTTGGTTTCTTTGAATGGTCATAACGGGAGAGTCCTTCCCTTTAATGTTTCTTGCGAGACTAAATATTTATAGCATTATAAACCATATTTTTCAAAAACGAGTGACAGGAATGATTATTATGTTTTCAGCTTAAATAGCTAAATAATATTCATGGTTAGAGTTTTGAAGAGTTTTCAGAACCTGCGGGACATCTCAGTTGAGCCAGGAAGCTGAAATTCATGTCTTTACTCAGATGTATACATACGCCTAATCCTGGATAAATTAACATCCTATAGAAGCTACAAAGCCATGGAAAGACCGACACATACCTTGGAACGGTCCCAAATCTTCGGGTGCTTGGTGCGATGTCTATCGACAGTAGTGATAAGTGATGATATAATTAACATCCAGCTGCTTATCTAGGAAACAAAGGGAGTAAGAATATAAAAAGAACAGCAAGTAACAATGATGCACTTCTTCTTGCAGTGGAAAGCAGATACGTAGCAGTAGTATGCTGACTGACCTGCAAACTGGAGCAGAAGGGCTCCATGGAGCGAGCTGAGCTATCTGAGCACGCACAACTGAGGCTGCTGAGGATGCATGAATTCAGAGTTTTGCCAGCTGCTCTGGTTGTTTGGGTGGAGAGCCTCAAGGAGTTCTAGATCTGGACTTGTGTATACCAAGTCGTCGCCAAGTAAAGTCAACTAAAGAAATTAATGACCAACTCACGACCGGACAATAACTGAACTCCTGAAGCACTTTTGTCTACCCTGTACATTGCCTGTATAAACATGTAGTAAACCAATGTGTGATGCCTCTAAACAAATCATTCTGGAAACTAAAATTACCTCTAAAAGTTAAGAATTTGCTTGGTTCTTGTGTTATTTTAACCAAAACACAATCTCCTGAAGCGAATAAATTGGAGAGGTAGTGAAAATTATTATTTGCAACAGCAACAGCAAAGGAAATTATACGACACTTATTTATCGATTGTGCCTAGCAGAATTTGTTTGTAGAATTGTTTAAGCAAGGAAAGCACCAAGGTATATGAGACATTTTTTTTTAGTTTTGTTATAGCAAGTAGATTGAAAGTTACAATTTGAAGTTTGTATGGCAACAAATCAATGCTTTTGGTATATATGGCTAACTATAAATGACATAATATTTTTTCAAAAAAATGCTACTCCCTCTATTCTAAATTGTAAGACATTCTGATCATTTTAGATACATTATGTATCTACTAGACATATTGAATATCTATGTGGATAGCAAAATCAATGTACCTAAGAAACCAAAAAACTTATAATATGAAAGAGAGAGAGATTATATTATTACTTACTCCCTTCGTTCTAAATTATAAGTCGCTTTGACTTTTTGGTACATCCATTTTGTTATGTATCTACGTATAATAATGTGTCTAGATACGTAACAAAATAGATAAACTAAAAAAGTCAAAGCGACTTATAATTTGAAATAGAGGGAGTACAACTTATTTCATGTCTTCTCTCCGTTCAAAGAAAACGCAATTTGGAATTAGTTTATTATACTTTTAGTCTATGGCGGCCTGGTGACTTCGTGGCTAGGTAAGCTGGGCCGGTCGGGCTTGTTGGGCTGGTCAAGGAAGGTTGTGGTTGGCCAGCTGGGTCAGAGGCCAGTGGTGTCAGCGGGCCGGGACGGCTATGCCGCGCGGTAGACGGGGCAGGCCGGCTAGGTGACTTGCTGTCTTGGGTGGGCCAATGGGCGAGCTAGGCTGGGCTAGCTGCTGCTGGCCGAAATGACTTGGCTGGACTGCCCCAAGCAGGGATAAGGAGCAAAGGGATTGGGCTCATTCGATTGGCCAAGGCCGAGCTGGGCTTCACGGGCGATGCAAGAAAAAGCAGGCTGGGATAAGGAGCAAAGTGATGTTAAGTCGCATGCAATTAAGAATGGAAAGTCATGCATCCATGCATATATCACGTTTTTCTTTTTGAACACCATATATATCATATATCACGTATCACGTATTTGATTAAGCACATAAGTTTCAAATTTTTATTTTTCTATATGCAATGCGTGGAAGCTGCTTATCGTAATAAGGGCGTACTTGATAAAGTGCATATATTGAAGCTATTTATCATAAAAAGGGTAATCACAAAAAAAGTTAGTGATACACATGTATGACTATATGTGTGACTCCGTGTGTAGATCTTGACTTAGTATTTTATTATTAGCATGTGACTTACATACAAACGTGTGAAAGGAAAAAAAAAGGAAGACCATGAGCGCTGAGCCTTTGGTGCCCGTCACGCCTCAGGCGAAAAGGAGTAGCGATGGAGATGACACCAGCTGCAGGGCAGCTATGGAATTTGATGTTGCCAGTCATGGGCAATTTCGGAAACTCAGGTAGTTCAGATCACCTCCAAAAGTTCAGATTGTGGCAGGAATCTTGGTCGCTGGTCCTGCTAAGGACACATGCGTCAACAATCGAGGGGCGGTGAGCACAAGGTGGAAGATGATTCCAAGTCGGGGCACCTTCTGGAAGTTCACAAGGGGTAGCCCGAGCCAGATGCACCTCTTCAGATCTTGATTCATTCACGGTCTCGCACCTTTCCCCTCTCAAACCCTAGGAAGATTTGTCGGACATCTATGGGAGAGTGCCACCACTAGGTCCTTCGCGTCGGTGGGCCGTGCTCTTCCCGCACCCATGGTGAAGGTGCAGCCGAGGGGGGCACGGTGGATTTGGCCAAGGTCGTGAAGGCTTTGGCGGTGGACAACAAGGTCAAGGAAGGGGGGGAGGGTGGGAGGTTCAACACTTGGGCGCCGTGATGAAGTCCCAAGACCGAGAAGACCGCAATTATGGGAAAGTGGAAGATCTTGGTTCTGGTTCTCAGTCTCAAGATAATGAGAGGGGTGATGAGAAGTGAGAAGGAAAAGGCCATAATAAAACAAGCAAAAGAGCGTGGGGTTCTTGAGATACTACTAATGATGATTCGGGGGCCGTCGGCGGGATCAAGGTAACAATGGGGCTCATCTCTCTGATACTCATCCCTCTAATGACAATGATCAGTTGATTGCTTGTGAGATATGTGGGCTATCCAATCATGTTACTAAGGATTGTAGAAGGATTAAATGTAAAATCTGTGGCCTCTTCAACCATGCACCTTATGATTGCAAAAAAAATGCTTGTCCTAGAATATGGGGCTAGAGCTATGTCTTTGCTTAAGTTGAGGGGCGGGGTTTCTTTTTACATTGAAGAATGCATTGACAGCGGGGTTGCTCAAGATAAAGCCAATCTTTGTTGTGATCTCTCGAGCTTAATGGTGTTTCTTGGGTATTTCTTAATGTCATCACTGAGAATAGAGATAGTCTATACCCGACAATGGCTCTAAGAAATGCCTTTATGGCGTTTCCCCAACATCTCTGCTAGTGATGCCTTTCTAATGATAGTTTTAGAATAGTCCAGCATGGCGCCTGTGTTTACCAGAACTAATCTTACCTCTATCACGAGAGTAGCATCTCTAACAACACTAGGACTATAGATTGGATAACCAGTACTTCAAAGATGTGGTACGGCGCTCTTTCGGCATTCTTTAGTATTGGTATCAACACTATGTCCCTAGCTATGATATTGTGAACCGTCATATGATAACTCATAGCAGGTTATGGAAAAAGATTCGCAAGCGCACTGAGATTATCATTGCAGCATTTCGACCTAGGAGTATTCCTAGGTGTCGTATTTATATTTTTCCAAAGGAAGGCTTGGTAAAGACTTCTAGTATGGACATGCAGCAGAATAATATACTTGCATAAAATAGACCAATGTCATAACAGGGGTAAACAATAATGGTTTTCGAGATAGTGGACACACACATAGATAAACCTACTCGCAAGTGAAGCAAGGTGGTGGCAGCAAAAGAATAAAAGAATAAAGAATATCCTACAAGAGCAATGATCATAATACAACTAATGTCTAGAATATAGTTAGTCATACAAATACATGAGTAAGAGATAAAGCTATGCATGAGATGGATTAGGATGCCACCGAGTACTGGCACTACTAGAAATGTGTTCATCAATGACGATTCACTAGTGACGAGTACAAATGTCGTCCACAGAATGAGAGCATTCTATGACAAAATGTATAAGCCGTCATTAGTCACAAGTGACGGTGCTTTGGCACGAAGAATAATGACGAAAATGAAAGAATCATCATACAATTACCAAACTAAATCGTCATTGATTGGTTCGTGTACCACGTCGAGGACATGGCACCGTGGTCCCAGCAGCAAGTCCCATGTAGAGGACGTGGCATCGTGGTCCCACCAGCAGGTCCTACCAAGAGGACGTGGCGATGCGGACCCACCAGCGATGGGTCCCAACGTTGAGGATGTGGCGGCGAACACGTGGCAGTCCAGCAGCCTTCCCCTCTAGTTTATTTTTTGCAAAAAAAAATAGCTCACTTCGTGAGCTTGAACCCACGACCTGCCATTAGATAAATAGGTACCCTACCACTACAGCATTCGCCTTGTTGTGTTGAAGGTATGCATGTTTTTTTTTTGTAAACTTACAACAGGGTTACTGAATCTTAGAAAAACACATCGCGTCGTGGTCCCACATCAAGGACGTGGCGGAGCGGTCCCACCTAGATGACATGGCGTGGCAACGAACACGTGGCGCTGCCCCCCTCCCTTTTAATTTTTGCAAAAATATTACCTCGTCCATAGGAGGGTTCGAACCTGCAACCTGCTGCTGGAGAGGGAGTACGTTACCACTAGACTCGCGGCCTTTTGTGTTTATGGCATGCACGTTTTTCTATTTGCACTTAGGAAAAATATTTTGTTTTTTTATCGATCAAGTTGCTGGGCCCTATACACATGATCGATATCCGTGGCCGCTGGTCGCGTAGGCCTCTGTGGCGGCTGTTCGTGAGAACGTTCGTGGCCCTATACCAGCGGCGAGGTGTTCACGGCAGGTGATCGGCGCCGGGCAGCGGCACGCCTGTGATAGAATAGCAGCGCCGGGCGAAAGCAGAGCGTGGCGTGGCGGCGCCGGGCGATGGCGGCGCTCGTGTGATAGGGCAGCAGCGCTAGCCAGCAGAGCTATGCGTGGCGTGCGTGCAGATCGGCGCCGGGCAGCAGCGGCGTGCGTGGGAGAAAGCAGCAAGCGCCAGCAAAGCGAAGCTGCACATTACGCAGGTGCTTGTGGCGAAGGATCGCCGAGTATAAGGTTTGCTTTGTTTTTTGATTCTTTTACATGTGCACGTCTGCTGGCGTTTTTGAATTTTGTTGAATTTATTAGTAGAATTTTTTAATTTATTAGTAGAGCAGCGCGTGGCGCGGCGTGCGGCGGAGGAGCGCCAGGTAGCGGCGGCGCTCGTGGTGAGCAGCGGCCGGTGCGAAAGTGGCTCGAGGCGAGTACAAGGTTTGATTTGTTTTACATATATGCATTTGTTTGATGTGTATTTAAATTTTGTTGAGTTTATTCTAATTTACTCTAATTTCAAGGTTTATTTTAGTGTCAAAACAGATGGATCGAAGCTGTATTTATGGGACACAATTCACACTGCATATGTGAAAGGAGTTGAAGAGTTCATGAAATTTGTTAGTGAAAGATACCCCGAAGACGACCACATACTTTGTCCATGCCATAAAATGTCTTAATCAAACTTTGTGGCCTCGGCATGATGTAAGCGACCATATACACATTTTGGAAAAAATTTACTTAACCCCCTGAAGTATTGGAAGTGGTCTAACCAACCCCCCAAACTACAAAACCGGTTAAGGAGCACATTAAAATTTGGTAAACCGTCTAACCCACCCCCCCGTGGCGGTTTGGGAAGGCTGTTTTGCCTACGTGGTATCTGGCGTGGAGCGGTTTGGCCAGGGTGGCACTGGGATGCTTTGTCAGGTCTGCTGATTGGGTTGGGACGGTGGGCCCCACTTGTCAGAAACGCCCCCTCCCAGAAATACGCCTTCCTTCCCCTCCCTTGTCTCAGTCCGCCCGCGCGTCTTTCTCGTTTCCCCGGCTCCCTCGGACGCGTCCTCCCTCGGCCGGGCGAATCGGGCGGCGCGGTGATGATCAGCGGCGGGCTCGAGTGATCGGCTTCCTGAACAAGAAGCAGGTGCGTCTTCGCTAGCTGTTGTCCGTGTTGGTTCGCTGGTGACCTGTGCATTTTACTGCATTTGGGGGAAAAGGGGTTTCTTTGGAACAAGTTTCGTATCCCTCGATTTGGTTGAAATGTCTGTTGTCCTCGCGGTAGAGCTGATTATAGGTTGATTGGATGGACAATTTGTGGTATTGTACTAGTCGATTGCACTGGTTCATGATATTTTGGGGTTTGTAGGGTTCTATGGGGTTAGGGTTCAGTCTTGCTGTTGGTTTAGGGAGTCTGATTGTTAGTTGTATTGTTGTTTTCAGGATGGATGAGAAGATTAGCATACGGTTTCACTTTGATGGCTGGTTTCGCACCATAAATGGTCATGTGCACTATCTGGGAGGTGATCTTGTTGAGAGTGTGATTGATGTGGACAAGTTGTCATTTTTTGAGATAAAGGGCCATCTGGCTGATCATTTTACCACTGATAGTATCTTGCGCCTGTTTTGGTTGAAGCCTGGACTGCAAATGAGGGATGGCCTGGTTCTGCTGTTGGATGATGAGTCATGTCAGGTTATGCTAGATGATCATAGTGATGGTGGTGTGGTACATTCAGTGATAGATATTTATGTTGAGGAGGTTGGGTTGGAGTTGACCGCAGATGACCAAGAAATTTGGGCAGGTGATGATGATGAAGTTTATGATAATGCAGCTGAGGTTATGGCAGCAGTTGATGGAGCAGCATTAAGTGAAGACACTGCATCGATGGCAACGCAAGCAATGCGAAGAATCGAAGGCACACTGTGGGCGACAGCTATGGCACCTCAAGGATGGGAGACAAGGACTACAGATCTTATCATGCATTCTACATGTCTCCTTGAAGCCATCACGATTGTAACACCCAGGTGTTACGTTAAGCAAAAACCGCCATGTCATCATCATCATTGCATAAGTATTTATGATTAGAAAACCCTAATTCAAACAATTAAAATGAGTTTATGATTCTAGGGTGTTGTTTGAGTTCTTTATATCACATGTGTATGTGTTGATAATCTAAACTTCACTCACATGTTTACTTTTATTAATAAAAGCCATCCAACTAAAATGAATCTTGATGTTTGCTAGTGCTTGGTTAACTCTAACTCACATCTCAAAGATGTTTTACAAGTCAAGTGAGGTACAATGAAGAACCAAATTTGAAATTGGAGTTCAAAATCCTAAACCCTAGCTTGAGGGCTAAGTGTTGGGTTTTGAATTTCACTTTCAATTTTGGTGAGCTAATTGTAATTAATTTTCTAAATAAAGTTGCTAACCAATAGCACTATTTCAAAGTATGAACTTTGTACTTTGAAAGTGTACTATTGGTTGGGTTTGAAAAGTGCCACATCATCATAATTTATTTGCCCAAAGATTCAATTTGAAAATCATTTCAAAAAGGGAGATTTTGAAAGTGTTTTTACCCCCTTCATAATTTCACCTCAACATATTCAAAATTTGGGAAAAATTCCAAAATACAGTTTGTGCATCTCTTTGAGCTCTACAACTTTGGTATACAAAGTTTTTCAAGTTTTTGAATAAAATTTGGATTAATTTCAAAAAGTAATTTGAATTTCAAATTGTTCCCTTTTGAGTTTTAAACTACAATTCAAAAATTATTGGGTTTCATGAAAAATTTCCTAAATGAAAGTTGTAGACATTGAGAAATGGAACAACTTTTTATTTTTGGAGATTTTCATCTTTTATTCAAAATTTGAAAGTAATTTTGAAATCCCAAAAGATAGGGTTTTACCCCCTTTTCAAATTTGATGTTCAAATTCAAAAACTATTTGGAATCTGCCCAAACTCCTTAAATCAAAGTTGTAGAGCTGGAAAAGTTACACAATTGGTATTTTGGGATATTTTTGTGAACAGTTCAACTTTTGAAAATAATTTTGAAATTGGAGAGAAAAGGTGGCACCGCTACGAGTAGTTCTGAGAGGGGGTGCATGCAGCTGCTCGGCGCCCATGCCGGACGGCCGGCCGGCGGCCGCCGCGGGCCGTTCTCGGCCGTTCCCGGTTTCACGGCTAGCCGACCAGCTCATCGACGTCGCATGAAGCTCTGTCCACTGTCCAACCTTCTTCCTTGCCCTATATATGCCCCAAGCCGCCGGCGTCCGCGCCTTTTCTTCTTCCCGCCACCATTGCCGTTCACCGCCGTCGCTCTGCAATTCTCGATCCACACCGCATCACCGTTCGATTGCACTTGCACACAGCTCCGCAACCTCCTTGCGCGTCGTCTGAGCCACTCGTCGCCGTTTGCAACGGTCGGAGTAGCCCGGACCGCCTCATCTTCTTGCTCTCCGGTCAAGCACCGCCGCCGTGAGCTCTCAACCCTGCCAGCGTTCGTCCGAGCGCCCGAGAGCTAACCGATTGCTTCTACAGCTTCGCCTAGCTCCACTGATTAAGATCGACTCCTTGTTTTGCGCAGAGCATCATCCTTTTCACCAGAACGCCGACGAGCTCATCGGTTCACGCCGCCGTAGCCGCTGCCGCTGTCGTCATCCATTCTCTGATCGTCTCCAAGTTCGTCGTGCCTTTGTTTTGAAGCCGTGGTAATTCCTTCGAGTCTATCGAGGTGTTGGTTGCGCCATGTCGCTGTTGGTTGGCCGGAACACCGTGAGCATCGGTGAGCGCCGCCATGCCGCCGCCGTCATGCTCGTCGCGGTGTCTGTCTAGTGATGCTCCGAGTCGCGTTCGCGTCGTGTAGTGCCCGCCTTAGGTCGTTGATCGTGTCGGGGTGCTCGGTATCGTCGGAGGAGCTCCGGTGACCTGGGTCGTGGTGTGCCGTGCGGCCGGCGGCGAGCCGGCCGAGTCGTGCAGTGTGCGCACTCCAGTGGAGAGGAGAGCCCGTTTGATGCCGTTGGGTGCGGTTCGGTGTGAGGGGAACTCGTCGGTGTAGTCGGTTTCGCCCGGAGGCAGCGTCGGCGGAGGGCCGTCGTTCGCCGTCGCCGCTACACTTGTTCCCGTCGGGGACAGAGCGAAAGAGGAGGAAGGAGAGGAGGGGACAGCCCGGGCTCCGCCTGTCAGCGTGATAGAGAGAGAGAGAGCGCGGGCTGTGGCCACAAGACAAGGCCGGACCGTGCGGGCCGAGCTGGGCCGCACAGTGAAGCCCACGCGAGAAGAAAAATGTTTTCCTTTTTCTGTTTTAATTTTCTAAATTTAGTTTTCATCTTTTTGTATAAATATTATTTGGGCAGATAAAAATATGAGAAAAATATGTGGGTGCTCTCCATAATATGCTCTGTCAATGAAAAATGCTAACCTCTGTTTTTCAGTAACTTTTGTGGGTGATAAAAATTGCTCCTTTAATTAATAAATGCAACTTCCATGATTTTTAGTAATTAAAATATAACTCCAAAAAAATCATGAAATTTGTTTTGTGTGCTAATTAGAGTATGATGACCTTAATTATGAAGTTTGGTTAAGTTTTGATTAAGTTTTGTATTATGCTTAATTAATCCCTTTATTAATTAATGTTTAATTAGTAATTCCTAATTTAATTAGGGTTTAATTAATCTTCCATTTAGCAAAATAATTAGTGGCTTTTAACGACTGTAAAAATGGTCAATAAATTAGTAATCACCTTTAATCACTAATAAGGTTGCTTGATTTTGGGATTTAGTGATGACCCTGGGTCATTAACCCTGATGACCTTCGGCATTTCATGTTGATTGCGTATCGCTAGTCCGTCGTCGTCGACGCTAGTTATACCTTTTTAGTGTAAGAGTACCGTGAAGGAAAGTTGTACTCAAGATCGATTAAGAGTCGTTGCATCGTTATTGCATGATCATTCATTCACTGCATTGTAATCATGCATTCTCTATCGTATAGCTGTCGAATCTGAGGAGGGAGTCGAGCCGTCTCCTGTTCCCGAAGAGGTTGGATCTGCTCCTGGTGATTGGGTAGCTGAGCCTCACTTCATCGAGCCCCAAGGCAAGCCCCGGATGCATTCAAACCATGCCTTGTATTTCGAAAAGTTTTTATGATTTCATGTGATGATTTGCATTAGGTGTAGGAGTTGTGTGTTACCCTACTTGATGCATTTACCATACCTTGATATATTATCCCCGGATACTGTTTTGATTTCGAAATGCTTAGTATGCGCTTAGTCTTGCTACTAGTGTAGGGTTTTGATAAACTGTTTACAAAGGTGTGATCACAATGATCCCCGATGGGAATTTATGAAAACCCGATGTTGCTTGTCGCCTACCTCTCACCTTGGCCGGGTCGTGGGTACGCCAAGAACATGATGATGAGTAAATCGAGACGCCGGTGGAGTGACTTGCATCGGGAGGGGCTACCGCCCTGGTGTAGTGTCGCCCACTTGTGTCGGTTAAGCACCGCTCGTTGCTTGGCCCTTGGATCATGAGGTTATTGGATAGTACTAGTCGCATGCTAATGGCGGTAAACTCCACTTGGACTATCTTTTACTAGAACGGACAAGTAGTGTGTGCCCATCCTACGATGCGCACCGCCGAAGTGACCGAGCGGCCGTAGTGAGGTGGTGTACTTGTACCTCCGTTCGGTAGGGAGAAATCCGGGCGTGAGTTGATGTATGTAAGATGTTGGTCCCCGCATACATCGTGCGGCTAGGAAGCCCAAATGGGTATATAAAGCGATTCGAATCGTCGCGGTGCTCCACGATATGGGGGAGCCGTGATCCTCGCACCAAACATCGTAGTAATAATGGAAGTTGAGTATGGAAAGTTTTGAATTCGGTATATGTTTGACAAGTGATTGATACATTAAGGACCTGGCTTAGTCTTTTTAGCAAAAAAAGAGTCTTTTGATCTTGCTAAAGCCTCACCTTGATTCCTATTAGCCAAAAAGCATTCCCGAGTCTTCTCCCCAATTTTGGTCGGGTAAGTCTTGCGGAGTACTTTTTGTACTCGGGGTTTGTTCAACCCCCTCGTTGCGGTGTGAACCGCATGGGCAAGCGTGCTACGGCCCTTGCTGCATGACGGTTATTGAAGAGGTGACCGATGAAGAGTGAATTGAGTGGCCTCTGGGCAGGGCACCTTTTGTTGAGTGAGTGTAATAAAGTTATATAATGATACTTCCGCTGTTTGTAATGATACTCTGGTTTGTATAAGTTTTACAAAATATTTGTAAATTAAGTTGTTGTAAGTCTTCCGCTACTCCGGTATTTTATATGAAAGCTGTTGTAATCTTGTGATGTATCCGTAAGTATCGATCCCGGAGTGATTGTGGTTTATCGGGGATCCACCCGACGGAACATTCTAGGTTATATGGGGTATAAGCATGGTTGATCGAGGTCTTAGGGACAAGGTCGGTGCTTGTGGGCCATATAATTTAGAAGGTTCTGCCACACACAGCCAACTAAGGAGTTTGCAGAAGATGAAGAGGACTATGTATGGGCTGGCAGTGATGGTGGAGATAAAGGGAACGGGCATGAATCTGATGGCAGCTCTGATGAAGACTCAGATGAGGATTATGTGCAGCCCCCAGATGAGGATATGAGATTAAAAGGAAGAACAAAGCAAGCAAGGTTGGCATTCATGGAAGCCAAGTTGGTCAGATAAAGATGCAAGATTTGGTAGATGAGGTTCCTAACCTAGATGAACCTGGTAGTCCTTATCTTGATTCAAGTGATGAGCACTCATATGGAGAAAACAGTGATGGTGAGACTGAGAGGTGGAAGAGCTTAGAGAATAGGTATGACAAGAAAGGCAGAGATTCATTTTTCTCTTGGTATGTGCTTTAGAGATAGCAGACAGTTCAAAAAGGCTTTAGTGAAGTATGGATTGAAGACACATAGGCATCTTAGGTTTGATAAGGATGAAAAGAAACATGTCAGGGCATTTTGTACATGGAAGGGCTGTAAGTGGATGATATATGGCTCTATTACATCCAGGTCTGAATGGTTGAAGGTTGTTACCTTTGTGGATGAACACACTTGTGCACCAAGGAGGGACAACAAATTAGTGAGTTCTAGTTTGATAGCCAAGCACTATTACCAGGAAATTAAGGACAATCCCACTTAGAAGGCTGGCCTGATCTAGACTAGAGTGCAGAAGGATTTTCTAGCAGATGTGTCAATTTTAAAGTGCAAGAGAGCAAAATCCCTTGTCCTTCAATAGGCACTAGATGTCATGAAGGGAGAATACACCAAAGTCTATGACTATCAATTAGAGCTACTAAGGTCAAACCCAGGCAGCACAGTGGTAGTTTGCCTTGATCCAGAGATAGAGGACAGAAAGGTGTTTGAGAGGTTTTATGTCTGTTTTGATGCCTGCAAGAAGGGGTTTTTGGTAGGGTGTAGGAAAGTCATTGGGCTAGATGGCTGCTGGTTCAAAGGTGCCAACAATGGGAACCTACTTTGTGCCATTGGAAGAGATGCAAATAACCAAATATATCCAATTGCATGGGCAGCAGTGCCAATTGAGTGCTATGACACATGGTACTGGTTTCTTGGACTTTTGCAAAAGGACTTAAACATCAGTAATGGTGGTGAGGATTGGGTGCTGATATCAGACCAGCAGAAGGTCAGTATGCTTCCAACTTACTTATATCTGCCCATGTAACTTTCATTCAAAATACAATCTGACTAAATGGCTATTGAACTTATTATGTAGGGCTTGCTCAAGGCTGTGAAGGAATTGGTGCCCAATGCAGAGCACAGAATGTGTGCTAGACATATATATGCAAATTGGAGAAAGAAATACACCGACAAGAAACTGCAGAAAAAGTGGTGGAGGTGTGCAAAGGCTTCCTGTCCTCAACTATTCAAATTGTATAGAGCCTACCTAGCTGAAGACACACCAGCTGGAGCTAAAGACATGATGGCAACTTCACCAGAGCAATGGAGTAGGGTCTATTTCAGACTGGGATCAAACTGTGATTCAGTTGACAACAACATGTGTGAGAGTTTTAACAACAGCATCATGGAAGCCAGATTTCATCCAGTCATCTCCATGAACGAAGCTATTAGAAATAAAGTGATGGTGAGGATTCAAGAAAACAAAAGCAAGGCAGAAAGATGGGCGGGCACCATCTGCCCAAACATTTTCAGGAAGCTCAAGCTAAACATTGAGAGATCTGGTTGTTATTTTGTTCTCTGGAATGGAGTAGATGGATTTGAGGTACAAGAGAAGACAGACAGTATGTTGTCAATTTGGAGCAGGGCACATGCACTTGTAGATACTGGCAGCTTGCAGGTCTACCTTGCTGTCATGCAATCAGCTGCATATACAAGGCATCTAAGAAGCTTGATGACTACATAGCTCCATGTTACAGTATAGATGCATACATGAAAACATATGCTCATGTTCTCCAATCAATTGAAGGCCCAACAAATTGGCCCATCTCTGACATGCCAAGGCCAGAACCCCCTGCATTTGTCAAGATGCCTGGAAGGCCCAAAACAGCAAGGAAGAGAGAGGTTGGAGAAGAACCCAAAGGAACCAAACTGAGCAGGGTAGGTACCAAGATGAAGTGTAGATTATGTGGCAAGTCTGATCACAATGCAAGGAGGTGCCCCAAGAATCCAGAAGCAGGGAGCAAAGCAAATGCAGCTATGAAGAAGAGGAAGAATTTAGAGAAGGGATGTGATGCACCAACAACCAGTAAGAGAAAGAAAACATCTCAGATAAAGGTAATAAATCTTCCACCTAAGTCTCCATACATAGCATCCTCAATAGATTGTAATATATGCAAATGAGGTTTAATGTAGGTTCCTGCAAGTGAAATACATGTTGGACCAAGCCAGCCTGCTCCCAGCCAGCCACGAGCAAGCCAACCTTCTCCAAGCCAGCCACGAGCAAGCCAACCTGCTCCAACCCAGCCAGGACGACGCCAGCCTACTCCAAGCTAGCCAGGACGACGCCAGCTTGCACCAAGGGGAGGAAGCCAGGGACCAAGAAGGGGAAGAAGGCTACAGCACCTGCTGTTTAGGGACAATTACTAAGGAAGCTCAGTGTTTGCTGCATTTGTCAATATGTAATATAAGAATTAGGACATACAAACTGCCAGTCTTATGGCATACACCCTGCCACTCTTTTGGGCATAGAAACAACCATTCTTTTGGGCATATAAACAGCTTGGTCTTTTGGGCATAGATACAGCCACTCTTTTGGGCATACTACAAGGTCTCTTATATGTAAAAACCATGTGGAACCTGCTCAAGCAAGAACAATGATGCTACAACTTTATTTCTATCATTCTGTTATGGCTATGTCATATGTCTATCTATTTCCATGGTGTGATCAAACAATTCACAAGTGCAGTAATTCAAACTGTGGAAACACATGTTAATTTCAAAAGTGCACTTAACAATGACCTTGACACACTGACATTCCCAAACTGACATTGACAAACTGATTGTTTTCACAACCTGAGGCCATATTAGCATCAACATGTACCTTACATTACAAAGACAGCAAAATAGAAGTTTCCATTACTTGGGAAACTGACATTGCCAAAGTGACTACTACTACTGCTAGATTGCCAGGATCACTACTACATACACATCATTACATCTTCCCCTTGCAAGCTAAGGCAACAAAGAAACCAAAAACAAACACAAACAAATACACTAAGAGGGCCTGGCATCCATTCTGCTTCTTCAGCTTTGCTTTCAGTCCTTCTACCTCCTTGTCTTTGCCCTCCAGCTCCTGCACCCTTTCCTGCAACTCCTCCTTTGCTTCCAGCTGGCCATCCTTCTTCATCACCTCCTTCTGCAGGAACACATTCACTACACTGTCACAGGCTTCAGCACCAACTGGCCGATTCAGCTTCTTCTTCAAATTCCACACAGTATCACGCAAGTCCCTCAACAGCTCCTTCATCCACTCTGATGGTTCCTCATTGAGCCATTGGTAAAACCCACAATCCCTATTCGTCTGCAAACTTCAACAACTTCATAACAAAGCTCTTGTTCCAATCGGATTTGCAAAAGGAAAGGATTTGCAAGAACAGTAAGCACTTACCCTACCATCCCTGCATTTGAAGTACCTGCGACCTGGCTGCCCATCGCTCCATGAGATCCACCTACAGGCTTTCAGGTTGCAGTAGCACATCACCGGCGGCTCATAGCCTAGCGGCGGTTCGCGGTACGGCACCGGCGACCCCTGCCCGTCGTAGCCACCGCCACCTTGCCCAGATGAAGCAGATGCCCGAGAACTATCAATGCTTGAGGAAGCCATCACTCAGCACCTCACCCAAGCCGCCGCCTAAGCTGCCACGACGAACCCCCAAACCCTAACCTCGTCGGAGCGCGGACTCTCTCTTTCAGCAGGCGCGGGCGGACTGAGACAGGGGAGGGGAAGGAAGGCGTATTTCTAGGAGGGGGCGTTTCTAACAGGTGGGGCCCACCGTCCCAACCCAATCAGCAGACCTGACAAGGCATCCCAGCGTCACCCTAGCCAAACCGCTCCACGCTGTATGCCACGTAGGCAAAATAGCCTTCCCAAACCGCCACAGGGGGTGGGTTAGACGGTTTACCAAATTTTAATGTGCTCCTTAACCAGTTTTATAGTTTGGGGGGTTGGTTAGACCACTTCCAATACTTCAGGGGGTTAAGTAAACTTTTTCCTACACATTTTTGGAATATCAGCTGCATACACCAGGTGGATTCATCATGGGGAGTCGACAGATACTGTCGTAGTTGAGAATTTGGAGCAGGAGGTCGAAGGAAGTGATCATGACTTTGGGATACATGTGGATGTGGCCGATGATGATTATGATGAGGATCACGGTGTACCAAAGATGATAGGAGATCTGTATGCTGTGGTAGAGGCTGATGGAGAACAACCAAGGTTTGCAAGAGTCCTTGAAGATGCGAAGAAGTCACTTAGCCCAGGCTCTAGCCATTCAAAATTTTCTTTTCTAGTGAGGATGTTGTATATCAAGTCTCGTTATTGAATTGGCAATACAGCATTTTCCATAATGATGAAGTTGTTGTCATCAGGATACCCTCAGAGCGAGTTGCCAAAATCATATGACGAGGCCAAGAAATATCTTGGAGAATTGGGCCTTGGGTTTGAAAACATCCATGTGTGCAAGAACAATTGTGTATAATTTCAGAAGAGGTATGCTAAAGAGAATGTGTGCCCAGTATGCAAGGCGTCTAGGTGGCAAGATGAAACTGGGATCAAGAGGGTTCCACACAAGGTATTGAGACATTTTCCACTTTTGCCAAGGTTGAAAATAATTTATGCTTTAAAGTATCATCAAGCTACCGGTTCTCGCAGCTATGTAGCCCACTTACATGCATATGTAAGAGATCCTTGTACAGATTTGCACTAAACAATTTATTTTGCATTTGATCTAAGAAAACTTTGCTGTAATTGATTGTCTATGAAACAGAAGCAGAGGAGGAACGATGCAGAACCTAGCACAGAGCAAAATGAAGAACTTGGTGTGGTGGAGGCCTTCAAGAGCTGCCATACTAGCTCCAAACATGGTATGGCTGAAGCAGCAAGAGAAGCAGTGGTAAGTCTTGTTTCGGTGTGCCAAAATTGGTCATAATCCAATATAGTTAGGCAAACTTTGTAAATAAGATAGTAGTTCTCTATCAAAGTTGTCATCTATATCTAGGATGTTCAAAACACGTCGTCATGAGCACTTCAATCCAATGAGTGGCTATAGTCCACTTCCAGCTATTTCCTCCCACCACCTGTAAACAAAAGTTATAATTAATAAAAAACACAACTAAAAACTTCATAAAGGCACCAGTTAGTAGGTGGCACCATTGCACCAACACCAGCACCTAGCACTAGGCAGCAAGCAGCACAATTGGTATTCATTGAATCAAAATTCATTTATGATGCATATTAATTTCAGATTTCATTTCACAGCTAGCAGGTAATATATTGATCTCTAGTTCCTAGCAAGCACTATGCATGCAGCCACAGCAAGGATCACATCTATTCAGTGTATAGGAATGAACACATCCCAGCAAACATGTTAAAATGTAAACCTACCAGACTGCACACTTGCTTGCATATCATACTTTTGTAGCTGCACAACTACAACCATTTCAGATTAGCTTTGATTTTAGATTTTTCTATGCAACTGCAAGTACAATTTCAGTTATGATGCATATTAATTTTCTGCACATTAATTTCAGATTTGCCTATAACTGCAAGTGTAATTTCAGATCATATATAACAGCACCAATTCTCAAACAATATAAAATGTACAAAGGTTCATAGTTTCATGCAAGTTGTATGATCTTGTAAATGACATGTAGATGGGGGAAATTCAGAATAGCACCTGTCCTATTGGATTATTTTTTAGTCTTGCAATCCTTGGCTACACAGATGTGGCTGAACAATTGGGGCTATAGGAGTAGAGCTAGACTAAGGGTGTTGAACAACTTGGGCTGTACAAATGGGGCTAGACTGAGGGGGTTGTATAAATAAGGCTGCAGGAAAGGTGTTAGGCTGCTCAAATGGAGAGGTACTGAACTGGTGGTGCTGGTGGGGATGCTAGATTAGTGGTGCTGAGTTGGTTCTATGCATATGCAACATAGTAGGTCTAAAAGTGCAGTGTAGTTGCAACACAATTATGTCTCATTATATTTCATTGGAATGCCTTGTGGTGGTGATCTAACACTGAAATAGAGTCACATATGTCTATCTATTTTTCTAATTTTATTTGTACCTCTCTGGGACATATCTTGCTATTTATATTTTTTAAAATACATCTTGTCTGATATTTCCTCCTCAGATTTTACAATAAGTGTCAACTAATGATGGGTCATTGGTGTTTTAGTCAGATATGGAAGCTTTGAGGGCAGAACCTGTTGCTGAAGGTGAGACAGGAGTATCAAGTGTGCAGGTTGTCTCCCAGGTGCTCTCCAAGAATAGCTCAAATGCTTTCCTGAAGAGTGTTGGCATCAAACCAGTGGGATCCTCCAAAGCATCATCATCAAATGAAAGCGAGCTTCGGGAACAACCAGCAACTGAAGCTAAGGCTGCTATACAAGGTGAACTCGACGATCTCAAGAAGCGAAGTGAAGAAGCTGAGGAAAGGCTAGCAAGGACACAAAAGGAGATGGAGGAGTACAAGAAGCTGACAGAGATAAACAACAAGGCAATGGAGGAGAACAATGCACTGCTCAGGCGTATCTTGTCACTCAACAATTCTACTTCGACATGAGGGCTGCTTGTAGCTGCTGGTTGATTCAGCAAGTGGTCTGTGCTGCTGATTTTGTTAATGCAATAACTTAAGTTGTAGCTGGTCAGCAACCTTTTATTATTTCCTGTCATGTTAATGTGAACTGAGCTGAAACTAGTAGCTTCAATGTGATGTCCAGTGAGATATTTGAATAGAGTTTAGTACTATTGCTTAATTTGTATGGTCGTTAGAATATTGGATATGTTAATTATTTGCAGTTTCTAATTAAATCAGCATGTGCACCTGTGATGAATTTTATTAGCTTCCAATGACAAATTTATAATTGCTTCTGTGACGAATTTTGAATTATTTCTGTGATGAAAATGACAAGCAACTAGAGTAAGACACGTGGACTAATCACTGCATGCCACGTGGCCCAATAAAAATTGGACACATGGCCCCACAAGAAAGCGACACGTGGATCACCCACGCCTTTGGACATGTCAGCTGCCACATGCCATGCCATGTCAGCTGGCCACGTGGACGTGCCACGTGGACAGCTGCCAGCGTGGTAGACGCCGTCTAGCTGCCTTCCAGACGGCAAGTCATGACGAAAAACCAGATATACCAATGACGGAAATTGATCATCATAGAATGAAATCCCTTCTGTGACGATAACTATTTCATCATAGAAAAAATGCACATTTATGATGAAAATTGGCATATCGTCACTGTAGGTGAAATGTGACGCTCATTCCATGACAAAGACTGTTTCGTCACTAATTCGTCACAAAAGAATTTATGTGACGATTTTGGAGTCTTCAGTGATGAAATAGTAATGTCAATGGTGAACACATCCCTAGTAGTGTGGTCAACCAATAATCTCATGTGACAATTTACGTACTCCTACACCATAGCCGAAGGTGGGGGAATATGAGGGACGGACAGGGCTGTCACCACCTGCCACCTATCCCACTACTGTGGACTATGAAATGCATCCACCGACTCCACTATACCCGGACACCATGCCCGCATATAGAGAAGCTACCCAAGCCCCCTGGGTCTTCCACCCTACGGATGGACAAATAAATAACTTGGATCTATCCTAAGATACGATGGTCCACCACCCCAGCCTAGCTCTATTCCTAATCATCTAAATGTATGAATTAAGAACAGAGCTCTATATACTATGATCATGGTATGAGCACTATGAACTAGTATGCACACCAAGAACAAGGTATAAGAACTAGTAGCTCTATATGCTAGGATCAAACCACATAAACTAGGAACTAATCTATGTGACAAGATCAAAACATAAGAACTAGACTCTAATTCTAGAACATCACTATATTAATCAAAAGAGAGGAAGAACATGATGGAAAGAAGTAGATTTATACCAAGAACAAACCAAGATGTTCCTCTCCTCTTACAATTGAGCCTTGCTCCTCTACTACAAATGACTAAAGAAAAGTGAAAGATTACACTTGGAGTAGAGAATGGAATGCTGTGGTGTGTGTTGTGTGAGAGAGGGGGGTCTCCCCCTTCTTTATACTAGTTTGAGGTCGGTTCCACGGCTGAGGGGAGTAAATACCTGGCCAAACCGCCTTCACAACCGATGTGGGAAACCGCCTGAGAAGAATGGGCTGGGCTGGCCCACCTAGGGGTGAAGCCGCACCCTGGTGCGCCCGCACCAGGGGTGGCCCCCCTCGGGCCCTGCCTTGGCCCATGGCCTCTCTGCTACCCTGGGTTCCTCTCCCGTGGGTTGTTGGCCTAGATCGATACTTGGAGTGTGGGCTTTGCTTTATTTTGTGAAATATGCTTTGCCAGAAAGCATATTCTTGTGACATTTTTCATCTTTTTCTTGTATGTCTCCTATAAAACAATGATGCTCCAATACAAGTGAAAATAGGTCAATAGTAAAAGTATATGTGAGTATTATATGCTAAGTATCCCCTTTTTAGAGCATAGTTGGTGGTATAAGATTGTCGATAATTACCGCCAATAAACTCCCCCAAGCTTACCCTTTGCTTGTCCTCGAGCAAAAGAACTTTGGTTGTTGATCAGAAGTTGCTTCTATGCCGATTATATTTCATAAGTGCCAGGTTTATAACAAAACTTTCTTCCTAGATTTGAATAAATTGGCATTTTACCTATTCTTTTTCACTTGTTACTTGTGGGGCTTTTTGGCTCTTTCATTGTCTTGGGATTGTAGTAGCTAGAAAGATTTTCATAGAAACCACATACTACCTTGTTCCTCGAATTGCCTCCTTTTCTAGAGATTGTTTTTGTTATTTTTGAAACAAATTTAGAATTCAAATGATTAAACTATAGCAAACTACTAAGCTATACACCTTGATTGGAAAGAAATATTTTTGTATTTTTCTTACCCCTATACATGACTCTCTCTCTCTCTCTCTCTTTTGTCTTTTGAGAAGAATGGGCTATCTTTTTGGTGGGCATCAAGGTACCCATTGTTTTATTTTTGCCGGGCATCGAAGTACCCATTGTTTTTCTCTTTTTGTCGAGCACACATGTGTCAAGTTTTTTCTATTCTCCCATGCATCTTTTGGCATGGATTATTTTTTTTGCATAACCCATTTTTCTCTTTTTTGACTTCTAAGAGAAAAATCATTACATAGAGAGCAAATTATTTTGTGTAAGTGGTATTCCAATCATGGGTGCATAACAAAGTAGTCTACTTAGCTCATATCATAAGAACATTAGAATTTGAGATTTTTGAAAAGATAAACTCCGAATTCAAGCTTTTCTTGAGAACAAAGTTGTAGCAAATTTTAGTTATATCATATCTTAGCTTATACCATCCTAGACTAGATTAATCATATGCATCCCACTAGATAATAAATTTCTAGGATAAGATGTTTTTGCCAATAAACTTAAATTTTGGAAAAATTAAGTTACAAACTAGGCACATATGGCGGTGGCAGCAGCGGCGGGCCAAATGCGACAGCCCACGGCGCCGACGACGAGAAGTCTGCGGCTTCACTACATCGTAGCCGACTGAAACTCCCATCTTTCACGCCCCTTAACTCTCGCTCGGTGGACCAAAAAAGGAAACCAATTTCTCCTCGATGATCTCCTACAGTCCCTTTACAACTTTGATCAAAAGGTCATGGTCTAATTCTAATTAGTTTGCAAGCTACAAGCCAACAAACAAAGTTAAAAAAGAAACTGAAACTTAAGTTCAGTTATGCAGGGAGCTAATTTCAGTGATTTGCTTAGTTTGACATTTAATTAGGGAGTACTTAACAAACAAATGATTCAACCAACTCCATGATACTAAAGTACAAACTTTATACTAACAATTAGTGATCTAGTTTCTAGAATTTTGTTCATGAAAAATGAAGTTGCTCAGCCCTAAACATTGAATTTAATTATTGGAATCCAGGACTTAGAATTTTTCTAAGTCCTTCGCCAAGTCATTACTGAATTCAAATTTGAAGTCAATTTTTGAGCAATTTGCAAAGGGATTTGGCCTGGACCCTTAAATAAAAGTTGTTGCATTTATTTTATACTGCAACTTTTATTTAGGGCTTATCCCTAAAAATTAAATAAATCATATACTTACATGCTAAGCTACTTAGTAACTTGATAATAAGCATAATGGATACTATCATCATATGTGAGCACGTTTTGGCAAAAAGCTATATATAAACCCTTCCTCAATTATAATTCTAGACATTTTTAAACCACTTTTGAGATTATCAAACACACATGTATGTTGCACACATAGAACTTGCAGTGGCTTGTACTCATGATCAAATGGAAAATGATGCTTATGCATTAATGAAAATGCAATGCAAGCATGATTAACATTTAGAATGTTACAGCTCCTCCCCCTAACAAAAATCTCGTCCCGAGATTTCATAGGACCTACCATTGTTCATAGAAGGCGGGTATTTGGTACGAAGGAAATCTTCTCGCTCCCAAGTGGCATCATCTTCTGTATGATTACTCCACAATACTTTGTAGAAGTTTATAATTTTACTTCAAGTTACTCTCTTGGTTTCTTCTAAAACTCTAATTGGTTCCTCTTTATATGTAAGGTCCGATTCCAAATTAATATCATCCAAATTGACCTCTTCGGTAGGTGCTCTCAAGCTTCTCTTTAATTGAGAAACATGGAAGACATTAAACACGGCACTCATATTTGGTGGAAGTTGCAAAGCATATGCTACTTCTCCTTTGCGATCTATAATCCAGAATGGTCCCACATAGCGAGAAGCTAATTTACCCTGGATACTAAATCGACATTCACTTTTAAATGGTGAGACCTTCAAATAGACATAGTCACCAACTTTAAAAGTTACGGGTCTACGCCTTTTATCCGCATAACTTTTCTGGCGGGATTGAGCAGTTTTGAATCTGTTCTTCTGCTTGCTTCACAAAGTCAATACCATAGTACCTCCTTTCCCTGGGTTCCACCCAGTTTAAGGGGGTCCTACATTTTCTGCCATAAAGGGCTTCAAACGGTGCCATTTTGATACTCTCTTGATAACTATTGTTATATAAAAATTCAGCCAAAGGTAGCCATTCATCCCAAGATCCTGAAGCAGATAATACACATGCTCTTAACATGTCTTCTAAAATTTGATTTACTCTTTCAACCTAGCTAGAAGTTTGGGGATGATAAGCATAGCTTCTAATTAATTTGGTACCAAGATATGTATGGAGATGTTCCAAAACCGAGACATGAATTGTGAACCTCTGTCAGATATAATGATCTTTGGAATACCATGCAACCGCAATATCGTCGAGATATACAGATCTGCATATTACTCTGCAGTATATCCAAACTTGACAGGTAAAAGTGTGCCATTTTAGTGAGACGATCCACAATTACCCATATAGAATTATACCCTTTTTGCGTTCTCGGAAGCCCAGTTATAAAATCCATACATATTTCTTCCTATTTCCATTTAGGAATAGATAAGGGTTGAAGTTGCCCAGCAGGTCGCAAATAATCTGTTTTTACTCTTCCACACACATCACAATGAGCAACATAACGTGCTATCTCCTTTTTTATTTTGGTCCACCAATATTTGGGCTTGGATCCTGATACATTTTACTGCTACCAGGATGAATTGAGATATTTGAGGAATGAGCTTCAGACAAAATTTGATCTTTCAATTTTTCATCTTTAGGAAACTACCAAGCGATCATCAAACCATAGCACTCCGTTTTCATCAACTCGGAAATGCTTGGTTTCTTTTTCTTGTATCATTCGCTTGATATGAAAAATACCGACATTGATCTTTTGACCCTCAATAATCTGGCTTTCCAAATTGCAACTGAGAACTATATTATTGATCTCTGCGGGATGCATAAGATTGAAAGTTTCTCCCGAGAATAACTCTGTATAATTGCAATGAGCTTTTCTACTAAGGGCATCAGCTACTACATTTGCCTTTCCTGGATGATAGTGCACTTCCAAATTATAATCTTTGATCAATTCCAACCATCTCCTCTGTCTCATGTTTAATTCTAGCTGGGTGAAAATATATTTAAGACTCTTATGATCCGTGTAGATATGACATTTTTTTTTCCAACAAGTAATGCCTCCAAATCCGTAAGGCATGTACCACTGCAGCCAATTCTAAATCATGAGTAGGGTAATTAACTTCATGCTTTCGAAGTTGTCGCGAGGCATAGGCAATGACTCGACCTTTTTGCATTAGGATGCAGCCGAGGCCAATGCCTAAAGCATCGCAATAAACATCGAAAGGTTTTGTTATGTCCGGTTGTGCCAACATAGGAGCAGTGGTTAGCAACTTCCTCAGAGTGCAGAAAGCTGTTTCACACTCCGGTGTCCACACAAACTTTTTATTCTTTTGCAACAACTAGGTCATGGGTTTGACAATCTTGGAAAAGTCTGGAATAAATCGCCGGTAATACCCGGCTAATCCCAGAAAACTCTGAGTTTCTGAGACAGTGGTGGGAGCTTTCCAATGCAGTACTTCTTGTACTTTATCAGGATTCACTGATATACCATTTTCTAATAGCACATGCCCTAAAAATTTAACTTCACGGAGCCAAAATTCACATTTACTAAACTTAGCATACAACTTGTGCTCCCTGAGCCTGGTTAAGACTATTCTCAAATGCTCAGCATGATCTTCATTGTTTTCAGAGTATACCAGGATATCATCAATAAATATCACTACAAATTTATCCAACTCTGGCATGAAGACTGAGTTCATCAAGTACATAAAATGGGCAGGTGCATTGGTAAGACCGAAGGACATCACCAAGTACTCAAATAGGCCGTATCGGGTTATAAAAGCTGTTTTAGGTATGTCCTCTTGCCGGATTCTGATTTGGTGATAGCCTGATCTTAAATCAATCTTAGAGAAAACCTTGGCCCTACTTAACTGATCAAAAAGGATATCAATATGGGGCAATGGATACTTATTCTTGATGGTCACTGCGTTAAGTGGTTGATAATCAACACACATACGCAGGGTTTCATCCTTCTTTTTCACAAACAGGGCAGGGCATCCCCACGGAGAGGTACTTGGTCTAATGAATTTTTTGGTCAACAATTCTTGTATTTGTTTCTTCATTTCAACTAACTCATCTGGTGGCATTCTATATGGTCTTCTAGAGATAGGAGCAGCACCGGGTACAAGGTCAATAGCAAACTTGACATCTCTTTCTGGTGGTAAACCCGGTAAATCATCAGGGAAGATATCTAGAAATTCACATACCACTGGAATTTCTTCTAACTTGGTGGTTTGGGTAGTAAAGGATGAATTCTAGAAATCAGGATCTACAGAAGGCGACACATAAAAGGTGCCATAGCCCTCTGGCGTATTTAACTTGAGTGTCCTATTGGGTATATCCATGTTTACCCCATACTCCTTCATCCAATTGATACCTAAAATCACATCTAAGCTCAAGTCCGGCAACACAATAAAGTGTGTCAAAAACTTCCTTCCTCTAATATCAACTTGGGCATTCCAAACTATATGTTGGTAGATGTCTCAGCCCCAACTGAGTTGATTAAGAATTTACTCTTCACCGTACTAATTTGAAATTGATGCTTATATGCAAAATCTTGACTTATAAATGAATGTGATGATCCCAAATCAAACAAAACAAAAGCGAGAATTTGATTTACGAAAAACATACCCGCAGTCATAGGTTCACCTTCTGGGATTTCTTCTGTGGTAGTATAGTGAACACGTCCAACACGTGCTCTCGATACTGGCTTCTTAAAATTCTAAAAATAAGTTTTCTGCCTCTGCTGTGCCTATGGATTCTGTGGTGCTGCTGCATAGTTTTGCTTAGGCTGGGTACATTCCCGAGCATAATGTCCGATTTTTCCACAATTATAGCATGGGGCTTTGGAACCACCCTGAATATTTCGGGGTGCATTCCCTTGTCGGAATTGTGGACGTGGAGCATTCTGCTGTACCTTCTGCCTCTGTGGTGGCCTATACTGTTTGGATGGTGGACGATACTGAGACATTTGCATCATTTGAACTTGGCGTGATGGCTGAGATGGACCACTAGAATAGGGCCTCTTGCGCTTCTTATCCTCCTTATATATGCGATGGGAATTCTCTCGAGTAATGGCAGCACTGACCGGCTCATTATAAGTGGTACACTTATTCAGAGCTAGGTCATCTTGCAACATGAGAGATAGTCCCTGCAGAAAACAATCCATGCGCTTCCTTGGAGTATCAACATGATTTGGGGCATACTTGGACATGTGATTGAATGCAAGAGCATACTCAGTCACTGTTTTAGTGCCCTGAGTTAATTTCAAGAACTCCATCATTTTGATTTTATGATGCCTTCGGGATATGAGATTCACGGAAGACTTCCTTAAATTCTGCCTAGGTTGGTTTTGCATTTTCGGGCAGAGTGGCCAAATAATTGGTCCACCACACCCCGGCTCCATGTAATTCTTTGAGCGGCAAACTCAGCCTTTTGACTATCGGTGCGGTGGGGAAGAAGGCAGAACTTTTGCTCAATAGTATTGAGCCATTCATCCATTTGCAGAGGTTCCTTGGACTGGGTAAACACCAGTGGATTTGTACCTAGAAATTCTTTATAGGTAACATGTGGATTTGGGTCTTGACCATGGCGGTTCTGAGGCCCTGATGCAGTATTTTGGGCAATCTGCTATAGGGCAGCCTCCATATTTGCTTGTCCACCCAACAAGCGGGCCAGTACGTCAGCGGCAGTAGGTGGACTTGAAAGGTTTGAGGATCCACCATTCCCCCTCCCCGAGTCATTAGAACGAGTATTAAGCATCTGCATTTATATTCAAAGTATAATTAATGATGGTACCGGTAAAATCTGAAAGTACTTATTATGCAACACTGAAATATTGAGAGAATAAAAATTCATACAATAAACAGAGGCATAATAAAAATTTCTACACTGCACCATCATAATTATACATTCTTTACTTCTCATATGCACATATATCTAGATAGCATTTATTCAAGCCTTGCATATATTACAAACATATTACATCTGTAGCATTCCATATATTACATAAGACAAGTCCCACTAACTGGATTAGAACCTAGGCTACAAACTATTCCTAGGATCATTCTATTTTGCAACCCTCAGGGAAAAGATCATTCTCTAGTATTCATCATCAAAGTCTAAAGGATAGTCATCATCTAAACTTGTCTCAGTCTACTCATCGAATTCTATTTTAGGCTCATCTATAAAATCCATTTCATCTTCTTCCACTTCATTTAACACTTCTCCTGCTCCATTCTCTTCGGGTGGCACCGCAACTTGCAAAGCATTAAGTTGCTCTTGAAGGTGGGCAATGGTTGCATTGGCTCCATCTACTTGCTCAAGCAAATCATGCTCGGCAATCTCAAAATTTTCAGTAGCTTCAGCAAGCTCATGAATAGCTTCATTTCTAGTTGCTTCGGCTTCATTTGCACGAGCTTCAGCTTCGGCCCTTTATTGCTCTATATTGATGGTCTCATTCCAAAGCATGGTATATTGATAATTCATATTTAACTCATGTTGGATGGCATAATCCATCACCGCATTTGTGGTGTTTCTGGCTGACTCCCACAAATTCTCAGTCATCTTCAATTCTATGTTGCATAGATTATACCTCTGACGCCAATAATCATGGGAGGCTTCTCTGGCTTTGTAGGCTTGTGTAATGGCTAGGTTTGCAATAGCGGTAATGGTGAGAGTAGAGTTATGGTTTGGTGAGCTCTCATCTGTCAAGGCAATCCCCCGTTGACACCAAGTCTCATTGGTAGGGTCTGTGGGTGGAAAAAGACACATAGGAGTAGTTCCTATTTCTTCCGTGTGCTCTTGACATATTTTCTGAAGAATGTCAAAAGCAGCAACTTCGCCGGCTTCCCACTCATTTAATCCTTCTTTCTCAACCCTCATTTCTTGCCAAAAGAGAGCAACACTCTGTGCTGGAATGTGAAGAAGCAAGGCACATCCTGGGGTGCCATAGACTCGGGTATGCCTCCAACGGTAGATCGGTGGTGCAGTATACCCAAAATTCTCTAGCACCTTCCAAAGCAAACTGGGTGTACCAAACTGCTCCAACATAGTACCTTCTTCGGTGTATGGCAGTGGCTCCATTATCTGCTATCATATGTGGTCAAATGAGCAATTTCTCTCATACTTGAATTAAACTTTTATTAATCTATAAATTGCAAGGGGGAGATCTTAATGCAATAAGATAAGCAAATGAATGATCATGATGCATGCTCAATTCTACTCGTCCTCGCAGAATTAGAGAAGAGGGGACTTCTATTCAGTAATAAGCGGTGGCATTCCTACGTGCTCTCAAAATTCGTATCTAAATGATTTATTACACGTTTTTCGTTGTTAGCGTACCTGCAAAAAAATCTATTTTAGCCCGAATCCCCACATGATATATATCACACACAATGAAAGCAGTAACTTTAAATACTCCCCATATGTGTATACCTCTGTATACATACATGTAGCACTAACCTACCCGAATCATCATCACATCCCACAATTAAGTACCTTCATATGAACATGTGTGTAACATGTAAATATTCTGGTAACCACACTAGCACTCCCCTAGACCGGCGGTTGTCCAATCATGCTCTCCCAACTCACACTTACCTCGGCGTAGGTACAACGTTGCACAATTTAAAGAGACAGTTTATACTGCATAATTTCATATATGCATATACAAGTATACACATATACTTCCATATGAGGTCACCACCACCCTTAACAAGATAACCATTCAATACGTACCTCCTTACCTGAGCGTAGAGGTATTTGATCACACACTTACAATAAATTAAACCCCCCAAAGTTAGCGTTGCTACCTGATAGCCCTTATACGGGCTTAACTGCAGGTTTGACACTGGTGAAGTTTTAAAATTAAACCTTAAATAAAACTAGTTTTTGTTACCAATTAAACTTTTTCAAAACCAAAAGCTTTTATTTTCAAATATCCTGATGATGATATTACCCTTAATCCCCGCTCGATGCGGCGCGGCGAGAACCGACCAATCCATACGAGATTAAGCGTAACTGTCCCCGTTAATAATGTTGACACGCGTACACCGCTTTCCATATGAATCCGGTAGTCCGCCAAGTGTCATGAAGGACCTCGGTAAATCAACTTATATCCAGGATCACATGATTAAGGTACATTATTCATCAGCATATAGAGTATTCAGCGGAAAATAAAGTTTATTACACACGGAGTTCCATATGATATTACAACTGGTTCAAACATGTTACATGAAATTAGCCTTTGTTTTCAAACTACAATAACATAAGTTGTTTTATAACACTAGTTTTATTCAAACCTCTTATACAAGCGTGAAGATAGAGTTATAGATATGGCCATGCCCACTGGCCTTTACTCGTCCACGCCATCCACGAGGATTATAACAAGTAATGCAATAACCCTCATATAAAGTGTCACCTACAACGATGGGTAAAACTCTAAGTACTCAATTGTACTCCATAAGACTTAACCAACAGAAAAAGAAATAAAAGACTCCAAGGAATTCATGATAGGCAGTGGGTGTAGTTGGCTAGCATCTTTGCAAAAATGCTTACTAAGCTTATGTTTCATTTTGAAGTTAGAAAAGCAAGTTTAACAAGCAAGTTTAACATTGGCTCCTTAGCACTAAATTTGCATCCTCTAAAGCATACACTTGAATTAACCAAACAATTAACTAGAGAAGGTGTATTCATTATAATCCTCCTAACATCATCAATAAGTTTCATCCTTTTGTTACTACGTCTCTGCGATAAGGTATAAGTTTCTCACTATCCGGGAGAGACGGCGATTCGAATTGATTACACCAGCTGGGTAAAGCCCGTATCACACACTCTTACAAGCTGGACCAAAGCCCGCTCGAATCATTGTTCACTCTATTCGAAAAATAGAGTTGAATCCGCTATGAAAAACTCATGGTACTGCATCCTCACAAGTCATGCCCATTCAACCCGTAGCCCGTAGTCATGCAGGATATTGGACCAGTACCCTCCCACCTTCCGTTCTTCCCAGTAATGCTAGCGGTTCAAGAACTACCTCGAATAGGCTAATCAGTTTTATAGTCGAAACAAGTTATTCGGCTGTTATGTGAAGGTAAGTTCAATCTCACACCTAGATCGAGTGCGGTGCGGTCCTTAATCGACATAGACGGGAAACATAAACATACAAGACCTTCATGTCCTGTAGTTACACTGTCACCAAGTCCCGTCTGGTCTCTAATTATTAACCACCTCATGATTAAGGATATCACAAACACCAATCCTAAAAGTTGTGGATGACAGGGATCATCCGGCTTCTTAATGATCTAATTAAGCGGGGGCTAAGCAAAACTAAATATCTATTCTAATAAGACAATCGGGTTCATTTTGGTAGACAAGGTAAATATGCGGCAACGGTATCATAACATTCTAAAAAAAAATGTAATGCACATAACCATATAGCAATATTGAAAAGAACTTGAGTAATTGCATTTCGAAAGAGAAGTGGGTTAATTAGAATGCTCGGGCTTGCCTCGGCGAAAAGTGGAGGGTCCGTGATTCGGGCACTCCGACAATGGGTCGATGGGCCTGTCCTTCTCCTCGGGTGGCAACTCCTGCGGATCCTCCTCCTTGATCATGGTGTACTCGATGGTAGGTTCTTCCTCGGATCCTATATGAATGTATGTGATGCATAATTAACAAGAATGCATATAGGGTGCAAGATAATGAAATACTATGACATGAAATGATGCACGATGGGATGATCATGAGATTCACAAAAATGGAAAAGGCACCTAAGATTCCATGTGTGCAATTCTCTTTCTCTGATGACAACACAGTATTATCGAGTTGGATAAAAGAACTACACATTACTTCTTATTACCTATCTCGATGCGTGCATATCTCTTCTCCGGAAGAGGTGGTTTAATTGCTAAAGAGTAGCAATTATTGGTTATCAACTAAAGTGTCATAATTCTTATTACTAACAAAGGAATCACCAAGGATCAGTGGGGTCTTATGACTCAAGGTATTTAGTTAAGCTCAAAGTCATATATATATAGCCACCTCATGTTTGATTTGTTTTTAAAAAGGAGAACATTACACACCTGCAATGCTACTAAAATTTAGCAACCATGACATGAATTAATAAGATATGTGTGATCCAATTGAAGCATTTTAGGTTCAAACAGTACACTATGATAATACTTAGCAATACATGAAATTGAAACATTCAAACATACACACACATGCACCCAAAAGCTTCTTTTTCCTTTTATTCTAATTTTTTGGAAATAATGATTTTATGAAACATTTTCAAATTCATCCCAAACTTTTTTTATAGATTGGGAATATCATGAAACAGTGGAAAAATAAATTTCATAATTTTTGGATAAATATTTTAGTCTAGAAAAATCGGGGAATGTCCATTTAGTAATTAAAAAAGGTAATTTTTGATTAAACAAAAATGGCTATTTTTCCAAGTTTCATATTTTTTCACATAGATTCCATCATAGAGAAGCTACACAAAAATTTTCATAATTTTTGGAGCTCAGATTAAATTTCTATGAAAATAACAAAAATCAGCACTATTTGGAAAATTTAAATAAAACGAAAGCAATTCATTTCCCGCGCCACAGTGCTCCCAGAGGCTGACATGTGGGCCCTGCCGGTCAGTAACAGGACCCCCGCGCTGACCGCGGCGTCCGCGGTGGTTGACCGGCGATTCCTCGCCGATGGCGAGGTCGCCCCACCGGCATCTTTGGGGTAACCCCGCGCACCTTCCTAGGGGGTTGGTTGGGCCTCGCGAGCACTATGGCGAACACAACGGGCGGCCATGGCCATGGCGGGCGGCGAGGTGGTGGCGGCGGCGGCACTGCGATGGTTCGCCGGCGGCCGATAAAAAGCAGCTCATCGGTCCCCTAGCGTTATCACGAACCCGGCAGACTAACCAATCGAGCGTGGGAGAGCTCCTAGCGAGCTTGGTTACACACGGAGCGGCACGGCGGTGCAGAGCTCATCGGCGAGGCGCGTTCTGAATGTTAGAGCACGGTAGAGATGAAACTAGTGGCTCGGCAAGCACCAGTAGGTCACCACAGTCACGATGCTCACGTTGTTCAAGTCAGGGGCGGTGCAAAGGTGGTTCATCGGCGGAACGGTTGCTTCCGGCGGCACGAACTTGGCGGCGGAGCGATGTTCCGGCGGTTCCTATGCAGTAGAGACCAAAACGTTGAGCTGATTACGATCAAGACATTATGACGAGTTCAAAATGACAATTTCCAAGGGGGATGGCTCTTTGGACAAGTGGGTCGACGGCGGAGCCCGAGCACGGCGGCGTTTAGGCCGACCGCGAGGAAGACAAGGTCAATTCCAGTTTGTTTGAGTGATGGCAACTGATGCAACTAAGTGCGATCGGTGCGCAAGGATGTAGCGGGGCTGGTGGAGATTTGACAGTGATCATTTGGATGAGGCGAATTTTGCGGTGAGGTAAGACTGGCCGGTGGCGAGCAAAAACTGGGAAAGAGAACGGCGGGCGGGCGGCGCTATTTATAGGCATAGCAGGCAAGGAGGGTGTCACACCCAAAAATTTTTATTTTGGGGATGTGCATAGAAAACACTAATAAAATATATGATTTAATACTTTTATGATTTAATATTTTTCTAAAAGTTTCCAAGCTTTAGTTAAGTTTGTTGACAATCTAGCGAGTGAAAAAAATAATTTTATAAAACTTTTACAATTTAATATAACATGTTTATTGCATTTCATGCCATTGCATGGTGTTTATGTTTGAAAAATGAATTTAAAGTTTTCAAATGCACCTATGTTTTGAAACAAAGAAAATCTCTCTTGATTCTTGATCAAGCCTCCATATCCTTAAAACTATGATGAAATCCTTGGAAGCCACACAACGCCTTGATCCTTGCTCTAAGAGCCTTGATGGATCATCAAACTTTCATCTTGCCAAACACCCTAACTAGTCATACCCTTGCTCTCTCTTTTTATCCTTTTTCCCTATATTTTGAGCTTCTATTCCTTTTGACTGAGTCTTCTCCAAAACCCAAAGTCTATGCTAGATGACCAATCCTTATGTCTCTTCTCTCTCTCGCACAATTCAACCACACCTTGTTCAAGTCAAATCAATCACATGTCGTGCACCCAAGTTATCTCAGTTTTGACTTGCTCTTCTTTTCTCACCTTGGGCAACACCCTCATGGACTCTTTGTCACCTATCTCATCTTTTCTTGGACAAAGCCTACAACCCAAATGACCACAAACAATCTTCTCCATAACTTTATCTTTTGCTTCAGGCCAAATCCGGTCCAAACCTTGACTTAACCCTCACCTTGGACCAAAGCCCAACCATCCTCCTCTCTTTTGTGGACCAACATGGAGCCCAACCAGCCCTCTAGCTCCTCCTCTCCCCTCTCCCACGTGACCCCCATGGAGCCTCTCAATCTCCCACAAAAAATATCAAGCAAGGCATCAAAATATCAAAGCAAGACCCTTTGCCTTCACACCCCTTCACCTCCCCTCACCTCCCCTTCATATATACCACCCCCACAGCCCCCTCACGCCTCTCCCCTCATTCCCCACGTCAAGAACAGAGGAGGGGCGCCCCTGCTCCTCCTCATACTCCCCCATGCCTGCCCCGATCAATCGCAACACAAGAAGGATGCCCCGATGCACTACATCGTCATCACCGGTCGTCGTTGATGCATCTCCTCATTCCACCACACCAATCCCCATCATGAGAACCCTCCATAATCATCCCCATGTTGTTCTTTTGTTCCTCACTGCATATCAAGTACCATAGATGACGTATGGTTGATCCCCGATGAAGTTTACCTGTTATACGTGTTGCTGTCCTCACGGGCAGATTTGCTGTTGTTGACGGAATCTGCGTTCCTCGCTGTTTCATTGGTCCAATCATCAATCCCTTTGGTGAAGCTATAGATTACATCCTTGAACACACCTCTGTAAAATGGTTTTGCCATAGGAGTTGAGAAACTTGTGGTATCATCATCTTGGTGCCTGCTATTCCTGCTGTCCTGTCAAGTTGCAGCCCTGAATGGTTTTGGTGTTCCCCACTAATCCACAGCCCAAATCACCAAACCCTTCAACCTACATGTTCATGACAGCTGAAGCGTCCATGACCCCAGCAATCACCCTGTTTTTGGCAACGGTGTTCCCGTTGATCCATTGAACCCCAATATGTACCCTTTGGCTATACTATCACTTACATAATTGTACACACCTATGCAAAGTTTCATGGCCATATTATCAAAGACGAAGGAGATATCATCAAGTTTTGTGCTCACTGTCCCTGCTGCCCCATAGCCGCATTGATGGCGGTTGGCATGCGCTGCGTTCCCAATGATTCGCTACTCCGGTGGTCAAGCCCTTCAACCATAGTGTTTATCATATACTTACATATATATCTGCAAGTTGTCTTGTCTATATAAACCACATCACCAAATATATAAACATCATCGTGTCGCTGCTACTATCATGCCAATTGCCAACAACCACGCCGTGCCGTCTTGCAATCTCGTTCCCCGACTATCCGATGGTCAAAACATCATGCCCTTTTGGCACAACATATCCTATACAGTACCTAGCAACCCCAAAAAATGGATCACCTTTTGGTCCTTTGATAACCATGCAACTGCTCATCATAACTACCGTTGCCCACCGATGTGCAAGTCCAGGATGCCTCAGCGATTCACCGCGTTCCCCGCTCTGAGTCCTCTTACATGAACGTGTGTCTCCTAGTTGCACATGTTCTCCTTACAAGTTCCAATCCAAGCTAATTAGTGCAATGTGTCTCTAACTTATCATGTTCACAGCCGTCGCTACCCACCGCTATCCGCCGTCGAGTATGCTCAGCCGATGCACCCTTCACCATAATCTTGATTTCCTTTGATCTTGAACCCACCATAGTGCATTGGTTGATAATGACATGTTCCCAAGTAACCTTACACATATCCAACCCTTGTTGTCTTGATGTGTATGTTTCTTCCAGTCCAACTCCACTTGCTCCTCTAAAACCAATCATTTCCATCTATACCTTTTAACTTTCATGTCCTTTAATCATGGCTTTCGTTTTGGTTGTTTTTGCGCTCAAGCGATCGTATCTACAAGTCCTACATGTTTCAAATCTTTATGTGTTGCTTTTATAATGCTTGGTGTACTGTTTCTAGGTTTGTTTAAGATGCTTGTGCTGGTTGATGCTATCGTTAAGAGGTGGAGTTGTGCAAGGATGATCCGGAAGGAAAGGATGGAAAGTTTGTCTGGCTTTTGGAAGGCAAGTGTAACATGAGTACCCTTGCTACCTAATAACCATTTAATCACTTTCATATGCATGTGTCTAATATGATAAACCCTTAAGGACTTTACCTAGTACTTTTGTACCTTATTCCTTGTTACCTTGGGTTCATGCATATGGGTAGCCTTGCTTAGCTTGCAATCACTAAATTTTATAATGTTAATTTTGACTAATGACTTATGGAATCAATGGTTAAGGTGATGCTCTTTGGTAACATGGACAGAAGGGGGCTAGAGCATTGAGCCTTCTTGGGTGCTCTAGTCTGCCCTCTGTAAGGACTCAATTTTAAAGCGGCCACCCAGGATTTACCGTACAACCATGAGGACTATATGGCTCTGGTCTTAGCCCAGTAGCTTGACTTGTTCTAGTTCGTAAGTAGCTTACCGAAAGGGCAAGAGGGGGGTGCCACGATGTGCATGGTCCTTGTCCTGCCGAAGTGTGGAGCTGGGCTACGTGTTAAGGTGCTCCACTTTGGAGGAGAGTCTTCCATGGCACGTGGTCGACTGAAACCTTAGCGGTTGCTACTTATTAGAACGGCTGGTGAAAAGCTTCGTAGTGAACCCTACCGACTTACCTCGGAAGTGAGTCAGAGGTTGGCCGCCTCAAGCATATGGGTATCACGACTCATGGTGAAAGTGTACACACTCTGCAGAGTTTGATCAAATTGATATATCAGCCGTGCTCACGGCCACGAGCGGCCTGGATCCTTTTTGATATAGATGGTTCGATGGATGGTATGAATGATGATCAATCCTGATGATGATAATTAATATATATTCACTTAGGGTGCTAAGCATAATCTAGCAATTCAGGTCTAATATATAAAATATGACCAACTAAAAGTGCTTACTGCAGTTTAACCGTGTCTAGCCTTTTGAGCCTTGCATCCCCTCATGTTATGCTTGCTGAGCATGGTGCGCTGACGCTTGCTTTACAATCAACAAAATCCCGGATGGGTACCAGATGGCGATTCAAGTGAAGAGTTTCTTGTAGAATTCCATGAGTAGTCTTGTTGTAAAAATATGTTTCGATATAATAAAGCATTGTCTTTGATAATCTCCATATTTGTCACTATATGTGTCGTGTGGACATCCTAGGCACACTTATAGTTAGTGCTTGGTATTCTTTGGAAAACCGGGTGCGACAGAGGGGTGGCCAGCGCGTTTGTGAACTCGTTCGTGTGGCTAGCAACGCTCGGGCGTGTGCCCGTGAAGCCTGGACGGCCGTTGCCGTGGCGCCGGTGAACAACGGGCAAGGAAGAAGATCGGCGGCGCGGAGTTGGCCGGCGCTAGCAACGGTATGGGCGGGGGGCTAGATTGCTCCCGCTCTCCAATGGCCAAAGCGACGCGATCAACGGGGAGGGCGCAGCGTGGCGGCGCGCAGCGGCGGCGCCCAAGCGGCGACGGCCACGGCGCCGACGACGAGAAGCTGCGGCTTCACTCGTAGCCGACTGAAACTCCCATCTTTCACGCCCCTTAACTCTCGCTCAGTGGACCAAAAAAGGAAACCAATTTCTCCTCGATGATCTCCTACGGTCCCTTTACAACTTTGATCAAAAGGTCATGGTCTAATTCTAATTAGTTTGCAAGCTACAAGCTAACAAACATAGTTAAAAAGAAACTGAAACTTAAGTTCAGTTATGCAGAGAGCTAATTTCAGTGATTTGCTTAGTTTGACATTTACAAGAGATCAGACCTTCTGTGACCATTATATGCTTCTGTGACCACCACAAATAGTCATAGAAGGCTGGTCATAAAAGACCTTTCGTGACCATTTTTTGTGACTATTTTTGATTTGTGACCATTTTTGTGACAATTATTCGGTCATAGATCCAAAATAGTCACAAAAATGGGACAAAAATGGTCAGAAGAAGGTCTTTTATGACCAGCCTTACGTGACCAGCAAAAACCAGTAAAATGGTCGAGAAGGCCTCATCACTTGTATCCGTAATTAACAAACAAATGATTCAACCAACTCCATGATACTAAAGTACAAACTTTATACTAATAATTAGTGAACTAGTTTCCAGAATATTGTTCATGAAAAATAAAGTTGCTCAGCCCTAAACATTAAATTTAATTACTGGAATCCGGGACCTAGAAAAATTCTAAGTCCTTTGCCAAGTCATTACTGAATTCAAATTTGAAGTCAATTTTTGAGCAATTTGCAAAGGATTTGGCCTGGACCCTTAAATAAAAGTTGTTGCATATATTTTATACTACAACTTTTATTTAGGGTTTATCCCAAAAAAATAAATAAATCATGTACTTACATGCTAAGCTACTTAGTAACTTGATAACAAGCATAATGGATACTATCATCACATGTGAGCATGTTTTGGCAAAAAGCTATATATAAACCCTTCCTCAATTACAATTCTAGACATTTTTAAACCACTTTTGAGATTATCAAACACACATGTATGTTGCACACATAGAACTTGCAGTGGCATGTACTCATGATCAAATGCAAAATGATGCTTATGCATTAATGAAAATGCCATGCAAGCATGATTAACATTTAGAATGTTACACCGGTACGAGAGGAAGCCACAACGGCGGGGGGGGGGGGCACCGAGGAAGCCATGAACACCGATACCAGATTGTTAGTGCTTTGGCTCCTTAGGTTGTGGTGGTGAACTGGTGGCTCGGGCTTGAACGTGCGGCGGTGGTGACCCGGCGGCGCCGTGCTCGGCGCCTAAGCTAGGCCTGCGAGAAGGAAGATGACGGCGAGATAGTAAACAGGGATGGGTGCCCAAGGGAGACAAAGATATCTCAATCCCAGGCTAATCGTATTCATCTCAAACTGTTTAACTTATACAACTCGGTAATCAGACTCCAAACCAAACTCCTAAACTCTAGGGACTATCTCAACTAACAAACCTAAATAGATATTCCTAACAAACCAAGACTACTACGACTTTAGGTTCTCCTGACCGAGACTAGGCCGGTGACTATGCACTGGCTGCGCCAAGCATGTCACCTTCCAGCCACTTTCCCTATCTCGACAAAGATAGACATTACCCACCATAACAGTAACACACGGGGAGTACTACCTGAAAAAATGATGTGTAGGTGATTTTGTCGACTGTTTGCTTAATTTTCTAGTTAAACCTACCAATTTTTATATGCATGCATATGTTACTGATTTTCTAGAGCTATATTGGATGTTTGTGTTCTTCCAGTTGGTCTTGACTAAAGTTTCAAATTACATGTTGTTTCTTAAATATTGTAAACACTCATTGTTGTAAAGATAATTCTTTTTTTTCTAGTTGAATCAGAAAAATACTAGTTAGGAATAAAAGAGCAATGGATGCCACCGAGCGCATCATGGCAGCACATTTGTTTGCATTGGCATCTGCCATACAGTCCCATCCGTATTGAAGCTGTCTTGCATCTTACTTGCCAATCTCCCAGCATCGGTACCTAGCACTCGATTAGGGCCTCCGATACGATTAGAGCGATCAGAAACCCGATCATCCGATTAATCATCCATTAATCACGATTAATCGTCCGATAAGGTCTCTTGGCCGATCTGGAATAAATAGGTAGATGGGCTGCTCCTGTTGACTAGGCTATATTTATTTGGGCCAGACCCATTAGGGTTTCACTTATATACCCCACCCCCACTCTTTCTCACCTCTCTCCTCAGTCCTCATAGGTAAGTAACCAACTAACTAGAAATCAGCAAAAAATCAGCAAAAATATGGAGGCTGGGACAAGAATATGGAGTTAGATCTCACAGATAAGTAACCAACTAACTAGAAATATGGTCTTGATGCTTGATATCTACTATATAAGTATATAGTATATGGTATATATACCATGCATATATGATATGTAGTCCTGCTATATGTTGGACGATTATATGGACGATTAGACCAATAAGAGGTCGATTAATCGTCCTTATCGATGATTAATCGTCCTAATCATCCTTATCGGTACCAGAATGATCAGGAACGATAAGCCGATTTAAAAACATGGATATGTAGTCCTTTTAATTTTTTTAATCAACCATCTTGTGAATCGGGTGCGAATCTATATGTAGTAGTTGTAGCTGCATGAGATATGCACTATAAATTTTGTTTCTGTAGAGGTAATAGGAAGTGTAAAAAGTTGAAAAGAAGGATTCCTGACGTGATGGGCATCAGTGGACATCATGTTGTTGAGCACAACCACCCAGACCTCTAATGGTTTGCACAATCTTTCAGTGCACAATCCACTGTCCATGTTAGTTGAGTTATTTATAATAAGAAAACTGGCCTATGTTAGCAAAATCATTCTTACACTAATTGCTGACTCTTGCAGTTAATCAAAGAAATCTATTGTTTAATGATGTGTGGACTGTGGTCTGGTTTTTTGCTGTGCCTTGCGTTCTGAAATTTTAAAAGGAGAGATTTTGTGAACAATGATGGAAGGAGAAAAATTGTGCCCTCCTTTGAAACTTTCCACTGAATATGATTTCATATTTCCTTGTTGTCTCTATTGAGAATTTAGAACACAGATTTCATGGCAACATTTGCCAAATGAATACAATTGTCTTGCTGTCAGGTATCAAATCTTTGTTTGTTAAGGACATCATCATATTTGGTAAAATCAACTTGGCAAATCTTGTGTTTTAGCAACTTGGAAAAACATATGGCAAGTAAAAAATGAGCCAATCTCCAATGGTTTGCTAAATTGGACTTGGCAAAATCAAAAAAGAAGCGGGTACGGCGGAGAGCAGGCCCACAAGCACGTTGAGGGAGGAGCCCAGGCCCAGGAGGCGCACGGCGGAGAGCAGCAAGGACTCCTCCGTCCGGGTCCGGCACACGGCGGAGAGCAACAAGGCCACGGCCGCCACCATCCTCGCCGCCCCCGCCCGGCGACCTTCGCCTCAAGGCCTCCGCCACCGAGGCCGTCAAGGCCACGGCCTCCACCACCCTCGCCGCCCCGGCCCCCCCCCAGCCAGCGCTCTCTCCCGCACAAGGCCGATCAAGCGCCGTCACCTTCGACCCGCCAACAAGCTCACCCCTCTCCCACACGCTCGGCTCCGCCCGGGCGCGTCCGATACACCTACGCCCACGGGGTCGACTCCTCACCACCGTCGAGCCCATCTTCGACACCAACAAGAACGCCGGGAGTTCGCCGTCACTGTGAAGTTCGCGGAGGGGACACCGCCAAGGGCACCTACGCCGCCTCCACCAAGCTACTCGGCCTTGAGTGGAACAGGGACTCTATCGCCGGCGGCTCCTTCAAGGTCTTTTCCTCTCTGCTTCCTCCCTCCCTGCCTACCTGCCTTTGGCGCGCTCGGGAATGAGACGGGCCCAGGACACGCGCGCGGGAAGTCAGGCGTCGCGGCATGGGATCGCGATGCGCAGCCATACACGTGCGCGGCGACGAGGGATGGCAGGTGCAGAAAATTGGCAAGCAACTTTAGTAAACTGTTGGAGAACGATTTTTGCATGTTTTGCCAAATTTTGAAGGATAGCAAGTCATTTACCAAACTATTGATTATGCTCTTATATGTATGTAAATGTACCTTGTTAGGTGCTTTGGTGGTGAGAATGAGTTAGATACTGGAGACTACTTGGGGTCTTCTACTACAAATTTATTTAGGTGAGCTATTGCTGTATCCATTTCGTTGATAACACTGAGTCTGTTGTTGTTGTTGTACTATTTCATCGTCAGGCTCTAGATTAGGGGCAGCAGAAACACATGGCAGCACGACCAGAGAAATCAGTTGTGGCATGTTGATACTGGAGCTATCTGCAGAGTCATGAGAAATATCCAGCTACAACGGTTGATAACTACCCACCGTGGACCATATGTATCCATTTTGGGAAAGGGTACATGCATGAATTGATGCTTTAGCTTTTGTTACTCCAAATAGACTAGGCGACACAATTCCTGCATACTGGTTGGCAGAGTTGGGGTGCAGGTTCTAGCTTTTGGGGAAGACGCATGGCACTTGGAGACCGTCCCATTGTTCAGAATCATTTATGAGAGGACGAAGAGGCCATGGGTGTTGCCTATGCACTGGTTCCTACGTCGTCCTCCTTTTCTTTTGAAGCCACTTGTTCGTTCTTGAAAGTATGACTTACGAAATATATTTAACCATATATCTGATTTGTAATTTATTTTCACCATAATATTTTTGTGATTTTTATCTGCAAAACAAGATCTCACATGACCATATTTTCAGCATTTTTTTTTTTGCTATTGTGTGTATTTGGTTTGATTGTACTCTCTCCGTTCTAAAATCAGTGTTGTTCTTGAAGTAAAATATTTTTAATTTAATCAAATATATATAAGAAATCATTAGTATTTATGGTGCATGATATGTATCATTAGATTAAATATATTTTAAAATGAACTTATTTAAAGATAAAAATATTGTTATTATTTTTTATAAATCTAGTCAAATTTTAAAATTTTTGACCGGCGTAGAACCCAAAACGACATTGTGGTGGATGGTCGGATTCTATATCTCGAATTCGAATACCGACACAAATATTTCAAAATATGAAACAAAACGGATTTCTCGGATTCCATCCCATCTCATCTAATCTAATATATACAATCATCACCTAGTTCGTGCCTTTAAATGCAAACCCACGACAGTGCGGTTGATCAGCATGGAACACAAAACGGTACTTATTTTTATTTTTAGGACGGGGAGGGAGTATATTAAAGGCGTGATTGGTTGCCTGAATGAGACCCAGCCTGGTCCATGGTATGCATGATTTAGATGTTTGGATGCCTGTGTAGCAGTTTGGGCCTGGCTGCGCACATGCAAAATCAGCCGCTCAGCCTAGCTGGGGAGGAACGGAATCGAAGTTCGTTTCCTCTGGGCCAGGCTCGCTCGAGCGCAGCTCACGCGTACGGGTGTGTATTTTCTTCAGTCACCGAGCCAAAAAGCTGCATGGTGCATGCATCCAAACAGCTGCGCGCTCTAGCCTGGCTCTACTCGTCTGACCATCCAAACAAGTGGGCCTGCATGTTAAAAGCCTGGGGCTAGAGAGCCAGATTGAGTAGGTACGCACCTGGCTGGGTTCCAACGTAAACCAATCATGCCCTAAATGTCGAATCGGGGCTTGTACTCCGTATGTGGTCCTGTTCCTGGGTAGATGATTGATTGCTTCAATAATGCATTGCAGTACACTGACAAGCCTTGCAGCCTTTACATGTCTTTGTATGCTGCTCGGCTACAGCTGGAATGCTTCAGGGAGCATTATGACTGTTCCATACCGGAAGTATGCGGCGAATGGTACTCCCTCCATATCAAAAAAGCTGACGTTTTGGACTCTTGGCCCATTTCCACAAAAGTTGACGTTCTATTAGGATTAGTTAACCTTTGACTGGACTGCCCCTGCGACGGCGTCGTTCTGCTCCTAGCCGCGCGCATTCATCGCTCGGCACGCGCTCCTCGTTTCTCTCCCGCATTCATGGACCGCACGCGACTCCCATGCAAAATCTTGCGAGCGACGAAAAATTGGTGCCTGCGGGAATCGAACCTGGGACCAAACGGTCATCGCCCCGATGCACTAGCCATCTTAGCTATGAAACTTTCTTGTATAAGAAGCACCCGCAACCTTATTTATTCGGGGCAGAGGTGAAAAACTAACCTCTACCTAATCACTCCTTGGTTACCACAATCATATCCTAAACGTCAGTTTTTTTGATATGGAGGGAGTAGGCTTGAAGCTCTGAACTGGCGGCGTAAAGCATGGGAGGCATGAGGCTGTATTTTCAATTGTTGGGCTGAAAAAAATAAGTAGGCCATAGTTGACTCAAATTCACATGATACATCCTAACCGAGAAATAACATCCCGCTACATGAAGAAGGTCGAACCTCCCGCAAGATCAAAGTATTTCGGCATCAAGCCCCTCAATTCATATTCTGTCGCACCTCTATTATTGGCCGCCCCACGCTGCCTTAAGAGGGCATGCGGCTTGAATGCTTCTGGCTGCCTGTGTGCTGCGGTATGTGCCAGAGTCATGGCCGAGAATGCTTTCGGCATGAATATTTGTCGCGCATGCATTGCCTCCCTCAGGACGCCGCTGTTCAGCTGTTGATGGTGCAGTGGTCGCGGTCTAGGTTTTGAGCATGTACGATCCGTTCGTCAGCTAAGCATCAACACTGTTTTTGTTTGCGTTGATTTTCAGTTTGTTCCGAAAAGCATCGCAAAACTTTGCGAGTTGTCTCCAAGAAACTTTGCGTTGATTTTCAGCTGCGATTCTTTCTCCACTAGTGAATCTTGGTGGGACTGGGCAGCAGCCGACGGGCAAAAGCGTGCTTGACCATGACGATCTATAGCCAGCTGAATCTCGCGTGCGACGCCTTGTTTAGATGCAAAAAGTTAAAAAAAAATTAGAACTGTAGTGTTTCGTTTGTATTTGGTAAATATTGTCTAATTATGGACGATCTAGACTCAAAAGATTCGTCTCGTGATTTACAACCAAACTGTATAATTAGTTATTTTTTACTTACAATTAGTGCGCCATGTATGCGGCTAAAAATTGATGTGATGGAGCTTAGAATTTGGATGGTATCAAGATCTGGTAGAGAAGCCTATGGGCCTTGGTAACTTTAACTTAAAAAATATCTCTATTTCTCTATTTACTTTTACTTAAAAATTACCGGCGACAATCGTTCCCCCGGCTCTTCTCGCTTCACCGCGCAGGTGGTGCCCTCGGTTTACCACGAGCGCTCGCGTGCGGTTCCCCCGTGAAAAAAAATCTCCCCAAAATCCTCTGTGCAATCGCCTCCACCAATCCCGTTCTTGCTCCACTCATGCAGTCATGACCTCCTCTTCACGCTCATGATTTGCGACGGCCGCTCACCTCCCCTAAGATAGCGGCTGCCGGCGAGCTTCCCGCTCCGGAGGATCGACGGCGCGCAGATCCCTTCACCCGGAGCTCCAGCGGATAGAAGGCGCGTGGATCCCTTGACCAGGAGCCCGGTGGCCGTCCCCGGACTCTGCTCCGGCGGCCCCAACACCCCAGCCCCGACGCCACCGGCCATGGCCACCATCCACCCTATCCGTGTGTGCTCTGAAAGCCATGGCGTGCTCGCCGTCCACGGAAAAGGAGGTGGGCGTCTCTGCGGAACAGCAGCAAAGACCTCGCCTGCCACTTCCCGATTCCTGCCACAGCAGGAGAACTGGAGGCAGGCAAGAACGGAGCGCGAGCGCAGGTGGACTCTCATGGGGCTTGGGCCTGACAAGTGGAGACGTACGTTGCTGGCTTCCAAGGCCTCGCGCTCGCCTGGTAAGGTTGGATGCTCTGCTCCAATTAAGACTCGTAGACTATGCCCACCACCTGTTTGTTGAATTGTGTCACTGATTCCTATTGCCAGTCTGTCCATATGACTGTTGATGAGACGAGTTAGTGTGTGCTTTCATTCCAAGCCTTTGTTTGTGATATGCAAATGGATTGCTTAACCCTGCAAACAAGACGAACAAGCTGATGTTGCAGTACCGAAAATGAGGCAGCTCAAACTGGTTAGTGCAACTGAACTGCAATGGCAGCCATAGCCTCCGGCAGCTTTGCAACCTGGCAGCCATGGGTTGTCCAACTTTCTGTTATTGGCATACTAATGAGCATCAAATCTTTTTTAGTTAAATGAGCATCAGATCTGCATCAATGAATAAAATCTTTTTAGCATTACACATGTTTACTCCTAGAATTTTAGAGAAGCCATTTGAAACTTCAGAGTAGTCAAACATCCTTATGTACATGTCACAACCTTCATCAAAAGATCTAATGTTGAGTTAAATCAGATTCATACATCATATTGTACCTGGTCAATTTGAAATTTCATCTAAGTTTTTCATTTCTTTACCTCAGCTGTTGCTTCTTTCTTTCTGCTGTTCTTCAGAGCAGTTTTCCCTGGATATGCATGGAAATATTATGGTGATATGGTCCTTGAATTTCATTATACTTCCTATTCTTCAGTTTATCTGATGTCATAAAGCGAGCTCCTAATAGATTGTTCCTCTTCGCTTGTATATTACTCAAACACCTCCAATTTAGTGGTGGAACATATGCTTGGAGTGTCTTATGTGACTTTTTCCTGTCACTAATGCATCCTCTCTGTCCTGTTAAAACAAAGCATTGTTATTTATCATTTTTGTGTTTTCTAATATGGTCTCTAACAACTGTGATTGGACTACTTGTCAGGAGTTATTCTTGCCTGAACTCTGAAGAATATCCAATTGCTCCACCAAACTATAGATGGAAAGCTGCAGAGGTCTTGGATGGTTGTTCATACAGTGCAGTAGTTAATTTGTTTTGGGAGACTGAACAATGGAATGGATAGGGCAACGAACAGAGCAAATGGATTGGTTTTAGGAAATGGTTTCGATTGGATTAGTTTCTATTTTGCTTTGTTCTTGTTTCAATTTGGATTGGAGGAATCGATAATATATTACATTCAGAAATTTGTAGATATCAGCATGCTTTTATAATTGTAGTTCTTATCATCCCTATACTTCAGTTAAATCTGTAGATTCAGACATTAGACATGTCAGTTTTGGCTTGCCTTATTGGCAAGTTTATTGTCAGTGGATAAAAGATCAACTACTGGGCTGCTCGGTTGGTCATTAAAATGAATTGTTTAGTCCTTTGTGCTTGTACACCGCCTATACTAACTTTGCTGAGGTTAAAACCATTCGATCTTTGCACACTAAATGAAACCAATTTCTATTTTGTTCTATTTCCAAACTTTCATACCTCACTGACTAAATGATGTGGTTAGGATTTTCATTCAGCATTACAGTAGCATGAATTATGAGAGACGGCCTATGTATGCTGAAGCAAACAAAAACTATCCTAATTCCCACTTTATGCTTGATGCTGGACTAAATTTGTTGCAGAGGCATTTATTTTGTCTGACAGGAAAAACAACAGATTCTTTTAGGTTATGCATGTTAATTGTTTTTTTATCCCAGGCGTAGTTTTTACACCTCGTCCCTTTTGATATCCTGAAGAAAGAAAAGGCATTAATTATTTTCCTTTGAACCATCTGGAAGTAGTGCTCATTGTTTGGAACTGGATGTCATTTTTTCTTTGAGCAGCACTCATTAGTTGGAACTGGGTGTGATTAAAAGGAAGGAATGAGACTGATCCTTGAATCTCTTCTCTTTGATATGTCTTTCAGTGTCCTTGTTTAGGAAGAACATGGCAGGGAAATGTGTAGTGCTCATGTGGAGTACAAATTGTCGCTTTCTTAGTCCTGAGCAGCTATTTGCTTTCTGCAAGTTGGAACTGGGTGTGATTAAAAGGAAGGAATGAGACTGATCCTGAATCTCTTCTCTTTGATATGTCTTTCAGTGTCCTTGTTTAGGAAGAACATGGCAGGGAAATGTGTAGTGCTCATGTGGAGTACAAATTGTCGCTTTCTTAGTCCTGAGCAGCTATTTGCTTTCTGCAATGCTCGCACTAGCATTGATATGTATTCCCTGCTAGGGTGTTTTGTTTTGTCAGACATAACGGTAATATGGGTTTTCTGGAACAGAGCTCACAAGTTTATTTATCTTAACTATGGGTCTATCTTTTTTAGAGTTTCAGGGCCAAAAGCCCCGGCCATTGCATTTCACAAGGACCAAGTAAAGTTCAAGCATTCGGTTTTCAAGCACCAGGATCATACAACTCAGAAAGATAAAGGCAACAGCTATTGCAAAACAAGAATAAAAGACTCAGAAAACTCCTTGCGGCTATAGGTATTACTCAACATCAAGCTGAAGAAGATTGAGCCATTTTCCTTTCGCTGATAGGCCTTGAACCGAGGGATCCACCAACATATTAGCGACTTCCATCAGGACTCATCCATCCCAGTCTAGAGCAGTCTTGTACATCATTTTGTTCATTTCGTCACTCACTGAGTTTTTCTACAATGGGTCTATTTCTATTATATTTTCTATAATGGAAAATAATTGTTCACATGGTTTGGAGGGTCGACGAGATTTGCCGAGGATGCACGGAGGAGTTTGGACGAAAGGCTAGCTTATATCGGCAGGAATTATCTATCCTTCATAGAGATTTATATATTGTTCCAAACATCACACAATATCAATTTTGGATAATAGTATAACATGTCCATATATGTTCTGTCGTGGTATCATGTTTTCCCGATACAACACACAAGCATAAACATAACATCATGATTGCATATTTGTATTATCTTTTTTTTTGGTAATAATAGTATAGTATACACTCATATATGTTATTATGGTACTATTTTTTTCCTGTTGTAACGCACGGGCATTTACCTAGTGTACATACAAAGATGGTGTTTGGTTCAGCAAAATGTAACGTAATTAGATTACAGAGGAAATCGGATGGTGATACGGCTGCTTGGTTCAGCTCCGTCCGTTATGGAGTACTGTACCCCGCAATCAGTGACGCGTTCACGGTCAATACCGCCCCTCCGCGAGCTTTAACACATTACGCGGCTGCTTCAGTTATCGGTTTCCCTTTTTTTTTTTTTGGAAACAAACAAATCACGGGAATCAAGATCCCTTGCTGCTCCCAGCGTGAAATGTTTTCCTTACCATTTACGTTTCCATCCATGGAATGTTTATCAGGCCTGTATAAAGTGATAAAAATGAACGAAAAAATAAAGGAAACAAGCTATAAAGCCTGATATTTTGCTACTACTCGAATTGCAATTTGATGCTACTCGAACTCGACTATAATATTTGTGTGAACAAAAAACTTTGGATAACAATAAATCGGTCTAACTTTGTAAAAATGTGAATATTTTGCTAGAAAAAGCAGACCTAAATTATTGCTGTGGCAAGCCTGTAAGCGAGTCAAGTGTATTTTTGCAGCAATTATATTGTCAATATATTCGCCCTGTTCATTTGTCCGGACTTATCAGCCATCAGAGGCCCTGCGCCTCCTGCTTCCGTATCCATTTTTGTCTTCTACCTCTTGGACAGTTCATATATGGGCAGGAGACGCATGCGAGAATACTTGCTTTCTCCGAGATTACTTGCTTTCTCCGCGCTTCAAGCCTGGCGTTTGGGGTTACCTTTTCTAGGCATGTGTGGACCACTGGCACTACAGCACGCACGGACCACGGATTTTGTTTTGTATGCATAGAGTGAATTTTTTGGATAATCAATCAAGCTTCAAATACTAATATATATATTTAACCATACATCTGATTTGTAATTTATTTTTACTATAATATTTATTATGATTTTATCTACAAAACAACCACATGATCATATTTACTTGAAGGAAAAAAAAACAATAACTTTTGGACCCTATATGTCATACTTACAATATTACTAAATTTAGCTCAGTTATCATCTAACATTTTTTTACTACTACAGATTTTGGCACTAGCCATATTTTGGTTCCGTCAAAAACCAAATATTATTTTTAGGCCACATTTTGTCACAACTTCAGTTTGATTTGGCCAACAAAAAATTACATACCAAACAAGTAGACGTGTGTAGTCTAGTTCATTAATACCAGACATCAAGTAAACGTGTCCTGGAATACATATCTAAAAGTTGCTAAGGGCAGTCCCAATGGCCAGTTTCTAGCAGTAGTTTCCAAGAGAGAGAAGAGTAATTAATGTCTCATAGAAACCATCTTCCCCAACCCATGGTTTCTATATTAATGGCCATACAAAGAATAACTTAAATGCAGCACCTGTGGCAAATTTTTAGACTAGGCAGTTCATCTCACGTTGACATTGCTTGAACGTTGTTTGTTCAGTAGAGAATCAAATGCTAAGTGCATATGTGAACATTATTTTAGACCAGGTAGATATATTCAGAGTTCGGCTGTACCTGTACCACGTATTCTACTGCAGGCCCATTTCTCTCTCCCATCAACTCTACTCTTCTCTTGTTCTGATGCAGAGGAGAAACAAGAGCGCCGCCGCCGTCACCAGCAGCCCAGCACCCCGCCCTAGCACCACGCCGCTCCACCGCCAATGCCCGGCTCAGTGCCGCTTCGCCGCCCGGCCCAGCGCCGCTTCGCCACCGCCGCCCGGCCCCAAGCCCCTTGGCTAGCCGCCGCCGCCAAAGACCATGAGCGTGCATGAGCCATGTTTCAGAGGAACTGGCGCGCAGGAAGAGCGATTCAAGAGCACGCTGGAAGAATGAAGCGGGGGTGGCGGAAGCGGAGGGAAAACCAGAGCGCATGCAGAAACTAGCAGCGGCGCAAGGATCCATGCGAGAGAAGGAAGAAACGAGCTCATCGGACGTTCGGATATTAATTAGGAGGACTAAATGTGACCTAATTAGGCCTTGTTTAGATTCTAACTTTCTTCACTCTCTCTCCATCACATTAACATCACATCAAGTTTTTATCCATATACATGGAGTATTAAATGTAAGTAAAAAATAACTAATTGCACAGTTTAGTTGTACATTACGAGACGAATCTATTGAGCCTAGTTAGTCTACGATGGGACAATATTTATCACATACAAACGAAACGTGCTACAGTTACAAAGTTGAAATTTTTCCACCTTTTTATCTAATCTAAACAAGGCCTTATAAAACTAATTACATCGCCGTACAGTATTTAACGAGACAAATCTATTAAGTTTAATTAATCTATCATTAATAAATATTTACTGTAGCACCACATTATCAAATCATAGAATAATTAGGTGTGGCAGAACGTTCTAAATTATATGGCCCACAAGCATCTGACATTGTCCCTAAGACCTCTGTCGGCTATGCTTGTACACCATATAACCTAGAATGTTCCGTCGGGTGAAACCCCGATAAACCACGATTCCTCCAGGATCGATACTTACAGAAGCATCACAGTATTGCAACAGCTTTCATACAAAATACCAGAGTAGCGGAAGACTTACAATAACTTAATTTACAAACGTTTTGCAAAACTTATACAAACCAGATTATCATTATTACAAACAGCGGAAGTATCATTATATAACTTTATTACAACCACTCAATAGAAGTGCCCCGCCCAAAGGCCACACAACCTATTCCTCATCTGATCTTTCCTCGATAACCGTCATGCAGCAAGGGCCATAACACACTTGCTCACACGGTTCATCTGCAACGGGGATTTAACAAACCCTGAGTATCAAAAGTACTCCGCAAGACTTACCCGACCAAAAATTGGGGAGAAGACTCAGAAATGCTGGCTAATAGGAATCAAGGTGAGGCTTTAGCAAGAATCAAAGACACATTTGCCAAAAGCAACTAAAATTGATCCTTACTTTTTATTTTAATTATCCTATTCTATAACAAACACTTATCAGCCATGTAACAATTTCAAAACTTTTCAGTCTCACAACTTTCATCATTACTACAATGCTAACGCTTGGTCAAGTCTCCCATATCGTGGAGCAACGACGATTCGAATCGCTTTATATACCCAGCTGGGGCTTCCTAGCCACACGATGTATGCAGGACCAAACATCTTACATACATCAACTCACGCTTGCACTTTTCCAGACCAGAACGGGTCCTAGCCACGAGAGTACAGTACACCATCTCCCTACGCCGTCTATACGTCGACGGTGCGCTCGTAGTGTGGGTACACGCTACTTTCCGTCCCGGTTGTCCGTTCTCATATGGATCATACAAGGGAGCTTACCGCCATTAGCATGCGACCAGTACTATCCAATAACCCTCTTGACCACAGGATCACCACAATGAACGGTCTTTAACCGATACAAGTGGACAACACTACACCAGGGCACTAGCCCATCCTGATGCAAGTCACTCCACCGGCGTCTCGATTTACTCATCATGTTCTTGTGCGTACCCCTGACCCGGCCAAGGTGAAGGATAGGCGACAAGCAACATCAAGTTTTGAATACTTTCTCAGAGCTGATATGGTTATCAACTTTTAAAACATTTCATAAATCCTATGCTAGTAGCAGGACTAAGCATGTACTAAGCATTTTCAAAATCAAAACAGGTATCCAGGATAATATCACAAGGTACGGTAAATGCATCAAATAGGATATCACACAACTCCTATACTTAATGCATCATATCATTCACATAAAATTATAAAGACTTTCGAAATTCAAGGCAGGGTTTGAATGCATCCGGGGCTTGCCTTGGGGCTCGACGAAGTGAGGTTCGGTGATGGCACTGCCGAGATCAGGACCAACCTCCTCGCACTGAACACCTTCTTCAGGGATAGGAGTTGGATCAACTCCCTCTTCGGGCGGCACAACTACACGATTGAAATGCATGATCACAATGCAAAGAATAAAGACATGCAATAATGATGCAACGACAACTAGTCTATCTTGAGTACAACTTTCCTTCACGGTAACATGGCATTACGAAAGTAGAACTAGCGTCGACGACGACGGACTAACGATACGCAATCAACATAAAATGCCGAAGGTCATTAGGGTTAATGACCTAGGGTCATCACTCAATCTCAAAATCGGGCAATCCTAATAGTGATTAGGATTTGTTACTAATTTATTAACCATTTTTACAGTTGTTGAAAGCCACTAATTAATTGCTAATTGGAGATTAATCAAACCCTAATTAATCAAGGAAGTAATTAATTAACCATTAATTAATTAAGGTATTAATTAAGCATAATACAAAAAATTAGTCAAAACCTGATCAAACTTTATAATTAAAATCATTATCATCTAATTAGCACACAAAATAAATTTCATGATTTTTGGACTTATATTTTAATTATTAAAAATCATGAAAGTGGCATTTATTAATTAAAAGAGCCATTTTAATTGCAAACAAAAGTTACTGAAAATCATAAGTTAGCATTTTTTTACTGAACAGAGCACAACACAAGGATCACATACATATTTTTATTACATTTTTATCTACCCAAATAGAATTATTACAAAAAGATGAAAATCAGCTTTTGGAAATTTAATTGGAAACAGAAAAGCATTTTTCATTTTCTCCCGGGCTCACTGTGCGGCTCACGGCCTGCTCCGCACAGCTCGCGGCCCAGTCCAGCCGAACCCGCGCGCCTCCTCCCTTCCTCTCTCGGGCCGACAGCCGACCCCGCCTGATAACCTTCTTCTCCTCCCTTTCTCCTCCGGGCGGTGAGCGATTGGAGTGGGGTGGCGGCGATAGCTCTCGCCCATGGCGACCTCTCCGCCAAACCGGTAGCACCATCGAACTCCACTCATCCAACCGCACCCAACGAGAAGCTGCCTCGGCCCTGTTTGACCACGGAGGAGAGCGCACATCGATGACCTCGGCGGCTCGGCCGGGCGCCACGGCGAACTACGGCCGAGCTCATCGGAGCTTCTCCGGCGAAACCGAACGTACCGACATGCTCAGCACCTCAAGGCGAACTCGACGCGACACAAATGAGACTCGGAGCAATACTAAACGTGCACGCGGCGGCGATCGCGGACGCTGGTGACACGGGCGGCGATCTCCCGTGGACGATGTTAGGCCAAACTTCGGCGATTCTAGCTGCAACCAACACTCGGGTCATGCTCGGGAGCTCACCGAGGCTTCAAAACAACAGCGAGGTGAGGTCGGGGATGGGCGGAGGACGCTTGACGGCGGTGGCGGCGGCTGCGGCGGTGTGAGCTCGACGGGCGAGCGGCGTTCCTTCAAGGCCGAGGCTTCTGGCTGCGGCAACAAGGAGATCGACCATGATCGGTGAGTCAAGGCGAAGCTAGCAAAGCAATCGGTTGGACTTGAGATGCTCGGACGAGCTCTGGCAAGGGGCGGAGAGCTTACGGCGTGTAACACTCTGAGTGTTAATCCTACTTTGCATCACATTGCATCAAGCATAAGCATCATTATGCATTTTATTATGAGCATGTGATAATGTAAGTTGCATGTGTGCAACATACATGTTTGTTAAATGATCCTAAACATGACCAAAAATGTTTTAAAACTTGAAATGAAAGAGGGTTTGTATTAATACTTTTGTCAAAATGTGCCTCCATGAGTTTATATAGGTCATATATGCTTTTATCAAGTTGCTAAATGGTTTTAAATGCAAGTATATGATTTATTCACTTTTTGGGGTTGGGCCTTAAATAAAAGTTGTGGTTTAAAGTTATGCTACAAACTTTATTTAGGGGTCCAAGGCTAAATCTCATTCTAAGCTGCTCAAAATATGGACTCAGATTTGAATTTGAAAGGTATTAGAAAAATGACTTAGAATTTTTCTAAGTCCTGGAATTTCAGTAGTTTAATTCAATTTCTAGGGCTGAATTAAATAGTTTTTCACAAATAGAATTCTATAAACTAATTTATTATCTGATAGTATAGAGTTTATACTTTGACATCCTGCTATTGGTTGGCTTGTTCTATGATGGGTTGATCATTAGTGAATTGCTTAAAATTTGAATTCAGCATTGCACTGGATTTACCTCAGAAAAATTTCTCTAAGTCTGGAATTCCAGTTTCTTTATTCAATATTGGGGCTGTGAAAAATAGTTTTTTTTTCCATGAATAAAAATGTGGCATCTAGTTCACCACTTGTTAATATAAAGTTAGTACTTCAATGACATGTGCGGGGTTGAACTTGTTGATGTGTGGTTAGTCCTTAATTAAATGCTAAATATAGCTAATTACTATGATTTGCTCCCTGTTTACCTGAAACCCAACCTGAAACCAAGTTTCAGTTTTCAGTTTAGCCATGTTTATCAGCTTTTAGTTTGCAAATCGTTGAGTTTTAGCCTCTGACCTTTTAAGCAAAGATGGAACATGCCTCTGGTAGTTTGACACGGAGAAATTGGTTTACAGTTTGGCGTCCTGATTAAAGAGATAGAGAGCAATGAACCTACTGTTTTCAGTCGCTACAGTAACTGAATGGGCAGGGGGCAATTTCAGTTTCTCCTCCTCCATACCCTTCACTGTCGCCGGCGTCGAGGTGGCTATTCCCGCGCCTTCTCCGGCCAACGCGCGCGGCCAACCATCTGGCCGAGCCCGCGAAGCCTCCAGCCACCTCATCGACCGGTCCATGCCCTATAAAAACGCGACACCGACGGCCACCGTCTCTTCTTTTCTTCTCCATGCCACCACCGTCGTGCCTTGATTTGCCGGCGGAATTCACGGCCTCTGCTCCATCATCCAATTCCTCTTTCCCGCAGCTCCGCCACATCTGTACGTCTCGCCTGAGCCCGCAATCGTGAGCTCTCGCCACCAAAATCGCCTGCGCCGCCGTTCTCCGTCTCGGCGAGCCGCCATGGCCGTCCGGAGCGAAAGCTCTGCTGCCCTCTCCTCCATGCTCCTCCACCCATGACGACCACACCATCGCGTTCCTTGAGTCTCGCCGCATCTCCCGAGCCCTTCTTCGGTAGGTCCCATCGTTGGAAGCGCCGTCGCCGCCGGTACAGGCGTGTTCGAGCTGCCGGCTCCCATGGCCAGAACGCGTCGGGTCGCCGCTGGGCGAGCTGCAAGCTCCCTGTGGGTGCGTGCGGCCCAGGCCGGCCTCAGCCATCCTCCGCCGTCGCTGAGCAACCGCCGGCTGCTAGCCGAGAGCCATCGCCGGCCTCCACCTCTGCTCTGCTCGCTGCATCGAGAAAAGAAGAAGAAGGACTGCAGATTAGAAGAGAAGAAAAGACAGGGGGTTATGTGCACGACTACAGACTCATATGAATAGTGCGCACAGTACGGTTTTATCTTTTCGTTTTCCTTTTATGCTAATTTCAGCTGAAACTTTGAAAATTCATAGTAAATAGTAGAAAAATCATAAAATAGTAAATGAGGATGTTTTGGAATCCTTATGAGTAGTTCTATGTAGTGGAGTCATAATATGACATGTTTTAGTGGAAAGTTTTTATGGTAAAATTTGATCTTTGTTAAGTAAGGTATGCTCTTGTTAATTTCATAAATACTTATTTATTGCTCCAATTGGTGTGAAAATTTTATGGTAGGCTATTTATGTGATGCTTGTACTGTGGTAAATATTTTATAAATTTTGGTGCAAGTATGGTTGAGTTATTTGGATATCTTGCTTAATGTCTAGTGGATAGTTTTAAATAATTTATAATTGAATTGTAAACGCAGAAATGGGAAATATGTTTTCGCTTCCTTTGCATGATGTTATTTAACCCTAATAACACTTAACATGGTCGTATGTTTACAGAAATATTGAGTTTTACATTTAACTCGCTTCTACATGCTTGTTAGTAACTAACATTTGTTATTTTTGTAGTAATTAATTTATAAAACCTGAGCATATAAAATTTGTACAGTGACCATGTTTTAATAAAACCTACCTCTCATAAAAATATCAGCTCTTAACTAGATGTTTGAAACACCACCTAAAAATAATAACTATAGCCTTATATATAAGTTAGTCAAATGCTTAAGCAATCAATGGGTGAATAAATGGTTCTTGTCATGCCACTAGTATTCTTGATCAAGTATAGGATGTTAAGATACATGTGGTTTATTGGGTCATGATGCTTGTGTGTGTCTGCTCATGTGTGCCACTAGTTTAACTAGTGTCCTATATTTGAAAGTAGAGAACAAACATCCCCATGTAATCTCCATGTTATCTCTATGATTGATATTAATGTATTTTCATGTTAAGACCTAACTAATGTTAAGCCACCAGGAGTTAGTAAGTTTATAACCCATATGATTAATTATACATGTATGCTCTTGTTAATGTCTTGAATGAAACATCCTTTTTGCTATACCCTGAAAATGACTGCATGTGTAACTTCTATGGTGGTATAATTTACTTGGTGATAATGATGTTTTCTGTGCATGTAATAAATAGAAAAGTTATAGGTAACTTTCATATATAGTCCGTCCTAAAATTTCATGATTTTAGGACAATAGGTTTGGGAGTTATAGATTGTTTGTGCTGTCAATCAGTTTTAAATTGTTTTCTGTGCAGCTCTGAAAAAAATGGATTGCTGGGCTTAGTTAGCTTAAGAATCACCATTTGGTTATAATTAGAGAGTTGTAGTGTTTTTCATAAGCTTTTCAAAATATCTTGGATCACTAATTTTGGTGATCTATAGCTATGGTTATACGTGTGGGATTTAGGGTCAGAATCTGTCCAGCTTCTGGACAGATTTGCTTCTCTAGATTGTTTGACTTGGTTAATGATTGAATTAATCCAAGATGATAATAACAAAGTTGTAGACAATTTTATAAGCTTTTCAAAAAGTCTAAGAACTCCTTTATTGGGTATCTTGATCTTCAGTTATAGTTAAAAGAAGATGGTGCTATGCCGCTGTCCTGTCTCTGTTTTCTATTGTAGTTGATCATTTCAATCCTTGCAACCAATGTGTGCTTAAGGAATGAGTAATAACTTCATTGGTGAAGTTATCATGACTGAAGCATCTTGAATTTAATTAAGTATTACCATCTGGATGCTTCTTTGCTATAGCTTTTGGAAAAGATGAGACATGTGATGATTGGTGTGACTTTTGGATTGATTGTAGACCTTGGATCATGCAACTCAAAAGATCCTCGGCAACTTAATCCGTTAATGATAATGAGCATGATAGGTTTATAATAGCTAGTATGTGTTTGGTTACAAGTATTTATAATACCTTTTCGGAGAAGAGATATACACATACTCAATAGAAGCTAAAAGCAATTTTGATAATCTGGTGTTGTCATCATGAGAAAGAGAAGGCGCACACATGGAACCTTATGTAGTTTTCCTTTATTATTATCCGCAAAGCATCTCATCATGCATCATGTCACGCATAGCATTAAACACGCATCATTTCATTACGTGTAGTGCGTGAGTGAGAAGGTCCGAGACGATCAAGCATCGGAGGAGAATCGGGAGGATCCAACCCCAACGAAATGTCCCACAGAAGATGCCGATGGCAAGACTAACCGCCAACCTTCCCTGCAACACAGGCAAGCCCCGGGGCATGACCCATTCTCTTTGTTTTACAAATACTTTACTACACCTTAAGTCTAGTGTAATGTGCATTAAAGTAAATAGGAGTTGGTTGAAACAGTTGTTGCATGATCGCCTTGATCTACAGTTATTTCCAAATACTATCCCACTAGTATGTGTAGGACGTTTTCTCTAAATGCTTAGCCAAGCTTAGACCGGTAGAAGTCGGGTGATTTCCTGTCATCCGCGAGATATAGGATGGTTACTTGATACTACGGGATATATATGTGCTATCCTAAAATCATGAGGTGGTTAATAATTGGAAACCGGACGGGACTTGGTGATGGTGATGCTACAGGACATGGAGGTCTTGTATGCTTACGTTTTTCCCATCTGTGTCGATTAAGGACCGTACCGTATTCTGGATCTAGGTGTGAGATTGAACGTACCTTCACATAACAGCCGAATAACTCGTTTCGACTGTGAAACCGATTAGCTCGTTCGAGGTAGATTTTGAACCGTTAGCATTCTTTGGGAGGAGAGCATACGTTGTGAGGGGATGATCCAAAATCCAGAAGCAACTACTGGGCCACGGGTCGTTGGGGTACCGACCGGGTGAGGATCGAGGACCATGAGTTTTGCGAAGCGGTTGAATCCTATCTTTCGAATAGAGTGAACGGTGATCTGCGCGGGTGATGTACACACTTGTGTGGGTATGTGATACGGGCTTTACCCAGCTGGTGTAATCGATTCGAATCGCCGTCTCTCCCGGATAGTGAGAAACTCATACCTTTTCGCAGAGACGTAGTGATAAAAGAACACCTTGGATGGTGAAGGTAAGGATTTTGATTGGTATCCCATCCACAAACTATGGTTTCTATGATTAAAATGACATGATGTAGAAAGGTGCTAATATAGTTCTAAATAGCTCAATAGTAATACTGCTACTAAAACTTAAAGTAAGGATGACATTAGTAGCTTTTCTGCAAATGATGCTAGCCATCAAACTCCACATATAGCCTATCATGATCCTTGGTGTCCTTTATTTCTTCTCCCTGACGGGTAAGTCTTGCGGAGTACAATTGAGTACTCAGGGTTTTATCCCACCCTGTTGCAGGTGAATTGCTTTGTTTGCTGAAGGTATTAACTACAAACCGATGGGCACGGCTACTCCAGTTCTCATCTATACTTCACCGGAGAATGTCATTCGAGCTGGCAATATCACTTTATTCTCTGATTTGGTAATCATTCCAAACTTATTTTATTGTAAATCAATTTGAAACTAAACTTTTATTTATTATTCTTTATCCTATTGTAATAACTTTTCTGCTGTGAATTCTGAGTATATGATATGTATTTGCTTAATCGAGTATGATCCTGATTGTGAAGTTGATTTACCGAGGTCCTTCGTGACACTCGGCGGACTATCGGGTTTATACATGTGAGAGTATGTGCGTGCCATCGAAATTAGCGATGACGTTCATGCTTGATCATGTATAAATTGGGCGATTCCGTCACACGGCGGCGCTAATGACCGTGGCCGAGGAAGACGACGGCGGACCGGCGGCTTCAAAGCGGTCTCACGGCTCGGTTAGCGGCTCAACGCGTCGCTTGCGAGGAGACGGAGAAGCTGTGTGCAATCGAATTGGATCGGTGGTGGAGTGAGCGGTGCGAATTTGGCAACTCAAGGGCGGCGGCCGGCGGTGAGCGAAGAGAAGAAGAAAAAGGATGCCGGCCGGCCGGCGGATGACTTTTTATAGGCGAGGGAGGTGCTCGGCGTGGTGGTCGGTGGCTTACAGCGGACGGCGTCAGGTGGTTGGGTGTGCGGTTCAGCCAGCGACGACGTGAGAAACGCCACGGCGGTGGCGAGAGACTGGCTGGCATGGGCGTCGGGTTAAGGCGGCATACTCCCCTATTGATCTACTGTAGCACAGGGACACCTTGCCTTTTCATTTTCAAAATTAATCCAAAAATTTGAACTGAACAGGAAAAACTCCCAAAATATCAATTGTGCAACTTTTCATGCTCTACAACTTTCATTTAGCAAGTTTTGCCAGATTCCAAATAGTTTTTGAATTTACATTTCAAATTTGAAAAGGGGCAAAAACCCTAACTTGAAGGAATTCAAAATTACTTTTAAATTTTGAATAAAAGATGAAAATATTCAAAAATAAAAGTTGTTCCATTTCTCAAGATCTACAACTTTCATTCAGAAAATTTTTCATGAAACTAAATAGTTTTTGAATTGGAGTTTAAAAATCAAAGGGGATAATTTTCAATTTAAAGAACTTTTGAAATTACTTTAAATTTTATTCAAAAACTTAAAAAACTTTATATACCAAACTTGTAGAGCTCAGAGAGATGTACAATCTATATTTTGAAGTTTTTCTAAATTTTGAATATTTTGGGATGAAATTGAGAAAAGGGGCAAAAGGCTTTTGAATTTCAGCTTTTGAAAAGGATTTTCAAATTGGATATTTGGGCAATTAATTAATGATGTTGTGATACTTTTCAAACCCAACCAATGACATATTTTCAAAGTACAAAGTTCATACTTTGAAATGGTGCCAATGGTTAGCAACTTTTATTTAGAAAATTAATTATGGTTAGCTCATCAAAATTGAAAATGCAATTCAATTTCCAACACTTAGCCACTTGAGCTAGGGTTTGGGATTTGAATTCCAAATTCAAATTTGATTCTTCCTTGCACCTCATTTGATTTGTAAAACATGTTTGATGTATAAGTCGAGGTTAGACAAACACTTGCAACCATCAAAGTTGATTTTAATTGGTTGCTTTTATAAACAAAAAGTAAACATGTGAGTGGAATTTAAATGGTAAACACATACACATGTGATATAAAAGAGCGCAAACAACCCTAGAATTAAATAAACTTATTTTAATTGTTCACATTAGAGTTCTCTAATCATGAATGCTTATGCAATGATGATGATGACATGGCAGGTTTAAGTGAACGTAACACCGGAGGTGTTACATTATATTCCCCTTAAAAGGAATCTCGTCCCGAGATTCAAAGCTTAGGGCTAAGTAATGGAAAAGAAAATGTATCAATCAAACACATCTTACATGGTTTCATAGGGGAGGTAGAAGGGTTCATATTACAAGTCTCATATTTTTGGAAAGTCACAATTCTTAGAAACGAATCATGACTTAGGAGAAGGAAGAAAGAAACTCTGGAAAATGCTCATTCAAGAATTCCTCAGACTCTCAGGTTGCTTCATCATCAGAGTGCTGATCCCACTGGATTTTGTAAAACCTTCTTATGTGTCTGCGTGTGACTGTTGATGGTCGTTAATGACCAAATCTATCCATCAACTAACTCTTGAAAGAGGCGCATTTGTGATCACAACATAGACTTAGGGTTTACACTAACGGAATTCCATAAGTTTTGGTGAATCCTTGTTTCTACAGGTACATATCAGAAAAGCTATCAAAAAGGACCAATATGACAGATTACAAGCACCTCAAATGATGAATTGGAATACACCATTGCGAAGAACTCGTTAAGACGATCGAAACGGACATATCATTTACCATTTTCAGAGTTCCGGATGAAAAGATAGCAATTCCACCGCGGGGGCTGCACTAGAAGACTCTAGAAGGCGCAAGAAGACACCACGCCGAAGCGGAGGGCCAACGGCCACCAGGCCAGACCGGCCGGTCTGGGCCTGGACCGGTCGGTCTGGGCCCTAGCCCGTTTGCGGTCCGTTTCGCCCAGGTTGCTCCACCGCCTTAGAGTTTCAATCTCAGCTGTCCCCCAATGTCGGTTTCATCCGATGGCTCACGATCATCGCCCAGGGCTATAAAAGGAGGGCAGGACCCCCCGGGGGGAGGCATCCCCATGAAACCCTAATTCATATTCTCTAAGGAGGATCAGAGAGGTGTCCCTTGAATGGATGACCTCTCTAGGGTTAGCAATTAAGGAGACTAATCCTCATTAGGATCTAGTCTTAGAAATAGAGAGATAGAGAGGGGAAGGACTTTGGAGGAGGTGCCGGCCTGTCGGTGCTACCTCCATGGTTTGTACCTTGGCGGAAGTTAATCTACGTCTGGGATTTCTCTGGTAATCATCTTCTTCTTTCTTTAAGCAATTGTGTTTATATTGTTCTGCTGGTCGCGAGTCTCTTTTGAGCGCTTTAATCTATTGCAATAGGCTAAGGTATAATTCGTAGTGTAAGCGTGGTGCTTAGATTCAGGTTACTCGTAGATGTACCCTATCATCCGGATTTGGTGGTAGCTCGCGGAGGTGACTTTATAGCTCCGTTGAATCCTATGTATCCCACTATCCCGTTGGTAGGCCGAGCAGGAATATAATTGGCAGAAAGGTCATAGTTTGCCTGTGCTCTTTCTATGCAATTTCGACAGATAGAACATATAAACATAGCTTATTGAGAGTAGAACGTGAAAACCTTAGCAATCTCCTCTATATTCTCAACCTTCTAAAGATCTTGTTGCTACTCCGGGTTAAGTTAGCTGTCGTAGTTAACCTCACCGTTTCCTTGTGGATACGATATTTAAAACCTTAGGGTGAAGTGCTACAACGATATCCGTGCGCTTGCGGAATATTCAGTAGGCATTAACAGATATCAACAAGCATTTCTAGTGCCGTTGCCGGGGAAACGGTTTGCTGAGTTATCTACGAATCTATCTTAACCTTGCATTATACTTTTATCTTTTCTTTTGTACCATACTCTTTTTACCTTTTCTATCCTTAAATGGATCCCACATATTCCACTCCTATCTTTTACCTTGCTAAACCTACAGGAGCAAGCTTAGAGCCACCAAAAACCTTAGAGCCTATCAAAGCATCTGGCTATGAGCTTCCCTCACGTTTAGTAAACATGATTAGAAAACAATCCTTCTTGGGAGAAGATGGTGAAAACCCATACTCACACCTACGAGTTTGATCTCGACTGTGCATGCTTGCATATCATTGGCATGTCTGATAGGACATTAAGATGGACGTTCTTTCCATTCTCTTTGATGGGTAGAGCTAAAATTTGGTACGATCAGACCGTAGGAAGTGTCCAAGGACATTAGGGGATGCTATGCTCTAAATTTTGCTCAAAATTCTCTCCCATCTCTACATTGATTTCCTCTCGAGAGGAGATTCTAACTTTTAGACAACTAGAAGAAGAATCTCTTGGAACATCATGGGATCGTTTTAATGACCTCACCTTTGACCCGATGCTTCTTCAAAAATTTTACATGGGTCTTAGTGAAAATGCTAGGCAATCCCTTAATGCAGCCTCCAGAGGAGTTTTCCTTTGTTTGAGCCCTAGAGAGGCAAGGTCTGTACTTGATAGAATTATTGGAAAGACCCCTTGCCCTAGCACTCACCATGAACTCCTCGAAGAAGAGAAGGAATCATCTCTCGATCAAGAAGGAGATTCGATAGCTAAACCACACTCACTCCAATCCCAAGATTTAGCTATCAATCTTGAACCATCCATAACCCAAAATCCTTTAAAGGAAGAAGAAATTCAACCTTTGGAAACCTATCTTGCTAATAAGGATAATCTTTTAGAAGATGATTTTGGGGAAAGCATACGTTGCCAGCCCTACAAGATCCTTTCACGTACATATAATTCATTTTTTCTAGAAAAGGAACCTCTTAAAAAGCATTCTCTTTGGGATGAATTCAAGGATGGCATGACCAGTGATGTCATAGAAGGAGAGCCAAGTTATTTTGGAATCAATCCTGTCTTCTCTCCTTCTATGCCCACGATAGATGACTCATCTCAATCCATCTTTAATCCCATCCTTGACCCCAAAGAATCCTTTGACACTCGTTCTACTAAGTCTCATGATGACCCTAGAGATCCACCAGGACAACCTGATCATAGGAGTCATGAAGACCACGAGTATGACCAAGAGATGCTACGAAAATGGCTGGAATGTGTAGCATGGATGGATAAGAAAGAAGCCTTGATAGAATCTAGCCTTAGCTTTGATCCAAACAATGAACCAATGACTCATCCAAGTTTGGATGAGGCTTTAGATGAGACCAATTTGAGTGTTACTAATCCCAAAGAAATCCTAGACCATAAAATGACTAATGAAAGTCATAGGCATAGAATGAAAGAGACAATATTTTCATCTATAGACATTCATGAAGAGTCACCCTTGGAGGAAGGTAACATCAATGAGCATGGAAGCTACTTCATAAAGACCTCATCAAACCCATGCTCATACGAGAAAACTTTTGAGTCAATTGGTCTCTCTACCATGGCTTCATACGAGATCTTTGTTGGTATTTCTTATGCATAACTAAAATATGAAGGATTCCGCAAGCGCATAGAAAACCATTGTAGCATTTTACCGGGAGTATTCCAGGTATCGTTATTTATATTTTACCACTGGGAAACAATGGATAAAGACATTGATAGTTCACCATCATGTATCTACAAACTTAGTACACCAACTAGACTAGAGTAGGGGTAAAGGGTAAATGATTGGAGTTATGCATAATGACACACACGGGAGAATTCTATGATAAAAGAGTAAATAGCTAAAGTGAGAGGACAACGGGAGAGTTCAAGGTTCCTAAATACTTCTCTATTACTTGGGTTCTATAACAACTGATTTATGGAATGTAAAGCAATAACACAATAACACTTCGGGACATCAGAACACTAGTCACGGAAAGGGGTGAGAAAGGGACTAGGAAGCTCGACTACGGTCCTACAAACACCAACCCTAACATGGTGGAATACGTCGGCCGTCGTGGCTGTCACCACAGGGCTACCACAACTATATGTTGGACTGGGTGCAATCTCGGGTAACTATAGCCTAGACTCCATGTCTACACTAACGATTACTACTCTAATCACATATAATAACTAGAGCACCTAATACAAAGCGGAGATCCTATGCTAAAGTATAACAACTATACTAGCCAATTAAATGTAATGCATAAAAGTAAATAGAGAAGATAAACTATATTAAAGCATAAGTCTTACAAAGAATAAATACAAAGACATACCAAAACTCTGATGACTCCTCCGAAGACTCCTCCGGAACCCGGGCGTAGCACCGCTCTCCCTAACTCTCAACTAGAACTAATCTACTACATTGGAAAGTCTAGCCCTAATTCTCTAGAGATGAGAGGTCATCCATTCGAGGGACGCCTCTACATCTCCATAATAATGTGGTGCCCTTAGAGAGGGGGGTCTACCTCTTTATTTATAGTCTAGAAAAGCCTCCACCTCTTCTGGACAGGCGATGTGGGACTAATTTGACTTCGGCAACGGTGGAGATACAAACCCTAAGGCGGTAGGAGGCCCCTCCGTCAAAGCGGGCCCCGAATGGGCTCTGTGGAGCGCCGGCCGGCCCGAGGGGTGGGGCCGGGCGGCCCCTGTAGGCAGTGGGCCCCACCTTCGGTACATCGCCTTCGGTGCCTTCTAGAGTCTTCTAGTGTTGGTTTTGGTGTAGAATTGATATCTTTTGATTCGGATTCGAATATAGCAAATGATATGTCCGTTTCGATCATCTCGACGAGCCCGTCGCAATGGTGTAGTCAATTCATCATTTGAGATACTTTTATTCTGTGCAAAATTGGATATACCTGCAAAACAATCAAGAACAACACAACTCGTGGAACTCGTTAGAATCAAACCCTACAACTATGCTTTATGGTTGATATCATGTTATATTGAGCAATAGTTGGTGGTATAAAATAGGCGTTAAGGACCGTCAACAAGTTCCCCCAAGCTTACCCTTTGCTAGTCCCTTAGCAAAGCTTAACTACTAAACTTGGATCAGGAGTTGCTACAATGTTTTCACTTCTCAAAAGTACACATGCATTCAAACTAAAATTCTCCCTTGAATTAGACAAAACTGCTCTAACTTTCAAACTTACATATTTTACCATTAACTATGGAGCTTTTCAACTTTCGCGTGGGTCTTGATTAATTGAAAGATAGAACAATCAAGTCAAGCACTACGTCTTAAATTCTTCACTCAACCAATATTCTGGAGTTTTTATAAGTTTTAAAATAAAAACTCGAGCTTAATCATATGACACCCTCAAATCTCTTATTGTATGTGATATTTGTGGTTCTCACTAAGGCAATTATGTTGTCATGCCCTCCTACAATTAATTATTATAGTGGAGCTCATAGGAGTGGCATTAAACAAGGACGAGCATACTTGCAATTCATATATTGTAAAGTTAAACAATGCATCCAAAGAGAGTCAAGTCATACAATCAAACCAAGGTGTGCATGTGTATGGTATATGGTGGATGGGTGTATATATGGTGGTGGCTAATCCTAATTCTACTTTTGCTCTTTGAAAATAAATCTACCTCTCTTTGACTTAGAACTTTCGCAGAAAAACATGGGCTATCTCTAATTTTTTTTCTTCTTCTCTCTTTTTTTCTATTATATATTTTTTAGGGAGGCGAGCATCTAAGTACCCATTGTTTTAATTGCTTGGACACTTATCCTTTTTTTAACTTCCTCTTCATCTTTTTTTTTTTCAATATTTTTTTCATAGCCACATGCATCCTTTGAATACAAAATAACTAGAGAGATAATAATAATAATAACTTAGAGCATTAAATAGGGGTTGTCCTATGGGGTATATTTTTGGGTGTTTACTCCCAGTGTAGGAGAAAAACAATTTTAAGGTGGATCTAGATGAAAGTGGAAAATGATTGCGCTTACTCCCAGAGTAGGAGTAATGCATATATAGGTGGAGTGTGTAAGTGATCTTGATTTTAAAAGCATGACAAGACTCTCATAAGGTATACAACAAAGGTTGACTGAACTCACTGCAAAGCAAGCAGTATAAATGAACAAAGGTTTTCCTAATCTAAATGTATATTATGTATGGCTTTGGTAGGAATTCAAACTTTGTTATACAAGAGCTCATCATGTAAAATTTTCAGTTTTTCAAAGGATAAATCTCAGAACTTAGTATCACTAGGAATAAGATAAATAGCAGCATAGACTTTCTCAAATCATATCCCTCAATCACCTAGACTTAGCTTAAGCATATGCCTCCACAAGTTTCAGGTCCGAGTAAATTCTTATATCAAAACAGTCATATCCAAAACTCAGGAGAATTTAAGGTTGAAAACTAGGCACGTGAAAGGAATTACGACAGAGAAACTATTCATCATCTCCAAGACAGAATTTTATTGTTCTTCAGTTTTTATTTGACTCTTAATAAACTAGACAAAATTATAAACACACACTATGATCACACCTTAATACATAATCAAACTATCTTTATTTGGTTTTAATGATCATTCATCATTTTATTTATTTTAGACCAATGGAATCATAAAAGACTATAGACGTGGACCTTCATGTGCCCACATATTTTTGGTATTTTATAACTATAAGATAGACTCGATAATCGCATAGGTATACTTACCTGATAACTAGGGGATGCTCTCCCCCAAGCTAGATGTTGTCGTAGTTGAGCATTAAAGCTGAGTGGTCCTCATAGAGGAGCTCATATTTGTAAGAGCAAGTGTTGCCGGGGAATACTTTAATCTCATCACTCAAGAAGTTACTTCCTTCACGCAGGTCATTTGTGTGTCGAAGAGATGTGCTTCAAGTGATGAAGATAAAGATTCCCTGAGTGAGCTAGCTCTTGAGTCATCCTGCAGAAAAGCTCTCACAAAACACGAGAGAACTCGTGGAACGGTATTAGGATAAAACGTTAGTGGTTAGCCGTTTTAGAGGATTAGGTGTTGTGGAGGTTTTAAAGTATGTTTATGATAACAGTATTGGGGCAGGATGCTTAATTAATATTTTTAGATTTTATAGGTTTATATGCAGAAAGTACAAATGTATGATATGTATTTTTATTTTGTAGGCCACCACAGTGAGAACTCCTATAACTTTTACGCTACAAGGGTTTCATATGGGGTTTAAAGTTTTTTCTTTTTTTAAGATGCATGAATGCAACCTAATGCATATCTATTTATTTTTATTATTTCCTATGCAATACTAATGTAGAAAAGTAAATATGGTTAAGAGAAAATAAATCATGTAATGTAAGAAAGTAAATATGAATAACTACCGATGTTACCTCACGGCGAGGGTTCGATGTTTTGAGTCCTCCGAACTAGACTCCTCCTTGCAGTAGTTCATTGATCGAGTACTTCGGTTTGCTTCTAAGGATGAGGATTGAGGTGGTGTCTTCACTAGTGATGTTTCCAATGGTGGTGCCACCTTCTTCCTTTCTTTTTGTTAGCATCTCGAAGCCAATCTTATGTGCATCCTTGTTACTAGTTTAGAACTCTCACTTGTAGAATTTAGGGAATCTCCCCAACTCTCACTTGTAGAATTTGAGGAATCTCCCCACACTTTGCTTGAAGTGGGTTCTGCTCATAAAGACAAGGTAGAGATCAAGTGCACGGGCTCTATTGGTGGGAAAATACCAACAGAACTAGAATTTTTTTTCATTCTCTAACCTTAGGCACAATAAGATTGATGTCTTTTCACATTGTTTATTTACATCTTGGGTGAGAATATCAAAAGTATAAATATAACATTTAAGCTTATAAGATAAAAGAGTGGAGTTACTTAACCTATGGAAGGATTGTTCATCTTCCAAAATAAGATATATCATATTTGAGCTCATTTGGTTAAGATTGAAATCAAGAGAATGGTGCTATGATGTATACTCCAAGATCAAGAGAAAATGATGACCACTTACCTTTAATATGTTACCTTTACTACTGGAGCATGATAACACCATGTGGTAGAAGGTAGATGAATTTCAATGGTCTTTTCCTTTCTTGCATTTTGAGTTGATCATTAGCATCTTGTCTCTTATGTTGTACTTCTTTCTCACTCCTTTAAACTTTTGCTTCTCTCATTATTTCTTCTCTGCAAGGGATTAGTAGACAACACATACCCGAAGGAATATACTATCTATTTAAAGTGTGGATAGTGTTTGCCAAGTAGTTAAAGATTAATCTGTAGCTCATGTTTTAAATGATTCACCATTACTTCAAATTTTCTAACAAGGTTAAGGCGAAGATATAATTTTGAAGAATACCTCTAATCTTGATTTGATTCTATGAAATCTCCTAATATGATTTAAATATTTTCACAGGGAGAGGATAGTCTATATATACAGCCAAATTCTTATACAAATATGCTTTGATGTTATAATGTTTAAGTAATATTCTAAAGCATATTCATAATAGACTAAGGAAGTTCAAAAGACTAAAGATATTTATTCGAATAGAACCAAGAATATGTAGGTGAACCAAATTGTTTTAAGTTTTAGCAAATTAAGCATGACATAAGGTATGGATTAGCAATGTGGTATAAGATATTGAATATAGTTTAAAGTTGCATGAGGCTTAGGTAAACATACCTTATGTCTTGCAAGATGATTGGTTCACTATCATGGTAAAGTGTAGAAGGCGTTGAAGTGTTCTTTCATCTATTTCTTTCCATCTTAGTCCTTTCTATACACTTGTTCTCCTTTTCTTTTTTTAAACCATGATCGGACATTTATTCTTTCTTCCCTGCATAAATATTAGTGGACACATACCCGAAGGATTGCAACAAGTTTGGCATATGGGTTATGATCCATATAATTTATGCGAATTTCATCTATGCTAATGAAAGGATGGACTTTTAGGATTACTTTAGCATAGATTTCTTCTAACAAATGTTGTTGGTGGCTGCACTTTTATACGGTTCAAGGCAAAGGTAACTTGCGACAAAAGATTAAGTGAATAAACTTTGATACTTACTACTCTTCCATGGAGAATGAGCTGTGTCTTCCTTTTGTGCAAAGTTATTGGACTTCATCACATGCTTTGATTCATCTCTGATGTGAGTTCATCTCTTGACTTACCCGAATTAAATTTAGGAGTTTCCTGCATGGGTTAGTCCAACAAAATATCCAGTGTCTACTAAAACATACTTTCGGTTCAAAAATCAACCTAGACACCACATCTAATTTGATTTAGAAAGACATTTTAACCTAAGCACCACGCTTAATTTAAAAGCCTTTGGAATTAAGATCACCACTCCTAAACTAAGCATCATGCTTCATTTAAAAGATGTATGAAGATACTCCAAACCTAAGCATACTATAGCAAACAAGGTAGCATGAGAGCATATAGAGATGTACTCAAATAGAGATGAAAGCATGATCATGTATGGTGAGAGTGTTTTTTTTTCATTTTTTTAGTAGAGATGTAAGTGACATACATATGTGCAAGAAACTAAACATGTTATGGATTTGATATGAGATGGAGTAAATGCATAGATTATTTGAAGTAAACATGCAATAGAATGCAACAGGATAACTACTCATTAAATTTAAAGTCTATGAGCAAGACTTTCTCACCTTTCTTGATCATACTTACCATGAATCACAATGGTATTTGTGATTAGCGCAACGTCTTTATTCATCACATGTGATGAACTTTGAATTCATGTGATGATGACTTTTCTTTTCCCAATCTACACATGGTTAGAATAATATATGTAAATGTTTATACATACCTGTGAGATGGCAGGGATTTCATTGTTGATGGATCATGAATGTTTAGACACCCCGAGCTCTTCAATATTTCCAATGTCTTGTTCTTGTGGAATTTCGCTAGAAGGTTGAAACGGTTCATATCGTGCTTATTCCACAACTCAACAAAATAGGGGTAATCCTACTAAAGCTAGTGGCGTACTAGATTAGCAGATATCAAGATTATTATCAAAATCTTTACGCCAATTGTTTCCCCGGCAACGGCGCCAAAAATGCTTGTTGGTATTTCTTATGCATAACTAAAATATGAAGGATTCCACAAGCGCACAGAAAACCATTGTAGCATTTTACCGGGAGTATTCCAGATATCGTTATTTATATTTTACTACTGGGAAACAATGGATAAAGACATTGATAGTTCACCATCATGTATCTACTAACTTAGTACACCAACTAGACTAGAGTAGGGGTAAAGGGTAAATGATAGGAGTTATGCATAATGACACACACGGGAGAATTCTATGATAAAAAGAGTAAATAGCTAAAGTGAGAGGACAACAGGGGAGAGTTCAAGGTTCCTAAATACTTCTCTATTACTTGGGTTCTATAACAACTGATTTATGGAATGTAAAGCAATAACACAATAACACTTCGGGACATCAGAACACTAGTCACGGAAAGGGGTGAGAAAGGGACTAGGAAGCTCTGACTACGGTCCTACAAACACCAACCCTAACATGGTGGAATACGTCGGCCGTCAGGGCTGTCACCACCTGGGGCTACCACAACTATATGTTGGACTGGGTGCAATCTCAGGTAACCTATAGCCTAGACTCCATGTCTACACTAACGATTACTACTCTAATCACATATAATAACTAGAGCACCTAATACAGGCGGAGATCCTATGCTAAAGTATAACAACTATACTAGCCAATTAAATGTAATGCATAAAAGTAAATAGAGAAGATAAACTATATTAAAGCATAAGTCTTACAAAGAATAAATACAAAGATATACCAAAAACTCGATGACTCCTCCGAAGACTCCTCAGGAAAGGCGTAGCACCGCTCTCCCTAACTCTCAACTAGAACTAATCTACTACATTGGAAAGTCTAGCCCTAATTCTCTAGAGATGAGAGGTCATCCATTCGAGGGACGCCTCTACATCTCCATAATAATGTGGTGCCCTTAGGGGGGGGGTCTACCTCTTTATTTATAGTCTAGAAAAGCCTCCACCTCTTCTGGACAGGCGATGTGGGACTAATTTGACTTCGGCAATGGTGGAGATACAAACCCTAAGGCGGTAGGAGGCCCTCCGTCAAAGCGGGCCCCGAATGGGCTCTGTGGAGCGCCGGCCGGCCCTGGGGTGGGGCCGGGCGGCCCCACCCTGTAGCAGGTGGGCCCCACCTTCGGTACATCGCCTTCTGGTGCCTTCTAGAGTCTTCTAGTGTTGGGTTCGGTGTAGAATTGATATCTTTTGATTCCGGACTCCGAATATAGCAAATGATATGTCCGTTTCGATCATCTCGACGAGTCCGTCGCAATGGTGTAGTCCAATTCATCATTTGAGATACTTTTATTCTGTGCAAAATTAGATATACCTGCAAAACGATCAAGAACAACACAACTCGTGGAACTCGTTAGAATCAAACCCTACAACTATGCTTTATGGTTGATATCATGTTATATTGAGCAATAGTTGGTGGTATAAAATAGGCATTAAGGACCGTCAACAATCTTCAACCCCTCTGGTCGACGGGCCTCCAGGCGTTGGTCTCCGCCTCGGGTAGTCGCAGCGGCGGGTCCGATCCCCTACTGGGGGTGTGATCCATCAAGGAATTAACGGGGGCCTAGCCGGCAGCCTAGGGGTTACTCGACCCCGCTGCCGGGCCAAGCAGGCGGGCCGCCGAGGTCATGAACCTCCACGTGGAAGCACTCTAGCCGGGTCGTACATATCGGGGGAGAGTCGGGGGCGGAAGTGCTCAGGGATGAACTGAACTCGGTTCTGTGGTGTCCTCGAGGTAGCGCCGGATCGGTGGATTTGCCAGCGCGCGCCGGTCGCCCACTCCGCTGCGGTACTCCGGCGTGGATGGATCCGCTGGGATCTCCGCGAGTGGCTGCGCCTGCGGCGACGGACGCCTCCTCCGGGTTCCCATGGTGGAGACCAACGCCGCGCATGTGCAGCGTTAGCCAAGCCTGTTTTGTCGTGGTGGTGGCGGCGGCCGAGTGTCCCTCGCGGGGACGCCGCCACCGCCGCCAAGGTCCCCCCCTCCAGACCGGGCTGGCGTCATGGTGAGTCCGTGGGTTGTACGACAAGAGCGAGTGCCTCGGTGCCTCTGGCGGGCGGTGATGGGTCCACGGGGCCTCGTCGGGAGGGTCCCCGAACTCCGGTAGGGAGGAGCTCCATGTCGTCTTTGGACACTAGTCGACACGAACTCAAGCTCACCGAACGGATCGGGGTCCCCTGGCTCCGCTGGGTGGGGTGGAGGGAGTTGGGGCCGAAGCCGCCTCAAGTGTTGTCGCATCTGCCGGCCATCTAGGAGGTTTGGCGGGAAGAGAGGCGAAACACGCATGGTTTCTCCTCCGGGCGCGCCAACCGCCGGTGCTAGAACTGGTGGCCCTAGCACCAACGAGTGAATTTGTGGTGCGTGCTCCCAACTCCGGATGGTGTGCAAGATGAACACAAGGATTTATACTTGGTTCCGGCAAGAGAAGGCCCTACGCCCGTGGGGGGGAGGAGTTCTTGTATTATCCTCGCACCAAAGTGCTCGTAGGTAGGGGGTGTACAAGCGGTGAGAGAGGGACGGGGTCCCAAGTCTCGTGGTGATTGAGTGAGGTGCCAATATCGGGCTTTTGTGTGTGTCTATGTTGTTTGCCCCCTGCCTTCCCCTTTTATAGCCGCAAGGTGAAGGTAGGGCCTTACAAGAGGTGATCGTGCTCGTGGCCGGGTCGTGGGCTTCCGTCCTCCCTCATCCGAGGCTCGGGAGTGGGCATCGTCTGGACCGTGACGAGGGGCCTTGACGCCACCTCCCCCCGCCCCTGTTGTCCGAGTGACGGACGTCCCTGTTGGAGTTGGTGGAGTGCGATGGAGGGGTGCCGCAGCCCCTGTAGCTTTGACCCGCCTCGGAGTTCGAGGCTCGGGGGCCTCGGAGCTTGTCGCCGTACGAGGAGTGGGTGGAACAGCCGCGACGATCGCCGGCGCCGTGAGTTGCCCATCCGTGCTCGGGGCTCACAAGGGTGGACTGGGTTGGTTGATGGAATGGGCGCCCAGTCCACTCCCTCCCGCACGAGGGGTGACGTCGGCCGGCGTGGCCTTGGCGTGGTGGGGGCGTCCGGAGTTCGGGCGATGGGACCTGGCAGAGGGATTAGGCAGCACAGTGCCCCACCGCGGGGTGGGCGGCCTCCACCGTGGAGACCGGGCGTAAGCATGATCGTCGGCGTGGGCCGTGGCCAGGGGCAATGCCCATCCCCCTGTCGAGCATGGAGCGCCCGACACGGGTGGTGGATATGCGTCAAATCGGTGGTACGGTCTTTGACTGCAGGCGGCAGCGTCCCCGCCCGAGGCCCGGTTGCCGGGGGCTCGGGCGGGGCGGAAGCTGAAGGCTCGTCAGGGGGGCCCTGCCATTGGGGGCTCGGGGCGGGCCGGAGAATGGAAGCTTCGTCCGAGGCCCCGGGCTGGGGGCTCGGGCGAGGCGGAGAATTGGCTCTCCCGCCCGAGCCCTTAGCGGGGGGTGAGCTCGGATGGGCGGGGGAGGAGATACCCCCCAGTGCTGCTTGGAGCCTTGGCCTAGGTAGAGCGATGGGAGGGCTATTGGGCCAAAGTTTGCGTTTGTTGGGCTTTCTTTAGGGGCCCTTATTTTGGTCCCCGACACCGTCGTACAGCAAAGATGGAAGAATGATATCAATATATGTCGAACTAAAAGCATAAGACTGCAACCCTGGTCTGATTCTATAGTGGGCCACTTCTTCTTTGGTTCATTATTAATTGCTTCTGGTTTCTAGATTTCTTAATTAATTTGGCCTTCCAAAGTTTCTTGGGCTTTGAGTTTTTTTCTATTTAGAGATTTTCCAAAGTTTCTTGTAATTAGTTCAAGGTTTCAAGAACCTGTAGATAACCCCTTATTATTGGTGCAGTTAATCTACAGTCTCCTCAAATGTGAAGGGCACAGCCAATTTTATAAAAGAACAAAACTATACAGATGTGGATCGTAGTCTACAAAAAAATAAAGGAAAGATATACTCAACCTAACAAGCATATGTATTTATCTCCTATGTTTTATTGGATCCATTGCAAATTTATGGTTGCTCCGATCCTATGCATCTGGTCATTGTAATTTGTAGGAATTACATGCTTTAGATCTCAAAATGTTTGTTATCTTTGCATTTAATTCCAGTTCAATTTCTGGCTTGCTTCATATAGTACCCCTTCAACTATTTTTTATTCTGATGATACTGGATGTTTCCTTCTTTATTGCTATCGTTTCTCATGGTTAATTCTACTTATCGTTCTATTGCCAACATGGTTAGTGTTCTCCTGTCCATTAGCATCTCTACTTTGTTTCAGTCTCACCTCCTATCTCGCTCCTATGTGTGTGTACAGGCAATGGGTTTGGCATGTTGAGGCAGCCTCGAATTAATCATGATTGTTCTGTTGCCATGTGTGTTCATAAGTAGTTCTGACCATGTATTGCAGGTCCCAAATTTTAGCATACTTGATTGATGAGCACATTGGACCTCTGCTTCTATCATGATTCCTGTGTTACTTTGCTCTGCATTGCAACTGCAAATCAAATTTACCCTAAAATTGTATTTTCCTTTGGCTAATTATGCTGTCTGGTACATCATGCTAATAATGCATAATAAGATGATAGTCCTAACATATGCTGTCCGGTACTTTGCTCAGCATGAATTTAGGATAAATTTGCTCAGCATAATAAGATGATAGTGTTAACATATGTAGTATTTTTTTTTTTGGCTAATTATGCTGTCCGGTATACGTCATGCTAAAGTTCCATTGCCGTTCTTGGTCTCCTGTTAAATTTGCGTGCTTTATTCTGTTCATAGAATTAGATGCTTTAATAAAAAAAGAGTTACATGCTTAAGTTCTTCAGCGACGCTCTGATGCAAATTTGCTGCTCCTAATAAAGATTTATCTGTTTATCTTTTCTAGCATTCAGTGGTACATTTCATTTGCAAATTAGGCTGCACTGCACCCTCCAATTAAAAACGATGGTCTAGGCTTCTGTATTCTACTACCTTTGTCCTCTACTAATTTAGCATTATGGATTTATGGTACCTACTATTTAGACTACCTCTGTGTCATCTTCGGTATTTAGGTTGCCTTGCTTATTTAAGTACCTGTGCATAGCTTCACATCTGTGCTATCAGCATATTTCTGTTTCATGTTCACCATCCTTAATGCTTCATTTAACTGGCTAGTTCTCATCTCATCTTCTTTTTTTTGCTGCACACAAAAAAAAATTATTTTCAGAAAAGTGCTTCCTGCCTATTTTGCATATTTTAATGCTCAATGCTGTCATGTATGCTGATAAGGCTGTTGGTGGTTTCAGAGCATCATACCAACTCCTTTGGGTCTATTCTACGGTAAGAACCTTATGATTCTTGTGCACATTTTCTGCGCCACACTATACGTAAGTGATTAGTTCTCGTTTTTTTCCATTTTCTCTCGATGGTCGGTAACTAAATATTCCAGGATTGAATATGCCATGTATTCAAATAATTGAATATTCTGAGCTGGAAACAACATAGCTTCTTAGCCCTTCCAAGTAGTTTTCCTTTTAGATATTTTGTCATCCAAATACCTAGGCACCTACCCGCTATTTATTGTTATTGTTCCCAGAATGTGTTCTGTATTACACATAGATCAATTTGTAGTTTAACATCACTGGCACTCACTACTGGAATGCCTCTCTTTGCCGACGCCAAAAGCAGTCGGCAAAGGCACTAAAACAGGTGGCAAAGGTTTTGCCGACCGCTTTCCACGTGGCAGTCGGCAAAGAACACGTCGCAAAGAATTCGTCGGCAAAAGAAACCTTTGCCGCCCGCCACGTGGAAAGCGTCGGCAAAAGCCTTTGCCACTGTCAACATGGCAGTCGGCAAAGGGAGGCGACGCCGCCGTGAGATGGCGGAGCGTTCCGTTTTGCCGATCGCCACGCGGCAATCGGCAAAGGCTTTTTTTTTTTATTTTTTTAGAACAGAATTTTTTGCCTACTGCCTTTATTGGCAGGTGGCAAAGGCTTTTTTAATTTTTTTTTAGAACAGAAATTCTTTGCCGACTGCCTTTATTGGCAGTCGGCAAAGCTGCCATGGTTCATGAGATTCCAGCTTTGCCACCTACTTTCCACGTGGCATGTGGCAAAGCTGAAATAAGTAAATTTGTTAGTCTGTTTTTTCTGTTTTGCATCACAGCAACCTAATCACATATATGATTATACTAGGTGAGTGCCCGTGCGTTGCTACGGAAATATACAATCACATCGGTAAAACATATAGAATCTATTGAATACAAATATATGTATTGAACTGTTTGGCTTGCAGCTTTAGCTGAATTCTCACATGATTGAGAAGGACACTTATTGCGGTGAACATAAAAACCGGTGATGTATGTATGTGTGAAGCGTAGACCAAACAAAAGCTCAAAGCTAAATCATTGCTAATGTGATTTTTAGTTCCTACCAAAGATGCACATTTATAACAACACAAGAAAAGATTATAGGCTGAACACACTGTTTTTTACTGAAAATAAGTGTAGGCCACACAGTAGAGCACATCAAGACCATTCTGGAAAAGCAGCAGTGGATCAAAATTTACACATATCCAATACAAGTTTTTCATAGCAGCAGGAACATTGATCCAAAGCACATCAAGTCTACTGAACGATGGAAAAGGGATGGTGTATCATGTATGTGTACGTGGTAGCATCCAGTGATCCCCTAAACCAAACAAAAGCTTGATGGTAGTAATCTAGTAATACATGGTTGCAGGCCACCACTACAAGATCAAAGCAGCTCTTTAAAAAAAAAAGAAGATCAAAGCAGCTCTGACCATATTTCAATAATTATTTTATGAAAAAAATATTTAAAAAGAAGAAAGTTTCACATAGAGCAGGAAGAAAGTTTCACATTGAGCAAAACTGTATTTTCCTTACAAAAAATATATACAGGAAGAAAGTTTCACATAGACCACTCATATTGCAGTAATTTTTTTCTTTGAACAAATTTATTGCAGTAAAATTAAACGACATAACGACATATCCAAATGAGCCTATGCGTATGAGAACATAAATCTGATTTAGTCAATTTCATTAGATGATACTCTTTTTTACATCATCTTGTTTATTTTCAACATTTCTTTTTAAACAGACATATCTGGAGATAGCTTCAGCTATAGAGATTTAACCCTCCTCAAACAGCTATATCCAGGGATAGCTTCAGCTATATCCAGCGCGTGTAATAATTACTTACCTGCAGAAAAATTTATCTCAGCCGCATGCTTTTTTTGGAAAAAAAAGGGGACAACGCATAATAGGTAATAGAACCACCTTATCAAAAAACAGTAAAAGAATGTGTTCCTATAATGGGATTCCGATCCAACATTATCCAAGGAAATTTAAATCAGTTAATACAATTCTATTATAATTATCATAATGTGCGCATGTCATTGGATCATTCCATTATTGTTGAATAGGGCATAATTTAGGTTCATCTTTTCGTCCTTTGAGATGTTCACAATCAGGCATATGCTAGCTTCTCATGTCTCAATATTATATCAAAACCTGAAGAAATGAGGTTGCACTTACCCCTAGTGAATTCAGTACTTGCTGCAATCTCTCTCCTAGCCAAGTTGCTTCTTATTTTCCCCTTTTCAAAATTATGAACAAAGAAAACAAAACAGTTAGAGATATAAACTAAGAAAAATATTACACCCTTCATATTGTGTAGAACCATTTGAAAAATGGGGGTCACCTGTGCTGTAGTAGTAAACTGTAGGTAAATACCATTTGCAGTAACAGTAAACTAAGTCAGATGGTTCCTACTGTTTACTGTAACGAAACTAAGTCAGATGGTGCAATAATTTTTCATGGATAATGATCCTAAACCAGCTAACACCTTGCTTAGGACAACCATTGAGACAAGCATGGCGTCAAACAATCAATTGATCTCTGAGATGAATGAGAATCGATCAGATACAGATGCCTGATTAATCTCGAATTTTATCTACCAAATATGACAACATATCAATTTAGTTTCAGGCTTGCAGATATAGGACTGAAACTAATCCTCTGATTTTGACAGTAAGTGCACAAAATTTATTATCCCCAAAATAATACTCCTGAATGGATTTTCACCATGACATAATAAGAAATACACCAACAGTTACCAAATTTCAGAACATAGATATATGGTTTACAGGTAGTTGATATTATTGAAAACAGTTGGTTATGACTCAGAGCCAAAACTCAGCTCAAAGGATTGAAGTGTTAGATTTAAGAAGCTGTCCAAATGGTTTTGTTCGCTAGGATTTTTACAGAATGGCAGTCAAAACTATGGCGATCCTCAACTCAGTTTACCATATACAAATTTTAAACTGACCATGTTTAATAATTTTGCTATCCCTTGTAAAAATTGCGCCATCTTAGACTGAGGGTCCATATTGTTTTGGTGTCTAATCCCATCCCCCTCATATGTCCAAAACTGAAATCCTGTAATTCATAAAGGATTTAGTGATGACTGGCATTCTCACTGAGTCACTGGTTAACTGATTCTGTTTTCTATCTCTATCAGCTTGAATCTAGACCCATGGGTATGGCATAAATGTTCTATGCTACCTTTTTCATTAGTGCCAAACCATGCATCTGCAGCCCATCAATTCTGAAATCTCAAGCAAACCGAGCGTTGGTATGGATTGCTAGATTGACTCAATGCCCTATCTTGGTGCTCCTATTGGATTGCATCATTAAATTGTTAATTTGACAGAAAGATGTGTGCACTGACAAACAAACATAAAAAGCAGAGGAGATGCAAAATTCCAAAGATCTATACTCCACTACACAAGCTTTGGTCCATACGTGTGTAACTTCTCTCTGTGGGAATGATCACCAATCCAACATTAATCCACCATCAATATAGAAATGAAGGCAATATCAACGTATACATACACAGTGAGAATTTGCGTGCAGCTTGCTTGGGGACGTACCTCTGGCCTTCTAGTTGGCGTGATGCATATGGTGTTCCTTGTGTAGGAAATTTTTCTGTGTAGTAGCTGGTAGAGATCCCTCCACCTTCTTCCGTTAAGTTGAACCAGGAGACCTGTGTCCTAGGATATACAAAAATGATCCTCGGTACAAAGAATGGTGGACCGGATGCATCCTTACCGATTGGATGATGGAATGGAGCGGATGCGCCGGTACACTACTACAGAAAACTTAACCGAGGCGGTTATTTTTGGTTAACCGAGGCGGTTTTTCTAACCGCCTCGAAGATAAGGTCACGGTTAATCGTGGCCTTAACCGAGGCGGTTAGAAAACCGCCTCGGTTAAAAGATTAACCGAGGCGGTTTTTATAATAAAACCGCCTCGGTTAATAGACATTAACCGAGGCGGTTGTTATAAAAAACCGCCTCGGTTAATCTTTTAACCGAGGCTGTTTCCTTATAAAAACCGCCTCGGTTAATGTATTAACCAAGGCGGTTATTATAATATAACCGCCTCTGTTATTATTTTCCAAATTAAAAAAAAATATTTTCAGGTAATTTAATATTTTCCAAATTAAAAAAATCTTTTAACCGAGGCGGTTTTTTCCTAAAACCGCCTCATACTGAGGTCGACCTTGACGTGGGTTGATGCCAGTAGAGGGCATCGTGGGTCACCGGATCTCGCTGATCTTCGGGCGCACGTCGGGCTTGGCGGGCAACGACAACATGATGCGGCGAGTCCATCGTCAAGGAGACACCCCGGCGTCCTCGAGGCGGCCGCGTCGTGGATCGGGGAGGCGCAGAGCTCGATCCCGCGGCGCTGCGCGATGGCCGGATCCGTGGCGCGCCAGGCGGGCGCGGGCGCGGGGCGCGTCGGGGGCCGCCGGCTGACGCGCCCGGGGTGGGCACGTTGAGGCCGGCGTTCGGTCGCGCGCAGCCGGGCGCCGGGCGGGAGGCGCCGGGCGGGACAACGGCGGCGTCGGCGAGGCGGCGGGCGCGGGCGGCGGCGCTGGAGAGGATGGGGGCGGTCGGGGGGATGGCCGGCGGCGCGATGGGCGGGCGGCGGCCGGAATCGAGCGGGGCGGGCGGCCGCGGCTAAGGGGGGAGGGGGCGGTGAGGAGAGAGGGAGGGAGTGGATAAGGTCGGGTCGGGGGGCTTGGGCTTTTAGGTTTAGAACCCTTTGCCGACTGCCCCAGGAAAAAAGGTCGGCAAAGGCTCGTTATTTTTTTATTTATTTTTTTTGCCGCCTGCCTTAGTCCATGGTAGTCGGCAAAGACCATATGTAATTTTTGCCTCCATTTTTTTTTTCATCTGCAACTTGCTCTAAATTTTATAAAATTTTAAACATAGCCTCCACATGCAATAAGAGTAAACCCTAAAAAGTTTCATGATTTTTTGACCCTTTTTGCTATATATCGTTAATTAATTTCTTTTAATTAAATTTTCGGCCGCATAATCCAACTTTCAACTGCCGGTGCATGAAATAATGAAACTTAGCCATTCAAAAAATGATATTCATGTTGGAGAGTCTATTTTGAGGCCGTGTCTAGAAACTCACCCAAAATCCTTGTCCACGGAACATGACCATCCACGTGTGGTAGAGGTGCTTTTTAATTATATAAAATTCAAACAAAGTCGGAAAATTACGAAACTTGACGAGGTGTCATGTTATCACATTTGGAGCCTATAAAAAAAATTTAAGAAAGTTTGGAGCAAGTTGCGACGCGGAATGTCTAAAACCCAGACATCCTACATATGATCACACATGTGATCATTGGGAGATGTCTGGGTTTTAGACATTCCGCATCGCAACTTGCTCCAAACTTTTTCAAATTTTTATTATAGGCTTCACAAGTGATAACATGACACCTCGTCAAGTTTCTTGTAATTTTCCAACTTCGTTTGAATTTTATATAATTAAAAAAGCACCTCCACCACACCTGGATGGTCATGTTCCATGGACAAGGACGTCAAAATTTTGGGTGAGTTTTCGGACACGGCCTTAAAATAGACTCTCCAACATGAATATCATTTTTTAAATAGCTAAGTTTCATTATTTCATACACCTCTAGCTTGAAAGTTGGATTCGGCGAGTGGAAAATACAATTAAAAAGAAATTAATTAACGAAATATAGCAAAAAGGGTCACAAAAAATCATGAAACTTTTAAGGTTCACTCTTATGGCATGTGGAGGCTATGAAAAAAAGTTTGAGGAAGTTTAGAGCAAGTGATGACGTCGAATGTCCAAAACCTAAATTCAAATTTCAAAAATAAAAAAATTTCATCTTTACCGATCGACGGACGGCCCGGCAGGTGGCAAAGAGGACGGCGATGGGCGCCGTTTGGCCCCAACCACCTTTGCCACCAGCTTTTCTTTGCCACTGGCGGCAAAATGGGCAAAGGGCGGATCGCTTAGAAAGGCCGGCTGACTCGGGACATTAGGGCAGTCGGCAAAGACTCCTTTGCCACCTGCTTAGTAGGACGGTCGGCAAAGAGCATGTTTGCCGACTGCCCTGTCTTTGGCAGGTGGCAAAGGGTACTAGCAGTCAGCAAAGCCGAGTTTTCCTGTAGTGACTGCACTTGATATCAGCTTGAATTGCCATGTGCAAAATATAGTACGATACAGATGGAATATGTGCAAATTATAGTGACCAAATATGCAACTATATCTTCAGAATTAGATTTTATGCTTTAATTTCCTATTTCCATATTCCTCTGGCTTACGGTTTCAGTTCATTGCATTGCATATCTACTGCTCTACTGGCCTACTGGGTGTGTTGGTATGGACGATAATAAGTTTCCTCTTCTGTGTCTCTTTTTCCCCCATTTTTTTACAGCTTTATCAGCCTCCTGTGTTTTTGGGTCCAGGGATCTATAGCTCTTTTGTCATGCTAACTGGTTGTCGAGTTCATGCACAGCTGTAATCCATGGATGGTTTAATTTGTGGAATGGAGCAGAAATATTCTATATTTTGTATGTTGGGTTGCCGTTAGCTAGCACGATCTTACATATAGCACTCAACTTTGGGCCCTCATTTTCTGCTAAAAAGATGTGCTTCGGATTCATAGTATACACCTTTCATTATTTATGCCTATATAAACTTAAACATGTTCGCTTGTGGTCGCGCTCTATATATCTATGCACATATATATCTGTGCATGTTTCGACCTCCTATGCATCCTTTCACCTCCTGCTGCAAAAGTTTGCTCCCACGCCACATTACCAGATACGTGCTCAGACTCAAGCTCCAAGCCTCCAGCAAGAAGAGGTCGTTGATTAAGATGTTGATCCATTTGGCACAACTTAGTTGCATCTGTAAATTCAATCAAAGGTAGGAGATAATTAATATGAATTTATCAGCATGGATCCATCAGTTGATCATTTTGAGATAAGAAAAGTGTTCAGTTAGGTTTCAATAGGGTGAAGACAAACTAGAATGCTTTGAGGATAAACTAAAAATATAACACCCTGATAGTTTAACTAGGACATAGACTGTCCTTATAGACCAACATCAGTTTTTTCTGCGTACTTTGTTTTCACTTGTGTAAACCTAGCAACAACTTTCCTATCAGTCAGTCACTCATCATGGAATTGCTCCTAGCCAAGCACGCTTAACCTTAAAGTTCTTTCGAGATGAGTTTTCAGAAAAAAAAGTTACAACTTATTCATATTAGTATCCTATTAATCCTACTAAGTCCTGTACCGATGTGTTACATCCTCACCCCCTTAAGAGACTGACGTCCTCGTCGGTCAACCCTAGGCCAGGAACATCCTCTTTTGGCTACGTCCGCATTCCCAGCTCTCTGGCCCAAGTGTCAAGCTCTCTCTGAAGTCATGCATAACCTATTCGAGCTCCCAATCCATATGTCCGTGCAACCACGAGAGTTGCTTTGATACCAATTGTAATGCCCCGGTAGCTTAACTAGGACATAGACAGCCCACACAGACCAACACTAGTTTTTTCTACGTACTTTATCCTCACTCATGTGCACCCGGGAATAACTTCCCTGTCAATCACTCATCCCGAAATTGTTCCAGGCTAAGCATACTTAATATCATAGTTCTTTCGAGATAAGCCTCTGAAACAAGTTACAACTTGTTAGTATGAGTATTCTATTAATTATATTAAGCCATGGCCGGGGTGTTACAAAAAATAGATAATCTTCAAACTACTTTAAATAAAGAGAGATGTTAGGGTGTCTAGGAGAACCAAACCCTTTAATTAGAAAATAGGTCATTTATGGTAAGCATGAATAGTTTAATCTTTAAATGATTTGCATCTGACATTCTCACAGGTGGACACACCAAATTAGACATAGAGGGTCCCTTCTATCAAGGCACCGTATTCAACAAGACCACACAAAAATAATGTTGTCATCTTGCCCTTTTTCTTCTTTATATCTTAGTCCAACAAATATAGTTTAGAATGAAACCTGACTTAAATAGGTATCCATAAAGGACCTGATATGGCCAAGCCATCACCTTACACCAAATTCCAGCCCAAACATATTACTTACATCTACACCAGATTACGTTGTTGAAGGACCCATGAGACATAATTGAACAGAGAAACTATAATTATAGATGAATGCACTACTTTGTGAACTCCATTATAACAATATTGAGAATTATATACTACCTAAGTTGTGTACATTGATTTTGATTAGGTCCACCAAAGAGGATGACAAGAACACACAAAGAGTGCACTACAGAGAAGGACCAAGCTCGAGCCCGTCCAGTCCTAATCAACCATCTGAAAGAAACAGCCATAACGTTTGATTCCCAAAAGCTATGAAGGTCAATGAGGATTTGTTGGAAAGCTTATCAACTCTACGTTCTAATGCAACCAATGCTGATAAGTTTGGTTGCGCCACTAATAATTTCCGACCAGTTTAGTGAAGACTGCTCTAAAGGTCAGTAGTTGCTCTGACGTCCAACTTTCCATGCAAAACTGTACCATTCTATATTTTTTTGTGGTGCATGTTGCACATGATGTGAAAGCTTATTAAACTAACTTTCCAACGCAATCATCGACACATCATTTGGTCTTTGCAAGGTGGAGTAATGGAGTTATAGCTAAAACACTGAAAACTCATAAAAGACCAATAGCCACGCGCGAACCCTCCAAGAGCTCATTTTGTGGAAGCCCTTTCACATAGTCTATCTTTTCATTTTTATTTGTGTTTACACCTATCTAGGATGTCCATTCCTTATATAAATACCCCATTGCATCATAGCAAAATGAAGACCTTTTGATAAATCGAAATACAAAACCCTTTGTTCAGCTGTGTGCTAACAAACATTGAGAGTGATCTCTACCCTTTTGCTTTTATGATTTTCTTTACGGGATTACGGTAGTGGCAGCTTCATCTACTCCTAATTAGTGCTCCTACTCCCTTTATGGTTTACCTTGATTGATTGTAGGTTGTGTTGGTTGGTTTCTTGAGAGTGTAGTTGGGCAAATCCTCGATTTAGGTTGCCAGTTAAAGATGGTGGTTGGCTTTGAGTTTTATTTGCTAGGTTCCACTAGTTATCGTTGCTTGCAGCAAGTTATCAGCTATTCTTCGGCTAGTTATCTGGTGATTGATCCTACGTTGTATGTATCAGGTTCCTTGAGCAAGAATAACCCTTCTCGTTCTTACATACGAGACTGGGAAAGACATGAAACTATTCCGCGTGTTTGCCTTAACCACATTTATGAAATCATGCACGCCCATAATGAACTTTGGGGAGTGGTGGTTATCGTTGACAAGAGCCTATCAAAGACATGTATATGTATATATATGACATAACACATGCATGCATGATTATTAAATAAAAGGTCCTAATATATCCATTACCGCGGTACATGATTGTTTGACTAGAGCATTAATATAACAAAGCCATGCCACAATGTAAACAATCCCCAGTAGCAGTAAACAAACTAAACCTACAGTGCACTTCAACAAAAAAAGATTTCACAACCAGTTCTAACTAATACGGATAATTCATCGTTGGTGGGCTTCTTCTATTGGTCCACTGCCTCTACATGCATAGGTGCACTCTCATCGGCTGCTTCTGCTACCACAACCACTTGTTCTACTGCCACAACCAAATCTCGCACGTGTGTAACATACTCTTCCTCTAGTATCAACCTCTACATCTAGTGCCATCCCATGCTAAAATTAGAATACTAGAATGTTAATTGAAATCATTACAAAATGGCTACAAACCATGTATAAAAAGACAGCCAAAACTACTCACGTTGGGATCAGGGCACTTGTAGAAGATGCGTGCATAGTTGGGACCTGGCTTCCTCACTTTGTACTCCCACAGTCTTCTACTTACCAGAAAACGTTTGTATAGGCGGTGGCAAACCCATTTTCACTGGCGTTTTTTTAGCCGCCAGTCGAGAGGCCAGTGAAAATGACCCATTTTTCACCTGGCGGTTGTTTAAGAACCGCCAGTAGAAATCGATTTCTACAAGGCGGTTCTCTTTAAGGAACCGTCTGTAGAAATGGCTGTCCGAAAAACGTAAAAAAATAGGAAAAAATATTTTAGAAACAACAAAAAAAAATTGAAACCGAGGAAATCGCTACCCAGAAAACGTGAAAAAATAGGAAAAAAATATTTTAGAAACAACAAAAAAAAAAATTGAAACCGAGGAAGGCACCCGCATAAAATCGTGCATTTTTTCGCATAAAATATTTTTGAAGTCGCAAGTCGCGTATTTTTTTCGCGCGCTACGTGGCCGTGGGGGTTCGAATCCGTGGCCTCCCCCTCGCGTGTAACCCCCTCTACCACTCCACCCATAGGTCACTTGTGTCTATATCCCATTTCGGTTCTCCACATATTATCCCAAACTGATGGTAAATTCAATATTTTAGGATTTAAGCGAATTCAAATGAAAAAGTGTTCAACTACAAAGTTTCATAACTTTTCGAGATCTATAACTTTCATTTAGGGTGTTTCTCCATCCGAGGTTATTTGCAAAATTTGAATTTCAAATTTGAAAATTTCGTTCGTAGTTTTTCATAAAAAGATGATTTCAAATAAAAAGGTTGTCAACTATAAAGTTTCATAACTTTTCGAGATCTACAAATTTTATTTTAGGAGTTTTTCTATCCGAGGAAGTTTGAAAAACTAAATTAATTTTAAACTATTTTCTCTTGGCGGATTTCTAAAGAAACCGCCAAGAGAAAATATTTCTACCGGGCGGTTCCTTAAGAGAACCATCTGTGGAAATAGGGCCGATTTTTACTGGCTGTTCTAAAGAGAAACCGCCAGTAGAAATGAAACGTTAGTGTCAAGAGAAATGGTTTGTGTACTAGTGTACACTCGCCACATGAAATAAGAGGGAGGTCCGGCCTAAGTTGTCGGCGAACACCATGCGAGGTCGAGAAACTAGAAGCAGTAGTTGACATCTAGTACTCTATACTCATTTTCATCAACTACTATAAATTTCTCCATTTATTGTAAACCATGAAATTCATTATATATATATATACACACACACACACACACACACACACACACAAGCAATGGAAAGGAGGATTCCAGTTTTGATCAATACAATGAGTTTTCTTCGTCTAAACTATAAAGTGATTTTGAGCTCAAATGCTATATAAATCATAAAATCCACCATTATTCCTAATTAAAAAAACAAATTTCTCCATTTCTATGAAGTTAGCATGGATGAAATGATATGCATACAAAGCAGTAAAAGGTGGATACTAGTTTCGAGCTACTACTATAAGCTTCCTTCATCTATATGTGCAAACTATCAAGTTGGTTAGAGATCAAATGCCATATAAATCATAAAAATCTACCACTATTCTCTCAATCTGATACCACAAATTTCTCTATTTCTAGATCATGAAATAAGCAATGCCAGCAATGAAACATGAGGATGAAGTTGCTAACCTTAACAACCGAAGAATGGATGCAGGAATTGAATGGAAGCCTAGAACCAAAGCATGAACTCCTGCTCCACAAGAAAGAACAGAGAGGCGATGAGGAAGAACATAGAGATCAAAATGGTTCGAGTAGAAGGAGGGAGAAAAACAAGAGTGACATATAAGCAAGGACCTCTAGTCCCTGTTGTTGGCTTAAACCAAGACTAGAGGTAACCTGTTAGTCCTGGTTGAAGACATAAACTGCGATTGGAGATTTAGTCCCGGTTAGTGGTTCCTACCGAGACTAAAAGATCGTTGAAGCCAATAACCAGGACTACATGTCCCTGCCTGTCAGATCCTGCAAAGTTTGTGACCCTAGCCGTTGGCGAGAGGACTTTAGTCCTAGTTGGTAGCTCCCAATTTTGGCCGAGACAAATATAAAAACTGATCTGTTCTCTACCGGGGTGACTTAATAACCTAAAGAACTGGCAACAGGTGGTCAAACCAGTTTTAAAAACCGTAGGGAGTAACGCCTAGGCAACAAGTCACTTTTAGATTATGTAGTAGAAACTAGAAAAGCAGTCTTTCTAATTGATGCAAACTAAACTGTAGATCCATGGAGCCAGACCTCCCAGCTGAACATGTGCGAAATTATTTACTACCAGCAAACAAATTGATGTGATCTGATAGGATAATAACCTTCACCAACAAGAAAATCAAGGTGTTATAAAAAAAGAAAATCAAGGAAAAGAGGACAGGATTGAGCATCAGAAGACAATATACAGGTGGCTGTCAGTCAAAGTCGTCATCAAAGATTCTGTTGTTCAGATATGCATCCACATATAGTTAAACAGTTAGCCAGCATCTTTCAACCTTGATTGACATCAGGTGACCCAAATACAGGAAGGTACGAGTTAGGCGTTGCAAAATTGGGTCTGCTGGTTGTTTGCTTGACAACCATTCTGTCAGTGTTTTATTAAAGTCAAGGAGAACTTAAAAAGATTTGACAGAAGGAAAGCAGATCTACCGAAGAGTCAAGAATGGCTTCGAAATTTACTATTAAGAGCTCTCTTACTGTGCTTGGAAGGACTCCTATCAAAATTATTTACTGCAGGTGTTAATTAAGAAAATAATTAATTCGAATTAACGGCAGGGGCGCATCCAAAGGGTATTCCCCTTTATTCCTAGGAATACTCAATTATTTAGGTACACTTGTATGTATATACTATTTGTGTATATAGTCATGTATAATGCATATTAGTGTTAATTCTCCATTTTTCGAGTAGAAACTCAGCCCACAACTGCCTATTCATGGCCTCCTTTCCTTTCCAGCCCTCCAGGCCAGCCCGCAAGGAGCAAGGGTCAAAAGGCCCAGTGGCTGGCCCATTAAGCCACACAGACAGACCCATGCTCCTCCGTTCGGCACTTTGTGGCTTCAGCTCTTCGGCAAAATCCCCAATCCCCGCCTCTCTGGCCTTCTCCGTTTCTCCAGACTCCGGCCGGTCTCGGCGAGCGGCGGCAGGACAAGTGCTGGGGACACGGCCACGCGGGACGACCGGGGCTTACCGGCCTGAGGCTCCTAGCGGCAGGCGGTGTACCAGGCTTTCTTACGGTGCACAAATTTTTCCTGTAGATTACTTTCGGTTGCAAAATGGAAGGAAGAAGAAAACTGTTGATTTGTAGAGTTTGTGGGATAAAATACTATTATGAATTTTATTTAAAACTTATGCTGCTATGCATTAGATTTTTTTTCGGATACGGGAATTCTCAACTTCAAAATCCTGGCTCAGCCACTGTGTCAAACAAGCTGCAGCATCTCTCGTCGAATGATTTTTAGATCTCAAAAAACGGTCCAGGAGATCTCAAAAATAAAATTTTGAGCCATAAAGTATAAAAAATATTTTTAAAAGGAAAAAACTAAATAGAAATTTTATTGCTAAATCTCCAGCCGTGTCTTGTAAACACTTCCAACACGGCTATCTCAATGGTGCTACACCTCATTATCAATGCTTGACGACCCTCCTTCTAAAAAAGTGACCAAAACCTGATCCAGTATGTCATTTTGAATATAACCTACAAATAAGATGGTGATATAACCTTGTCAAACATAATCTCGTTATGAGTAAGCCAAAGCGCCCAGCAAATAGTACTCGCTCCCATAAGAATTTGAGATTTCAGGTCTTTAGCAAACCTTCCAACCAACTAGTAAACATATTGTGTACACTATTTTGAGGATTTACGTTAAACGAAACCTGAACGATTCTCCATATGAATTTAGCATAATGACAATCAAAGAGTAAATGTCGTATAGACTCTTTGGAAGAACAAAAACAACATTTTGTATCTTCTTGCCACTGTCTTTTAGCTAAATTATCTTTAGAATTACACCCTTGTATAAGTATCACATAAAAACTTTAGTTTTGAGAGATGGCTTTAATTTTCATATTAACTTATTGTATGGTAAAGCCTGAACACCTAACAAGGTAGCAGTGGTCATCTAACAAGGTAGCAGTGGTCAGACACACTGCAGAACCAAGGCATTAAGGCCAAAGAAGGCGAGGTCGTGAGTGCTGCGGGGACGGTGGCGTGGACGTCTAGACAAGGTGCTGCTTCATGGTGCCCACTGTCCAGGCGCACCGATGTAGCCCGGGACACAAGTACGTTGGACAGCTCCACCTTGGAGACGGTGCCCTCGACGTGGGTGCTCTACCAGTGGCCGTTGAGCCACAGGGTGGCCTGGAACACTGAGGGAGCAGCGACACAGACAGACTGCCCTAGGTACACTCGTCTTGGCACATACTGTTGTGGTTCTTCTCGTCACGAAGACAACCCTGCAGACGATGTCATCGTCGAATAGCATGTCGATATTAATGGACACGTCGAGGACCCGACAAAGCCATGGCCCGGATGTCATGTATGCAGTCGCCCTTGACTAGCTCTAGGAGTTAGCTAGAGTCGACTAGATCAACCACCCTGTCCATGCTCGTGATGACCCTCACCGTACCACAGGTTCCGAAGCAAACTTGAGTAAGCGACGATCTGGCGGACGTGGAAGAAGGCCATGTGCACCTACCCAAGACGACAAAGCCATCGCAGCACGGCGAGCTTGCCCTACCTCGAGCGTGTCCGGCCGATCCACCACCAGCTGTGGTCATGTAATGTTAGGGAGTTCAAAAACACGAGATCCTCAACGCGTGAGCTGTGAATTTCTTCCCTGTGCCATTGTCCATTGCTTAATCATGAAATGTTTCCCCTAGCTAACTAGCTCAGGGCCACGTATATATTGATATATCATGTTTATCATCGTCATCATCACTCTTTCACGACAAAATAGCATATAAATGCCAAGGCTTTGATGACGTTCCGTTGCAACATACGGGCACTTTTCCTAGTATATCTTTAAATAAGTTTATTATAAAAGTATATTAAAAAGTCTATCTAATGATATTACTTATGTATTATAAATATTAATACTTTTTAATATATAATCAGTTAAAGTTAAAAAATTTGATTTCTCAACGAGTAAGAATGTCTTCTATTTTAAGACTGACCAATAAATAGTAGTAGCTACTATAAATACACAGACATTATTCAGAGCCACCAGAGCACCCCACATGCCATATACAGAAATAGCAGATGAGTGTGCGTACGTGTTGTGAGCATCTGTATTGTACTGTGTAATTCTAAAAAAAGAAACAGCAGGAGGCAAAAACACCATCGCCTAGGCCCATGGCAATAGACAAAGACAAAAACGAAACAGAGCAAAAGGGCTTCACACACACACACACAAAATTCTCACTACCAACAATTGCCCAGCAGAAACCGGCGCAGCCAAGCAATCCCTTGTACAGGGATTATGAGATTATCTAGGCTTGTACAGGGTCTTCTTACAAATAAAGCACCCATAGGCCATAATCCCTCAAAAGATTATCTGAACTGTGAGATTATGGTATTCACGGATTTTTTATTATAAAAACCCATAATATAATCAATTTTGTTTGATTATAATTTATTTAGACAGGTCAAAGTATAAGTATATAGGCTACAGGTAAGATCTAGGTCCTATTTGATTTTTGGAGCTATTTAGTAGTGTTACTATAGGGATTAGTAGCTAGTTTATTCGTTTGGTTGTAAAGGCTAGCAGGGGCATCTTCAGGCCCATGCAACCCGTGCGACCGAACAGGACCCCCAAAAATCATAGGCCTCAAGATTTACTATCCTAAGTATATATAATAAGTTTGGACTTTGTTTTAACTAGTAAATCAATCATAGTTGTCTTGTTTGTCCCATAATCCTGGCCTGCTGGAGAGCACTCCAAGATCCTATTAATTCCTGTTGGCGATTTCAATTCTAATTTGCATAATCCTTCATTGTTTTGACTTCATGTTCCTTGCCTTTACCATTGTTCATCGCTCGAGACCTAGTCGCAATCCTAGACCCAGATCAAAGACAGAGACTGCCTGGATAAGAGCTTGGAGTCTTTATTGTCGTCATTTTTGGGGCTGCACTTAAACGAAAAGGATGATCTGATATTGATACTGATGACCTTTATATGGAGTTAATTTTTCTTCCTGATTTTATTACATAAGAAAATTAAGGCCTAGTCAAAATTCAAACTTTTGTGGAGCATTATAAACATTTTTCACTAGATATTGGGCCTCCACTTATTGTTTCGAACTGGGCCTCGTATTTTATCGGGATGCACCTGCTACTAGAGACTAGTAACTATTATTGCAGTTGAGGGAAAGAGAGCTGTTTTTTATGTGTAGTAGTTCTAAGAAGCCTCTCCTAAAAGGTTTTTTTGTCTAAATAGTCTGTAGCTCCTGTATTTAATTTATTTAGAGCTATTTGAGGTTATTAAATAGTCAATAGCCTATTCTCATATGGAACCAAACGGGGCCTTATTTGTGAGGCTGCCTAGAGCACGCGCCCTCTCCCGAAGAAGAAACTTTTGCGTCTTCCCCGTAGAGGTCTTGGGCAGATCCTCAAATACCACCGTCCTTGGTGCCATGTAGTGCGGAAGCCTCTGTCGGCAAAAGCTTATAATCTCTGCCTCGGTTGCATCTGTCTTTAGCTTGACAAACGCGCAGGCCGTCTCACCCCAGTAGTCGTCTGGCCTCGCAACGACTGCCACCTCCAGCACCGCGGGGTGGCCGGAGATGACGGATTCCACCTCGATGGAACTGATGTTCTCGCCGCCAGATACGATGATGTCTTTGGCCCTGTCCTTGATCTGAATGTACCCGTCGGGATGCCGGACGGCGAGGTCCCGGGTGCGCAGCCACCCTCCGGCCATCACCTCCTTCGTCGCGCTGAGGTCCCTGTGGTAGCCACTCATCACCGTGTTCCCCCGGAACATGACCTCGCCAATCGCCTGGCCGTCGGACGGCACGCCTTCCATGGTGGCCGGATCCTTGACGTCCACGTCCTGCATCGCGGAGTGGTGGAACCACCCCTGGCGCGCCTTGAGCCACGCGCGCTCCGCCGCCGGCAGAGCGTCCCACTCCGGCAGCCACGTGGAGGCGGTCGCCGGGCCGTACGTCTCCGTGAGGCCGTAGATGTGGTAGACGACGAAGCCGAGCGCCTCCATGCCCAGCAAGACGTCGGGCGGCGGCGGCGGCCGCCGATCATGACGCGCACCGGCCCCGGCAGTGGCCGACGGTCCGCCGCCGCCGGCGCGTTCACCACCATGCTGAGCACCGTGGGCGCGCCGCCCATGTGCGTCACCTTGTGCCGCGCGATGGCGTCGAGCACGGTCTTGCCCGTGAACCGCCGGAGGCAGATGTTCGTGCCGCCCTGCAAGGCGACCCCCCACGTTATGTTCCAGCCGTTGCAGTGGAACATGGGCACGGTCCACAGGTACGTCGGCATGGCGGTGATGTCGTACGCGAGCACCGCGGCGAGCGTGTTGAGGTACGCGCCGCGGTGGCTGTACACCGCGCCCTTGGGCCGCGCCGTCGTGCCGGACGTGTAGTTGAGTGCGATCGGGTCCAGCTCGTTCGCCGGCCATCGGATGTCGAACTGCGAAGGCGCATCCCTGATAAAATTCTCGTAGTCGTAGCTCATTATGCAGTCGGGGGTCTCGCCATCGTCGTCGCTGTCGCCGCTGCCGTCGTCGTCGTCTGAAATTGCTACAAGGATCGGTGGCGTGGCGGTGACGTTCGACTGAGCGAGCTGCTTCAGCGCGGCTTTCCCGACGTCAAGGAGGAGAGACTCGACGAACAGCACCTTGGCACCCGAGTGCTTCAATAAAACGGACACCATGGCTGCATCGTGCCGCGTATTCAACGTGCAGAGGACCGCGCCGGCCATGGGCACGGCAAAGTGTAGCTCGTACATCGCGGGCACGTTTGTGCTGAGGACAGCTACCTGTGTATTAACGATGTGGTAAGCTGCATATATCTGTCTTCTAACATTTGGGTTTCCACACTATTCCAAAAAAATATATTTCACTGTCTGCAATAATATTAGGTGGTGTTTGAATTGGGATTGGGACAGGGATATGATATCTCTTTAAAGGGTAACATTGAATCCCAACCATCCATTCTTTATACCTCATTTGGAACCGGCAGTTTTGTTGCTACCAGCAGCAATAATAGTTGTGTTTTCACGACCGGTTATTGCCACAACCGGTAGTGGTTACTGGGGAAAAAATACGGTCAAAACTCAAAACACTGAAACAGTATTATCAGCCTTGCTAATATTAATAATACTGTTTGTGAGTGGAAGAACAAAGAAATTTATGAGCGGAAGAAGTTGGGTTATAAAGAAAGCGAACTATCATATGAGTTAGCTAAAAAGTGAACTGTTAAGTATTTCTTGCTCTAAGAGGCATGCAATACAGCAGGCCAGCTAAGAACGCGTCGGTCCCAATCTCAACTCACCACATCACCGCGCGATATGCCGAAGCCGGTGGCCAGCGCAGCCGCCACGCTGACACACCGCTGCCGCACCTCCCTCCATGTGTGCTGATGCCTCTCCCCTACACCACCGCGGTGCGGTCGCCGTACACGGCCGCCGCGCGCTCAATAAAACTTAGCGGCGACAGCGGCACGTAGTTTGCGGGGCACGCACGGTGCCGGCCTCGGTGTCGTGCAGGAGCTCCGGGTCGGCCTCGGAGCCGCTGCGGCGGCGGCAATGGCATGGCGGAGAGAACGTAGCGTGTGTAATCGCACGCGCGACGGCAAGGTTACCGTAACGCGAGAGCAGTGTCGACTGAAAGCGGAGGTGTTGTTGCAGATTTGCTCCGCCACCGCTGCTGCTGCGGTGAAGTGATCTACTGCGGAGCAGAACCTGTGGAGAACCCACGCCCGACATAGTGCTGATGATGGCATACACAGCGGACTGATGTCATAGCAAGAACACAGTGCCGCCGCCGATTGTA
>JADLZL010007248.1:0-60531 GCA_015844335.1 Chrysopogon serrulatus
ACTAGTTCCATGCTGTTTTGTAAAGAAGTTGAATTTAAGGCGTAACAGCTCACTGTAATTTTTTTTGAAAAGCTGATCAATATAGAGTACTAGGACATATGAGTATTGAGAGTCTTTTTCTTTGTGTGTACTACCGATTATTTACATTTAGCATTAATGGGGAGTAGTTGGTTTTAGTTACTAACTGTGTTGGCTACACCATGTAACAGATTGTGACTATTATTGTTCTCTGCATATTAGACAGAATATTTACTGTTTCATTTCCATTTCTTGTGTAGATTTTTACCCCATCGCAATCCAAGTCATTTTAGATTTGTGTATAAGGATTAACAAAGTAGATAAATGCTTTTGTTGCCCTTCATTTAGACTACATTGGCAAAGATGGGTTATTTACACATGATACTGGTAGCATTGATTTAGCTGGGTGAGGAACGAAGAACAAAGTAGAAATGAGCCTTGAATTGCTTGGGTGGCTTACATTTAGTAACAAATTGAGAAGGCTCAAATGGCTTGCTTTTGTAACCAGAAGGGCTGGCGAATTCTCAAATGAATTACTTTTTTTGTAGTGTTTCTCTGTGAGCTGATAACAGTATTGCTCTACAAGCCTGTCAGGAAGGGTACAAATGGTGGAGTGACCTTACAAGGACTTCTTGCTGCCACAGGAGGAGGCCTTATCATTGGTCTCACTTTCGTTGTTGTTGGGCTGTTGACTGCTGAATGTTCTTCCGATCAAGCTCTCAGGCAGCTCCTAGTACTACCCATCTCTGCTGCAGCTGGTTTGGTTGGAAGTCTAATTGATTCATTGCTGGGAGCTACACTTCAATTTAGTGGGTACTGCAGTGTTCGGAAGAAGGTAAACTGTTCTGTGCCACCTTGTTAGTATGCTATTGGAGAAAAGAAGTCTCTGAAAGCCTTGCTTTTTCTTTGATCAAGAGGCCACTAGTGCATTGTGATAGTACTTATCGGTTGTAAGATCCAGATCATCCTCTGCTTTAGGACAGCTGAAGATGTTTAGTCAGTGATAACTGCAAAGGGCACAAAAACATTTGTTCATTTTATCACCATGTTCAAAGAATATCAATATTGCTTCTATTATACATCTGTTAATCTGATATTTGTACAAGACTAGAACCAGTACATTTGGGATGTTCAAATATAAAAAATCATTTAGAAATGATGCCAGAATTTGCTCCTTCTGCAAGCAGGGGTCTCAGTAAAATATATTAACAAGCTTAACTTTGTTTGAAAATTAATGAATTTTTATTAAATTATTATCTTGCAACTTCCAAATGATAATATTTTATTGTTGCTCTGTAGGTGGTCAGCAAAAGGGGTCCTACGGTTACAAAGATTTCTGGGATGACTATCCTGGACAATGATGCTGTTAATGCAGTATCTGTTCTGCTGACAACTGTGCTTACAGCTTATGTGTGCATTTACATGTTTTAGAAACTATATTTGAAATTTTCTTACTTCTTTCTGATGCTTGATCTCATTTACAATCAAAAAGGGGCTCAGAATTATCTAGGCACGGGCTGCTTGATGGCAAAATTTGCTCCATTTGATGACTGAGCAAAACACAGGTTGAATGCTAGTGCTAATCACAAGGTGTTGATTTGTGTAAGCATGCGCCTCTATATATGCATCAGTAGAAAAAACTAGTTGGGTAATCTTGAATTGTACCCTACTTTTCATTGAGCAATGTTTTGCAACCTTAGCCTGCACGTTTCATGGAAATGGAACAGCATGCAACTTCTCTGTATTGATAGAATTTGTATTATGGCACAGAATTCACCTCCACTTTGATACTAATGGTTTCACTACAAATTTTTTTATATTACCATTGCCAAAAACTTACTATATTTGAATTATCCTTCCTACGGATTTACCCAGTGTTTTTTAGTCTGCTAGGGGTATGACAATCTTTCGGATGGTACAGGTGCAATTTTGGATCAGGTTTTAGAGTTTTGCTAATTTCATGCCGCTCCTGGAGTTTGGAAACTCTTCTAAATTCCAACATAGATTAAATTCTTCTAAATTCCAACATAGATTAAATTATATACAATGAAATTTATTTGCGCTCTAAACTGGCCCTGAAGTCATGAGAACGCTTTGCAATGGAAATCATGTGGATGAAGCTTGATCTTATTATCTATGCAGGGACACTAGGCCTTGTTCGTTTCTATCTGATTGGCCTGTTTCTGGCCGGAAGTATTCCGGTTGTTATACAAATTAAAGTAACGAATCCGGCTAGGAATTATTTCTAGGGTTCAGTCCCGTGAAAGCGAACATGGCCTTACAGAGCTGTGCGGCTTCGGGATTTGTCACTGATCGAACAATTGTCTCATTACATCAAACATACAATGATACAACATACACATTCGTCTGCCCACACACTACAATATCTGTCTATTCTACCATGGAAGTAGAGAGCATATATGTCTTTGGACAGGCCACACACTTAGATATATTCTCACTAAGCCTTTGGTTAATTGACTAGCCCAGTGCTGTATTGCCTCAAAAAAAAAATTACAAGTTCTGAATATTTTATTTAGGTTTGACATTGTTTCCCGATTTATATTTTGGATTTTTCCAAATATTTAGAGCTACAGAGATATTTTTTGTGGTTTAAAAATCTTATCAATTTTTTAAGTAAAAAAGGATTAAACCATCTGAAAGCTACTTCTAACTGGAGCAAAGAGATAATTTAAATGATTTGTAGTTCAGAGTATAGATGATGTCCGATTTCTGAGTTTGAAGAAAATCAAGCACGGCGGTAACACAGGAGGTAAAAGCTACTTTTCTAAGGTCTTGTTCAAATTATTTTTCTCTATTTGCTTGTGGATCATTCTTATCTACCTGTGAGACCAGAATATTGAAGATGCTTTTTTTTCTTTTATCCACACGTTTGCCTCCTCTCTATTTCCTTTATCTAGCCAGCTAGCGAATACAAAAGACAACACGAAATCACTCGCCCTTCTGTTGTCCAGCATCCTAGCAAACAAAACACCAGCAGCTCACGTATACCTGGCCAGTGGCCACCTTCTTTTATCACTGAGAACATGAAAGTAGTCGAGCACGTACTGCAGCTACAAATCCGCTTCCAACGTTCAGCTTCGGATCCCCGGCCGGCGCGTGCGTGGGAGGCAAGATGTTATCGGCAGCTCACACATGGGAGCCTAGGATAGCTTGATCGTATGCGACCAGTGGCCAGCGGCATGTCGCCGCCGGCAACGGCTCCGGCGGAGGAGGGTGCTCGTGCGGCTTTGAGCTAAGGACGCAAAGGCCAAACGTCGTTGCGTCTTTATTTGTTGCTTTGTTTGTTTATTTACAGCAGCACATAGCACATAGCTTCGCCTTCGCGCCTGTCGTCCTCTAGCTCCTACGCTGCCAGTGCCAGCCACTGTCGTCTTTTTCCTTTTTTCTTTTTTCTTTTTTAGGAAACCAGCCTCTGTCATTTTCTTCTCCCATGCCTACACCATCATTGTTTCCTTGTCTCGTGTGGCCCACTGCCTACGGCGCTAAACAGGAACTACAAAACGAAAACACGCGGGGTGCGGACGACGGTGGGAAACGGAAACGCAAATGCGAGCCGGAGACCGAGCTAAACATGAATCAGAAACGTGAACGGCACATAGCGAAACATAAACGAAGTAAAACCTGAACAACAAGGATGGAGAGGGAAGAAAATTTTTGTCTTTTTGGTATAAAACAAATTGATATAGATATAGATTGATGACGTAGATTGAGAAAAGACATCCTCTTTATTTTAGGCGGGACTAACATGTCAATGACTAAAAAAACGTGTTGTTTATGAGGAGGGAAAAAAAAGTTACATGGCAGAAATTTTGTCTTTTTAGTAAAACAAAGTTGATATAGATGTAGATGTTGATATAGATTGAGAATACACATCCTCTTTATTTTAGGTGGGCTTAACATGTCAATGACTAAAACGTATGTTTTGGTTGGTTTCACGGTAACGAAAACATAAATAAAATCTAGCTTAAAAGTATTTCCCGTCGGTAACATAACGTATTAAGCTTCACGTTTGCGTATATTTTCTACACCAAACATATCGTTAAGATCTCTCCTCCATCCGCTCCAATGGCTTGAGTTTCGACTGGCTTGACAAAAGCCCGTGCGACCCGCTTGCTCAGGCCTGCGACAGCTAGCATGGCTCGCCTACGGGTGGCGGTGGCACGGCGGCTAGCCGCATATGCGCGGGCGATGACAACTAGCTGCACGTGCGCGGTTAGCGGTGACGACGGCTAGCCGCACGAACGCGGCCAGCCGTGGACACAAGACGTTAGTGACACTGAGAAAGAACAAAGAATGAAAGGGATTGAAAAAAAAACTGCTGCTTGATCGCCTTTGTTTTGAAGAGAGGGGCAATTTATGGATTATTATTAAGAAAACCTTTTATTTTAGGAAAAGAAGTATGAAAACTTTTTATTTTAGGAAAAGAAGTATTGGAAAGGAAATCTGGTGCAGTTTTTTTTTTTTCATCAATCGCCTTTATTACAGGAAAAAGGGATCGGTTTCCTGAAATTGCTCTTTACTCCTCTCCACAGTCCACGACGGTAAGAAGAAACCTAGTATAGTAGGCGCCGCAGTCGTCAGATTGGTGAGGCCCCACCAGAAGCGCAGCGACCATGGTCGCGGAGGACCGCCTCAGTGCTCTCCCGGACGAGCTGATCCAGGGCATCCTCGCCTGGCTCCCGACCACCGCCGCCGCCGCGCGCACCAGCGTCCTCTCCGCCGCTGGCGCGGCCTGTGGACCGGCGTCCCGGTGCTCTCTTTCAACGTGGAGCCGAAGCCGCCGCCGGGCGCTTTTTCCTCGACCGCCGACGCTGTCGACGCCGCCCTCGACGCCTACTCCGCCTCCGCCGCGCTGAACCGCCTCGCCCTCGACGTGGACCCGTCTAACCCCCGCGCCACGCATCGCGCAGTGGCTGCGCTTCGCATCGCCGCGCCTCGACGGCGAGCTCCGCCTCTCTCTCTCAGCCGGCGCCGGCGCACAGCAGATCTCGAGGGGACACCGCATTCGTAGGCTGATCGAGCTGCCGATCTACGAGAGGGCGACGCGCATCGAGCTCGCCAGGATCAACTTCCAGCTCCGACTCCCAAGTGCCGGCGCCTTCACGTCGCTGCGCGCCCTCAAGATCAAAGGGGCCAAGTCCGTGCGCGGCGACGTCGGCCACCTCGTGTCTACACAGTGCCCGCGCCTGCGGGAGCTCGACATGAGCAACGTGGGCGCCGTCGTCGCCGACGGCCGCATCTCCATCAGCTCCACGTCGCTGCAGCGTCTTGTGTTCAGACACATCAGCGGCATCAGCAAAAAGGACCGGATCGTGGTTGCTGCACCAAGCCTACATTACCTGGCTTTGGAAAACTGTGGAGACAGGTCTGCGGCAGCCACCATCGTCGCCCCCATGCTTGCCGAGCTGATTTGGAATCACAGCTATGATCCTATCCGCCATAGCATCAACAATGCCGATCGCCAAATCTACAGGCTAGCAGTCACCTGCCGATCCAACAGTGCGATGTTTCAACGATTTGATGCCGTCGACGAGATGTCCCTCCATCTTTTCATGTTACCAGTAAGTGCGACTTTTTCTAAGATCGTCCATATTTCAACAGTATGTTGCAGCTTGTGTTTGCATACGGGACCGAGGTTGGCACCCAAATTCCAGAGAAACCCTAGCTCGCCTGCAGTGCCATCTTCTCTCCCCCCTGCCTCGGCCCTACACCGATTTGGTGGCCTGACCATCTCCACTGACGCTAGTGCTCCCGAAACCACCTGCTGGCCTTCCTTCCCGGCCCCAAACCCCTCTCTTAGGCCGTGAAATTTGGGAATATAAAAGGGAGAGCTCGTCAAAACCCTACGGATCATATCCAGGAGGAGGCGGCTTACCTTGCAGGCTCAGCCACAGCTGGAGGGTAGAGAGGTAGGACTGCGAGAAGAGGAGGTGGGCTGCCAGCATGGGAAGGAAGTCGCTGCCGGGGAGGAGGCCATCGATTGCCTGAGAGAGAGATAGAGAGAGGAGTGCGCGCGGGAAGGAGGCGCAGTCTATGAGTGAGTGAGAGAGAGAGAGAGAGAGAGAGAGAGAGAGAGAGAGAGGTGGATACGGGTGCGCGTGCCCTTGTCTAAAAAGCAGTGTTATCCTAAACACTAAACAATAATTAAATGGTCGGTCACCTGGAGTTAGCCCATTATTCAGGTAAAACAGGTATTTAAATTAGAAAAACGGCCGTTTAAATGGTCCAAACAACCAATTCAATGAAATGGTATAACACACCGAGTAACATTTAAATGGGCTAAACGACCATTTAGACTAACAGTGCTGAAAAGTGGCTGCCTACGTTCAAGTCATACCTTTTCATATTTCTTGTTGTTTATAATCCTTATGTTCCAAAGAGTTGTGGAATTTTTTTTATAGTAATACTCTTTTTCCAAATGAGATTATAACATTAACTTTTTACTTTTACTCACAGGGCGTGCAGGGATACAAAAAATTTGTAGAAGATATGGAAGAGCTTCCCAAGACCAAGGTTCTACAAGTGAAAGGGCTATCGACGAAACAACATTTAGGGCCAGCAATGCTGCATCTCCTCAAGAAGTTTTCTGGGTTAACAAAGCTTAAGATCGACCTGCTCCCAGTGAACACCTGGGTGAGTCATTCTAATCGATTTTCCCATTATTTGGTTTTGGGCTCCTATTTACCAAATAAATATTATTAGATGTCAGTTGGCTGAAATGAAATACTTTAGTTGACGAGAACATTTTGACCCCATTAGCAAGGTTAGGTTCAAGTCTGCAATTTTATCATCAAGGCTGGCACGGTGTATTCCATTTTTATTATTTACTTGAGAGTTTATCTTCACTTTTTGGTGCCACAAGTTTGGTTATGACTCGTAAACCTGTAGTAGATGTTGATCAACACAAAGGTGGTAGTGCAATCCGGCAAGAAATTTGGGTTGGGTCATAGCCAAAATTTTCTTGGGACTAGCAAGAAGCACAAAGCAATTTAATTACCTGCTAATTGTGTACAGTGCCATCTAACTAATTATGATGCTCTAGTCTTCTTCTTACTATGTTTGGCAGCCGTTTCGCTCCCGTTTCTTGAATGTGCCAAATGCAAAAGGGACCAAGTTTTTTTTTTTTTTTTAAGAGAAACGTTTCTTTGTAATGAGGGAGAGAAACGGGGAAGGGTGGTTTCTAGTGATTCTGATTCTTCCTTCACAAATCACATTTTTTTCAGTGAGTCCTTTTTAAGTGGAACAAGATAAAATGAATTATATTTAGGTTGTTCTTTGTCCATAAAAGGTTTGAAAATTTGTAAGTATATTTTAATTTATTTGATTTTTTATGAATCAAAATCTAGTTTATCACCCAAATGGTTTTACAAGGTGATTCTGATTCATCATATGAAACATTTCCTGAATGAATCTAGATTTGAAACGTCTATACGAGAATCTGGATCCTGCCAAACGCACCTATAATAATGATATGTAGCTCTATTGTGTGTTCGAGAAAAAAAAAAATCATGATGCTCCAGTAATCTAATGATTTCAAAAGAAAAGAAGGAGACATACGGAGTAGTACTCATGTGCTGAACTTAAATTATGCATGGTATAGAATGTGTAAGCTAACCCTGATTTTTTTTTTTTTTTTTGTATGTATTTGTTTTCTCCTGAAGAAATCACTGTGCAATCATGGATGTAAATGTCTGGAGCCTGGAAACTGGAGAACTGAGGGTGTCACCCTGGATTCGCTGGAGGAAGTGGAGATCACTAGTTTCACCGGAGCTGAGGATGACACCGAGTTCCTGAAGCTACTGCTTGGGTGCAATATCAAGGCCAGGAGGATGGCCATCAACACAACAAAAGGCGTTTCTCTGAGTCAGGAGGCGCAGAAGCATCTCTGGGGCCTGGCACGTCCACACTGCCTCGTCCTCGAGTTTGAAACCACCGAGTTCCATAGATGATCGAGTGAGGCCAAAGCGATGAAGAGATGATCGAACTCTGTTGTATGTTTCTTCTGCGAACTCGGTACCAAATTCCGTATCATGATTGGTGATGACTATGCTGCCATATTTGGTTCAGATATCGACTTATCTTTTATTTTCTTGGAGTTTATACTTAAGTCATAAATGGAATGTCTGTAAACATAGTTTGATACTAAAAGAATGGTCGTGTTGGATATTTTGTATGTTAAGTTTGTATTTGTATGTTTAAGTTTTTATGTTTGGAATGGCTATCTAATTAACAACCTTAAGAGGGAGTACTTGTCATTAAAGTGCAGCGATGATATATGACTTTCCCTCTCCTCTCTTAGTGCCTATATACTAGCAAATTTGGAGATACTGATACCTACGAGCTTGTTTGGTTTGTAGCACGGGATAGTCCGATGGACCATCCGAACCTATATCTGAGCCTAGATCCAAACGGCGCGGCGCCGTTTGGGGGTTGCCGGTTAACGTCGTCTGTTATCTATGTAGCAATAATAGCCCATGCCGAATGGGATAGTTCGTCTAACCAAACAGATTGTACATTTCTCCTCTTTCTGAGCTGGAAAAAAATCATCAAACAATCTTCCGTTCATGCCGCCGTGTGCCCGCCCGCTAAGAGCAACTTCAGTGGACCTCCTAAACAGGCACCTATTTTAACTTTTAGGAGTTCAAGTAAAAAAAAAACAACTCCAGTGGCCCTCTTATTTAGACTCCTATTTTAGGAGGACTCTCAAAATATAGTTTCAAATCCCTAGGAATAGAAAGACCTTATCCCTTCCCTAGCAATAGGGTCTTGGGCTGGAGTTGAAAGCAAATTTGGGTCTCTATTTTTTTAGAGCAGCATGCAAATGGAAAAACTAGGGGCTCAATTTACATGTTGGGTTTGAGTTGCTCTAAGCACACTAAACTGAGCGACGTTCCAATACCATCCAGCCCACATCCACACACACCTTTGGGCTTTGGCCTTTGGGTTGTTGTCGGTGAACCCTACCCATATCTCAGCCAGGGATGACAGTTGCTGTGGCAGAACCTTCTAAATTATATGGCCCACAAGCACCTGACATTGTCCCTAAGACCTCTGTCAGCCGTACTTGAGTACCACATAACCTAGAATGTTCTGTCGGGTGGATCCCCGATAAACCACGATCACTCCAGGATCGATACTTACATAGACATCACAGTATTACAACAGTTTTCATACAAAATACCAGAGTAGCGGAAGACTTACAATAACTTATTTTACAAAACTTTTATCAAACTTATACAAACCAGAGTAGCATTATTATAAGACAGCGGAAGTATCATTACTTAACTTTATTACAATCACACAACAAAAGTGCCCTGCCCAGAGGCCACACAATCTATTCCTCGGTAGACTCTTCCTCGATCACCGTCATGCAACAAGGGCCGTAGCACTCTTGTCCATGCGGTTCACCATAAATGGGGGTTGAACAAACCCCGAGTACAAAAAGTACTCCGCAAGACTTACCCGACCAAAAATTGGGGAGAAGACTCAGGAATGCTGGCTAATAGGAATCAAGGTGAGGCTTTAGCAAGATCAAATGACACCTTTGCAAAAGAGACTAAGCCAGTCCTTACTTTACTACATCAATCACTTGTCAACCAAGTATCGGATTCAAAACTTTCTATCATCAACTTCCATTATTACTACGATGCTGGTGCTAGGATCACGGCTCCCATATCGTGGAGCACACGACGATTCGAATCGCTTCATATACCCAGCTGGGGCTTCCTAGCCACACGATGTATGCAGGACCGAACATCTCACATACATCAACTCACGCTTGCATTTTCTCCGCACGAACGGGTCCTAGCCACGAGACACAGTACACCATCTCCCTACGCCATCGGTCACAACCGCCGACGGTGCGCTCGTAGTGTGGGTACACGCTACTTCCCGTCCCGGTGTCCGTTTCGTATGGATCGTATAAGGGAGCTTACCGCCATTAGCATGCGACTAGTACTATCCAATAACCTCATGATCCAAGGGCCAAGGCAACGAACGGTGCTTAACCGACTCACAAGTGGGACGACACTACACCGGGCACTAGCCCTTCCACGGTGCAAGTCACTCCACCCGGTCTCAATTTACTTATCATCATGCTCTTGTTGCGTACCTTTGACCCGATCAAAGTGAAGGGATACCAGCAAAGTAACATCAGGTTTTCGTAATTGCCCTCAAGGGGGAACTTTTGTTATCACATCTTTAAAAGTGTGCTATTTGCGGGGGCTAAGCATGCACGTATCCGGGGTATATATCAAGGTATGGTAAATGCACCAAATTAGGTGATCACACAACTCCTGTTACCTAATGCATCACATCATCAACATACAATATAAAAGCTTTTCGGAATACAAGGCAGGGTTTAAATGCATCCGGGGCTTGCCTTGGGGCTCGACGAAGTTAGGATTAGCGATGGCACTGCTGAGATCAGGACCAACCTTCTCACACTGATAACCTTCCTCCGGGACGGGAGTCGGATCAACTACACGATTGAGATGCATGATTACGATGCAGTAATAAAAAGAGCATGCGATAATGATGCAACGATTGTTAACCTATCTTGAGTACAACTTTCCTTCACGGTATAGTTGCACTAAGAAGGTATAACTAGCATCGACGACGACGGACTAGCGATACGCAATCAACATAAAATGCCGAAGGTCATTAGGGTTAATGACCTAGGGTCATCACTCAATCCCAAAATCAAGCAACACTAACAGTGATTAAGGGTGATTACTAATTTATTGACCATTTTTACAGTCGTTGAAAGCCACTAATTAACTTGCTAATTGGAGATTAATTAAACCCTAATTAACCACATAATTAATTAATTAAAGGGTTAATTAAGCATAATACAAAAAATTAGTCAAAACATGATCAAACTTCATAATTAAGATCATCATACTCTAATTAGCACACAAAACAAATCTCATGTTTTCAGAAAGTCACAATTCTTAGAAACGAATCGTGGCTTAGGTGAAGGAAGGAAGAAACTCCGGGAAAGACTCATTCAAGAATTCCTCGGGGAATATGTCGGGAAACTCACGGACCACGGGTATATCCTTGATTTCTTTTATGGGGATTTCATGCTTTTCAACGAAAGTACGGTTGATGAATGTATGTGATGCACCGAATCAAATAATGTAATTGCGGGATGACCCGGTGACATGGAACATACCCATAAAAAACAGGTTCTCCTTTAAGAACATCTCCGGTTTGGACATGATATACACGCCCGGTCTTCTTCCGGCATTCAGCCGGGACATACTGTGATTTGCTTTGGTTACGAGCTGGCTGGTTACCGGATCCTTGTTGGAAGTTGGGATCACTCATCTTTGGATAAGGACAATATTGAATGAAGTGTCGGACTCTCCACGATTAAAACAGGGGACCCTACCGGTGGATGGCGCTGGGGAGCTGGTGGAGTGGGATTTCGAATACCCTAGGTATTAAATTTGCTTTGGGATAGGTTGTGGCAGCGGGGTGAGTGTACACTGTTGCTTGGGCTTTGCCGCTGGCTTTTTGTGGGTAGTGATAGGATTGGTGGCTTTCTTTGGTCTTTGTGGATAGTGAGATTGCTGGTGGGTATCTTGAAGTCGGGTGGTATATAACCTTCGGCGTTTCGGGATTCCGCCGAGAAAAGGTTAGAGGAAGCACGCCGCTCTTCACTCTTACGTTTTAAGCATGGATCTTTCATAAGATATTGCAATATCCACAGCCTCATAAAATGTGGCATTCGGATTTGCAAGTAAGGTGGGTTTCAACATCACTCTTTAAACCCCGAATAAAACATTTCTTTTTCTTGATGTCCGTATCCACATGTTCGGTGCATCTTGTGATAGATGACTAAACAGATTCACATACTTTGCACTCTTGACCGACCATTTGCCTTGCTTTATGGCTAGAAACTCTTCTAGCTTGGCTTGCATCACTCCGTCGGGGAATGAAATCTCGACGGAAGGCATCTTGGAACATAGCCCAAGTGACTTGTTGTCCCCGGCCGACGTGCAAGGAAGTTTGCCCACCATGCAGATGCGGGGGCCTCTCAACTGTTGGGCAGCAAACTTGGTTCAACAAGTCGGGACAACCCTCTAGCAGTCAAACTTTAGATTTATAATCTGGCCGGTCATTCGCTTCTAGGGGTTCCTGCCCTTGTGAACACTGGCGGACGAGTTTCAGTGAAGTCCGCATATGTGATTTCGTCGTGATTACGACGACCATGATTCTCATGTGGGGCATTCTGATTTTTCTGACTTATTTCCCGTAGCATACGGGCATTCTCAGTGGTGGCATGGACTAAAGCTGCCACAGCTTCAGCCAAGGACGGTGGTGCTGGTGGTGCCTGAGGGACCTCACCTCCCTCGTGTGAAGAACCAGCACGAGTGTTGCCAGACATCTGTTATAGCCAAGATTATATTTATACACAAGCAAAGCCTATAAGATGGAAATCCTAGGGCTAGCAAGAATAGGATTGATTTTACTTAGCCCAACCACTTGTTATCGGGGATATGATTCTTTAAACAAGTGAATTAAACATGATGCATGATCGAGCCTACGGATCAAGCAAAAGACCTTTTAAATTTAACATAAGCATTCTTTTAATAATATAGGGCAAAAAGAAAACAACATGATACTCCGCTTAAGACTCTTTTAAATAGCACCTAGAAGGCTACAAGAAAGAATTAAGACGGAGCAAAAGCAATTTGGACCAAACCACCTTTAACTTTTGGATCCAAAACATTTTGAAGTTTTCAAAAAGTAATACTGTGAGTATCTTTGTAAATATCGCTCTGGAGTGATCGTGGTTTATCGGGGATCCACCCGACAGAACATTCTAGGTTATGTGGTACTCAAGTACGGCTGACAGAGGTCTTAGGGACAATGTCAGGTGCTTGTGGGCCATATAATTTAGAAGGTTCTGCCACAGTTGCACACTATTATACTATACACACAAAAATCACCAAAGCGCACTATCCTGGCGTCACCGTCCTTCGACGATGGTGACGGTGACGTCGTTGACGGTGCAGGTGGAGGAGCACTCGCCGTCGGTGGAGGCGGAGCCCCCCGGTCTGTGCAGTAGCCCGGGTGCCTGGGCTGCGGGAGCACCGCGCCGGGCTTGCCGAGCGCCAGGAACACCGCCGCCATGTGCGGCCGGTCGTCGGGCCGCTCCTGCACGCACAGCAGCGCCACCTGCACACAGCGCAGCACCTCGGCGGCCCGGTGCGTGCCGGCGCCGGCCACCGCCTCGTCCAGCAGCGCCAGCGCGTTGCCTTCCCTCCACAGCCTCCACGCCTGGCTCAGCAGGCTGCTCTGCTCGCCGCTGCTGCTGTACATGCCGCGGTTCTTCCTGCCGCTCACGATCTCCAGCACCAGCACGCCGAAGCTGAACACGTCGGACTTGACCGAGAAGACGCCGTCCATGGCGTACTCCGGTGACATGTACCCGCTGCGTGCGTGCATCGTCGTGGCAATTAAGCACAGTTAAATACCCAACTAAGGTCAATTGCAGAGCATGAAATGGCCAACAAGGTGTGTCGTGCTTACTATGTCCCGACGACTTTCCTGGTGTGCGAGTCGGTGTCGTCGCCGAAGATCCTGGCCACGCCGAAGTCGGAGATCTTGGGGTTCATGTCCTTGTCCAGGAGGATGTTGCCGGCCTTGAGATCCCGGTGGATCACCTTGTACCGGGAGTCCTGGTGCAGGTACAGGAGCCCCCGTGCGATGCCCAGGATGATGTCGAACCTCTTGGGCCAATGCAGCTGCGCGGATCGATTCTTGTCTGCTCAAACACACATAATCATACATTAGTAAAAACTCTCCAGCCCTCAAGACATGAATTCTAAAGTCAGCTAGCCGTGTTATACCGAAGATGAAGTTGTCGAGGCTCTTGTTCTCCATGTACTCGTACACCAGCATCCTCTCCTCTCCATGGATGCAGCAACCCAGGAGCCTGACCAGGTTCACGTGCTGCAGCTTGGCTATGAGCATCACCTCGTTCTTGAACTCGCCCAGCCCCTGCGTCGAGTACCTGGACAGCCGCTTCACCGCCACCGTCTGCCCTCCTTCCAGTTGCCCCTGAATCCAATCCAATCCAATCCAAATCCGTTCGCATCAATCTATCGCTCTCAACAGTCATCATGTTCAGAGTTCAAACCAATTTCCACATGTTACATGATCTGTTCTTGCCACCTACCTTGTACACCGCTCCGAAGCCTCCTTCTCCGAGCTTGTTCCACGCCGCGAAGTTGTCAGTGGAGGAAGCTATGGCGTCCATGTCAAAGAGCGTGACGTTCAGGTCGCTGCTCTGACCGGCTTCCTGCTCCTTGCTCCTGTCTTGGACGACCGGAGTAAGAGGGACGCTGGAGTCAAATGAGTTGAACCTCTGCGCGCTCTGGAACCTCCCTGGATTGCATGCAGAGTTCCATTCATTCCAGAGACGGGATCGGATTGATTAGCACATGGATTTGCAGCAAAACTGTCGTCAATTTGACCTTTGTTTCAGAAAACGGGTGGCTGGGCTCACCTTTGTTTCTGAAAAGCTTGTTCCAGATGAAGAATCCGCCCAAGCCGAAAAGGAGAATGCCGAATAAGCTTACGACAACGCCGACGACTATGTTCTTCTTCCTGGAACCGTTTCCATTGGAGGCTGTCGACATCATCGTGGAAAAGTTAGTTGGTTCAGGCACATTGATTTTCTCGTACTGTATATGTATGAATTTTGTACACCAGCTGCTGCTGCTGCTATAAATGATTGACAAAGGGCTGTTGTTGCTTTGAAAGAAACCCCAAAACCCAATAGCATTTTTTTTAAAAAAAAAAAAAACTCAACGGCTTCTTAAATCATTACTGATTGCTACGTATTGTCACTTATTACAACATGCAACATGATTTTTTTCTGTGTTGTTTGCATTTGCTTGTGATTCAGGATCAAACTTGTGCAGTTGGCAAGTACAAGAAAACAACCCTGGTGTGGTGGTAACCTACGATATCTTAGAGCAGACAAAGTAGTACATTGATTATCAAACATAATTGAAATATGGCCATTTTCCTCCCTCCAGGCTTAACATATATAAAGAAAACGATTATCTACGTGAAATATCAAGCCCGAAATTGAAAACGACCGGCGCTAACGCGCGTTAGCCTTAGGTACATGTTCCTGAAAGCAACATTTGCCAAAAAAAGGTCCGGCCAATCTTGATTTTGGTAGAGGACTGGTCAATTCAGGCTTAAAGATGCACTTATTTATCTGTAATTTCAGGAGATCATGCCTCATGGTACAAGCAATAGAATAACAGTTAGAAAGCTTCCTTTTCTGTCTAGATTATATTGCTCAGTTTTTGAAAAGAAATTCCATCTTGATTACCTCATCTAACCAAAAGTATTATTATTCTTCCAAAATCAAGTTTGTTATCCTTCACTTGAAAAGCAGCATGATGTGAAGCAACAGATCAAAAGAGATGAGCTGAGGAGATTCTTACGCAGATCAGATGCCGCCAGGCGAACGTACAGGTCCTGGCCACCGGAAGGGAAATGCCTGATGTCAATGAGCGGCGAGCTCCAGATGATGCAGCCGCTGTCGCCTCCCTTGATGTTGGAGGCGGCGTAGGCCAGGCAGGAGCAGTTGGCGAGGCACCTCTGCCGGCACTGGTCGACGGTGATGGCCGCGTCCTCCGTCGCGTTGGTCGTGTCCGGCAGCTTGACGCCGCTCAGCCGCAGGAAGCCGTCCCCGGTGCAGTTGAGCCGCGTGGCGCGCCTGCACCCGGCGGAGCTGTCCCTGAGCTCCCAATCCCGCGGCGACGCCGGCGTGAACCCGCGCACGCAGGAGCACGCCGGCGAGCCGCTGCCGGTGTCGCAGACGCCGAAGGCGCCGCAGTGCGCGTAGTTGTCGCACTGGTCCCGCGGCAGCGACCAGTAGAGGCTCCACCCCTGCGCGCCGGGCGGCCACACATAGCGCTGCACGCTCGACTGGTTCAGCACGAACCGCGACACGACGCCGTCGCCGTTGCCGCCGCCGCCGCCGTCCACGACGAACGTGTAGTAGACGTCGCTGGCGTTGGCGACGAACTCGAAGCGGAAGTTGCTGTTGTTGGGCTCCATCTCCGGCTCGCCGCTGAACTGCATCCCGTTCCACGGCCCGTTCCGGTACACGGGCGCCGCGCCGTCGTCGCGCCAGATGAACCCCTCGGGGACGCCGCGGACGTCGATCGCGAACGTGTAGTCGCCCGGCGACGGGTCGCTGGGGCTCCGCCACGTGGTCAGGTACCGGTCGAGCCCCGTGGTCAGGTCCCACCCGAGCTTCATGCCCGGGAGCAGGGTGTCGGACGGGTAGTCGAAGCTCTGCCACAGGACGGCGCCGGCGCCGCCTCGGAGCACGAGGTTGCCGCTGTCCAGCAGCTGCGCCGCGACAGGGGGGCGGCGGCGCCAGTGCCGCTCACGTTCGACGACGACCAGAACACCCGCCCCGAGGAGGGGTCGGCGAGCACCAGGCTGCCGGTGCCGTTGACGGCGAGGCTCGCCGTTGCGCCGGTGATCGGGGCTTCCCGGTTGGCGACCCAGACGACGGTCTGGGGAGCGAGGCCCATGTACCAGATGCCCAGGAACCTCGCCGTGGAGCCAGCCGGGGTGAAGAAGCCCAGCTGGAACACCCCGGCGGCTGAAACGAGCGTCTGGCCATCGCTGAGGGATGAGTTGGCGGTGATGGTGTCAGCCGCGGAGGCAGGGGAGGAGGAGAGGAAGAAAGTAACGAACAGGGGAAGCAGTAACAGAGCTAATGGTGGCCGCACACCCGCGGCCATGGCTCTCGCGACTATTCGGCCAGCACAACACAGCGACGCACGGCACCGCTCGTCCTCGACCTCGACCAACTATGGCGAGGTGGAATTCTACCCGCCTCCAGCACTCGGCACTGCAAGTTTTACCAGGGGGAGGCTTGCGCAGAGACGGCAAATCCATTGAACCCTCACCTGCCTCGGCTGCTGCCCGTGCGGAACGTTCGTGCGCTTCCGCTTTTGCATTGCGACTGCGACGGACGAGGATTCAGAAGCCAAGCTTGACCATAGCACCGGTTTGGCTTGGCGGTTTTGATCAACAGTGACCTTCACTCACAGTCACAGCTGCGGTGCGGTGGCTCGGCTTAACGGTGATTGGGAAGTTGGTGCTGATTGATGGTGATGTTTTGAGACATTCTGAGTTCTGACACACGAGTAGAAATGCCTTACGGCGACCACTGTTTTCTTCCCCGACGGGCCGACGGCGACCTGTGGAAGCAGAGGTGAGGTCTCATCTGTTGACGGAACGAGGACTTGGGAAAAAAGAATGCGTTTTTCTCCTGGTGCTATTTGTAGGCATCACGGCGTCGGTCGGCATTGGCAGTCGGCAGGGAACCTTTTCTGCTACCGGTAAAAGTGAACTACTAGTCTACTACTGTGTATACAAACCGATAGGGGTTGTATATGGTGGTCCTTGGGTCAACTTTTTCGGCCTCTGGTGGCTGCTGGCTGGAATTGCATGATGATATGCAGTGTGCAAGTACAGGATCCAGGTAGAAATAAGCATCTTGTTTCTGTCGATACTTTTTATGTGCATTTCCTTCTAAAAACTCTGGGGTGGCACCTTTGCCTATGGGGACACGTGGATTCGGTTTGGAGCTAACAACTGGCTGTTGTCCATCTGTGCAATATTTACTCTTTTTTCTCCTTTTATTTTTGTTCTTTTTTATTTATTTTGCATGTCAACCTTTTTTCCTTTATAGTGTGATGAGTATATTTTTAGAATAAGAGGTTTGCTTGGAACAAATCATTTAAAAAAAATTGTTGGACGACAAAAAAATTATGTTTCCAAGTTATGTTCATTGTAAAATTTTTTATATAAAAACTGTCCTCGAAAAATTATGTTTCAAATTGTTATGGTAAGTGTATCTATTGATAGTTATTATATAATATAAGTTGTGTTGCAAAAGTCATAAAAAGATTTTTCACGATAAATTGTCTACAGAAAAGGTTATGACAGAAAATTGAGATGATAAGTTTCATTAGCAAAATACTTTTCACAAAATTTGTGAGTATATATACCTTTGTAATTTTCTAAAATAAGAAGTTGTGAAAATATTAAAAAGAGGAAAAAATAAAAGTCACGGATTGTCAATAATGTCCTATGTAATACACATTGGGCCCCAACCTATAAGAGTCAGATGAGTCTTGTTGGGCTTAGGACGCTGGAAAGGTCCACATGGAAGCCCAAGGCCCCAAGGCACTGCAAAGCCCGCTTTTCCTTTTTCCTTTTTACTTTTTTGTTTTTTGCGTTTTGTGTTTTGCCTCAGAGTCGGACACAGAGCCATCTACCATGTATGTGGAGGCTCTGAATCTGAGCAAAGGAAGACCGTAGGGATAGCATACCAAACTCAGTAAGCACCTGGTGTGGTATGGATTACAGCTTCGTCCAATGCAACGCAATTCCCTGTCTGCCGCTGCATCCTGTTACTTCCTGCCATCCTAGCCGCTACCTCCCTTGCAGCATGGTGACGGTGAGGTCACAGGCGGAGTAGGACTCGTCGACCCTGTCCTAGAGAAGATCCCGTCCCTGTCATCCGACGACGACGTGCACTGCAGCGTGAAGGTCGGCGGCTTGGGCATGGGCAGCACGGAGGAGTCGCTGCCGAGCGCCATGACGACGAAGGGGATGTCCGGGCGGTCGCACGCGTGGTCCTGCACGCAGAGCAGTGCCATGTGCACGCAGCGCAGCGCCTCCCGGACGGGGCACGCCGGCAGGATGGCCGGGTCGATGAGGCGCTCCCCCCGGTCGGCGTTCCACAGCTGCCACGCGTAGCCGACGATGTTGAGGGAGCCCTCCATGCGGTGGAAGCTGCTGTTCTTCTGCCCGGACACGATCTCCAGGATGAGGATGCCGAAGCTGTACACGTCGGAGCGCACGGAGAAGAGGCCCTCCATGGCGTACTCGGGCGACATGTACCCCAGCGTGCCCACCACGCGGTTCGTGTTCACCTGGTTCTGGTCGCCGCCGAAGATGCGCGCCATGCCGAAGTCGGAGATCTTGGGGTTCATGTCGCGGTCCAGCAGGATGTTGCTGGCCTTGAGGTCGCGGTGCACCACGCGGAGGCGCGAGTCGCGGTGGAGGTACAGGAGGCCACGCGCGATGCCCTCGATGATGTGGAACCGAGTCTTCCAGTCCAGCAGACCTCGCCGCGCCGGGTCTGAATGCCATGCCGTCAGTCTATCAGTCTCTCTTTGCAAATTGTTTTCTGCTCACTACTATATGGAGTGGATTTAGATCTCACGTACCGAAGAGGAAGGCGTCCAGGCTCTTGTTGGGCATGTACTCGTACACCAGGATCTTCTCCTCCCCCTGGATGCAGCACCCTAGCAGCTTCACAAGGTTGCGGTGCTGCAGCTTGGCGATCAGGATCACCTCGTTTTTGAACTCCTCCAGCCCCTGCCCTGAGCTCCGGGACAGCCTCTTCACTGCAACCTCTTCGCCCCCGGGAAGTCTTCCCTGTAAAAATAACCAAATTTAGCATCAGTTTACCCTTGTCATCCTGATACTGTAACACTGTTGGTACATTCTGACATACTAGCAGAAAACATTGTGATTCTAGCTCATGCATGTGTGTAGTGTTAGTGTATAGTGCATTTGCGATGTGCACTTCAGTGCACGGTACCTTGTAGACATGGCCGAAGCCACCCTCTCCAAGCTTGTTGTCGGCGCTGAAGTCGCCGGTGGCCGCTGCTATAGTCTCGAAGGAGAAGAGTGGCAGCTCGCACTTCTTGCCGCCCTCTGCTTCCTCTTGATCAGGCTGCTTCGGCCCTGAGAAATCCTGCCTCGCTTCCCTCAAAGGAAGCAGAGACGGCTGCGTTGTCGTCTTTGTCTTCTCCCTACCAACAATGCCAAGTTTCTCTGCACAAGATGAACCGCGCATGCCATGAATATATAACGATCTCAAGCCCCCATCATCAATGTAAAAACTAGCTGAAAATTGTCGCACCCCATCTACTTGTACAGACGATTAAAAATTGCCTCAGACATGAACAGTTCCCTCACCTTTGATTCTTCTCCTGCATTTCCACAAGAGGATCCCGCATCCTGCCAATACAACAACGACGATGACTACAGCAACGACAACTGTCGTCCATCGCCTCCTTTTGGAGCCCGTCTCTGTGAAAGGTAACAAGCAACAGAAACAGTTTTCAGCAATGTGCTAGTGTCAGGTACTGTCGTCCATCACTAAACAAAAACCAACAGCACTCATGATTTCAGGATTTCACAGCAGAAGGAAGCAGCTAAGGAGGAACTGGTCAAAGTTTCAAAGGTTTGTTTACTGAACATTCTGTGTGCGTTCAGACCATTGATAATTTGATATACAAGGTCAGACATGTTGGCTCATTTCAAAGGTCAAAACATGGTATGCTTCACATGGTTCCTATGCGCTAACTGCAATATAATATAGTTGAACCTAACAACTATCCACCTCATGCATGGCTGCATCAAAAAAGCTCAGAAACAGGATGAGCCACATGTTAGGTCCTTTTCATGAAGCCATTTCTTCTCCCTTATCTCGAATTTTCTAGTTGCTGGAAAACTTCTAAAGATCTGTCGTTGTCAAACTAATCTTTAAGCCAAACAAGGAATTTGGCAGTACATTGTTCTTTCTTTGACAAGTCAACATCCAAAACAAATGGTCTGCTGTCTGCGTATGTTTAGAGGTCGTTATCGGTAAAATTTTATTTTTGAGGTTGAAAGAAACGAACATTTACTGACATGATCAGTCTTGACGCATTGTCGAACAAAGACAGGTAATAAAAAGAGAGGGTGTGAAACCAGCACCTGACTAAAGCATATGTGCCTCATCCAGATGATTCTGACCGTTAATTCAGAAAATAAGCAAGATAGATATGCTACGATTTTTCTTAGAGTGAAACCGGTCGCCGGGCTTTTCGACCTTGAGAATCGCTGTTCACGAGACCAAGTTTGCAACCATCTTTACTCGCCTACTTCGGTGAATCAGCACCACCCAATGGACACGCAGTTTACACTGCTCACTGCTACTTTTCATATGGCATTTCTCTACGACTACACGGCTAGAATCGAATTCCTAGAAGACGACCCAGCAACCAGCATGCATGCATTGTTCTTTCTTAAACCCAGAGGGTTGGCATTTAGCTCAGTCAACTTGTCAGTTCTTGCAACAACCAACAGACAAAGAATAAAAAAATCATTTTCTAAACAAAGGTTTGAAAAAAATTTACTAGCAAACAAACAAATTCCTTTTTGACAACAATTTTGTATCCCAGCACCACGTTCTTCAATCATAACCGATTAACCGTGCATGAATGAAGCAAGAACATAAACAGGATTATATTTTCCGATCACGAACAAAAAAAAATGGAGCAAGAACATGCAAGGATCTTAATTCTTACCTAGTAAGTAAGCGGGGACCTTGATCTGCAGATCGTATCCTTCTCCATCCGGGAACTGGTAGATGTCCAGCAGGTCATCCTGTCCCCAGGTGAGGCAGCCGGTGCCGCTGCTGTAGCTGTACGCGCCGCAGGAGCAGTTGCCCAGGCACGACTGCTTGCACGCGTCCGCGTCGCCCACCGTGGATCCCCAGGCGGCGAAGTTGGGCAGCTTCACGCCGGGGAGGTCGGCGAACCCATCGCCGCCACCGCCGCCGCTTACGTTCGCCGGCGCCTCGCTGCAGGTCAGCGGGGAGCTCCTGACGCATCCCCGCGTCCAGTTCCCGCTGCCGTACTCCGACGCATTCCTCGGCTGGAAACCTGTCAGGCAGGTGCAGATGGGCCGGCCGTCGTCGCCGTCGGCGCACCGCGCGTTGGCGCCGCACGTGTCGTAGGTCTGGCACCGGACGGTCGGCTGCGACCAGACCGTCTCCCAGTCGCCGGTGGCGAGCAGCATGTAGCACGTCTCGGTGCCGTTGGCGTGGAGCATGAACCGGTACTCGGAGGCGTTGTACGTGTTGAAGACGTAGGACATGACGCCGGACCCGTTGTACGGGTCGCCGTTGAGCTTGAAGCCGTACACGTAGAGCGACCGCCAGGGGACGCCGACGAAGTTGGTGTTGGCCCACTGCCCGGACCGCCAGTAGGTGCTGTTGCTGCTGCTGTTGTTCCCCCGCCGCCGCCGGTCCGCCAGATGTAGAGCTGCGCGGAGCCGAGCGGGTCCTGCCCCAGCGTGAAGTCGCCGGTGCCGGGGTCGCCCGGGCTCCGCCACGACGTGAACAGCGTGCGGCGGACGGCCCCGTCGCGCCGGTCCAGCGTGATGCTCATCCCGGGGAGGAAGGTGTCCGTGGGGTGGTCGAAGCTCTGCCAGATCACCGTCGCGCCGCCGCCCGTGGTCAGCTGGACGTTCCCGCTGTCGAGGACGGTCAGCGTCACGTTCGCGCCGCTGTTCCCCGTTCCCGACGACGTCGCGGAGTTGGTGCGCCACACCACGCGGCCCTCCTCCAGGACCTGCAGCTCGCCGGCGGCCGTGACGGTGGCCGAGTGCGCGGAGGTCGCGTTCACGGGCGCGTCGCGGTTGGCCACCCATGGCACGGTCTGCTCGTTGGACTGCGCGTACATGACGCCCAGGTACCGCCGCGACGGGTCGCCCCCGGTCGGCGTGAAGAAGGCCAGCTCGAAGGTGCCGTCGGCCGACACCAGCTTGTCGGCGGCGCCCAGCGACTGCCCCTGCGACAGCGTCGCCGCCGCCGCGTCGACGACATGGGCGGCCTGCCTGCGCGCAGAAGAAGATGAGCAGCGCGAGCGCAGCTGCCGCGGCGGCATGGGCCATCGCATCAATGTAATGTCGGCGGCCGGCCAGATATAGCTAAAGCTAGCTAGCTAGCTAGGCTTGTTGGCTAGCTCGTGGTAAATGAGGGAGAGACGAGGTGAGAAGAAGAGATCCAGGAGCTGAATTAGATGGCGGAGATGATGGATGTACAGCTGCTGCTGCTGCTGCTGCGTATATCATGTAGCAGGTGGGCGCGCGCGGGAGCCGCGTGGACGAGCGGTTGATTCTTAAGCCGTATGGTTTTGATTTGAATAGTTGCTTTAGTTAGCTGATTGGCTGGTTAGGATCGGATTGCCATGGCTGGCGCGGCGGCGCGACTAGGTGTTGAGGAAGTAAAGTGGTGTGGAGACGAAGGGGCGGCGAAGGCCGCCCGGGGTTCACATTGCAGAAAGTGGAGTAGGACTGCGCTCTCTCTCTCTCTCTCGCGCGCGCGCGCGCACGAGAGATAAACTAACCACCATTTGACCTATGATTAGTAAGCAACTGATGGCGAAATCGTGATGGTTTGGTGATGAAACGTTTAACCACCATTTGATCATGCGAGATACGATTAGATTAAATTATTAACTTTGATGGCGAAATTATGTAAATGGTTTGGCGATTCATGAGGTTTAGTCCTGATTGATCGGATGCGGATGGTTTGATCAGGAGATACTAGTTAATTATCGTTGGTTAGTTTATTTTCCGGGAGATAGTTTCTTTTGTGTAAATTTCTGCTGACTTGAATTAAATTATAATCTTTACATTGTCATATTGATGATGTTAAAGAGAAGCTTCGTGGAGAAAAGAAAGAAAGAAAGAAAGAAAGAGTGACATCATGCATGAGAAGGGACAGAGACGAATATTAACTTTTAGGTTTCGTGTGCAGTTAGTTGTTCGTAATCCATCATAGTTAAGTCTGACCTTTGCCATCGTCGGCCGGCCGGGCGGCCAGCCAGCCGGCGAACGATTCTTATGCCCCCAGTGCAATTTTTGCAACGATCCAGTGAATCCAATCCGCGAACCATATATCCTAGAACGGATCTGGCGCTGGCGAATCCAGCGGGCAGGCACGCACCACGTTTGTGAACGGAAATGCACTAGCTAGCTAGCTTGTTTCACTGGTAACATCGGTCCGTTATTATAGAACTGGTGATGCTGCACTGAGCCGATCGACGTGTCGCTGATCCCGCCGATCTGCCTAATCATGGAACACGAACCAGCGCCGATCGCTCTTCGTTGCGATCAAGATCCGTCGCGTGGTCAAGCCTAGCTCGGTCCCGTTAAGAACCATGCATGTCAACGGGGGAAAAAAATTTTCTTCGTTCAGAGCAAGGTTCATAACGTGTGATCTCATATTTGCATTTGCTCACACGATGTTTTTTTTTTGTTTTTTTTTTCCCATGTGCGCCACACGAGCCCACGAGAGAAAAATCTGCACACGAGCAATCGGATGGACGACGGACACCAGAGCGCTTGGCCCCCGCGCTGCACGGACAATTCCACTGTACTACTGTTCAGAGAGATGTCAGCGACGACGCAACGAACGCACGACCGCGGCAGGCCACCGTATGTTTTTTTTCTCTTTTATTTGCTTTTCGCCTATATAAAACGAGTTCTCTTCCTCGGGTCGAAAAAAAAAAAAATTTAAAACGAGGGAGTTCTCCTGGGTCACGATAGCGAGAGGGGAGTGGGTCGCCAGCTAGGGGAGCCCCAACCGAACGCCCAGCCACGGCCACGGCCACGGCCGCCGTGCCGAGCGAGAAAATTAAACGGCGCGGGGCACGTGCTCCTCCTCGGCCAGGTCCCGATAGGAAAAAGTTCACGATTGGCGCCGCCTCTCCCTCCGTTCCGTGCATCGGATCGGTCGGCGAAGCAGCGCTTCGGCATCGGATTGATCCGGTCCGCCCTGCCCGATGACGCGATGGTAATGCGAGCTCCTTCGAGCCGCCTTCAGTGGATGACGGATGGGACAACCCGGCGCTGCGGATCGGGGAGAGAGAGCAGCGGGAAAAACGCTATGACCACGAATTCAAACAGGCTTATTTGTGTCCCCATAAATTGCGAAACAGGAAGCGCATCGTTAAAAAAACACATAAATGGATAAAAAAATTGAAGGAACGACGATTTTCCTTTTTGTTTTTTATGGTTCGGCTTGTTTTTGAACGTCAATGAACATATGAACGCGAAGTTGCTGAAACGAAAGTGACGTCGTCGTCCGCGCGTCCATTGCGTCCACGTTTTTAGGCTGCGCCGACGACGACGACGCGGCCCCATGCGACCGAGCGCACAAGCGAATTGAAAACGATGACAAACCATGGTTCGACGTTTGAAGTCGAGACGTCACTTGTGTTTTTTATTAGGCCGGAAGGTGACGACACGAAAAATGGTTAAACGACAGTCCCCTGCCGGACGAGCTCAGTATAAAACAGTTGGTCATCTGGTCAATGCGCGCGCGACGCAGCTGCATACTGTTGCTGCTCCCGGCAACTTGATACGTACGTATATCCGTCGTCCGGAAGATACAGGTTGACAGTGGCTGCGCGAGGACCGGGGTCTGGAAGACAGACTGTACAGGCTGAGGACAGGCAGTTAATTAATTATTAATGCCGCGAAACTAGTATTAGTAAATGCTTTGCCAAGTGAGAGGATCGAATGACCCGGACATGCATTATGATGTCAGGTTGAATGGCCAACCCAGACCAGACGAGTATTTTGCGAGGAGTTGTAATGAGAAGTGTCATAGATTATGCTTGGGTCGATCCAGATTCAGATTCAGAGAACGTAAAGATGACAAGGGAGGGAGACGAGTCACCGGACTTGGCAAAAAAAAGGCCACTCCCAAGTCTCAACGGCATGCACAGTCGCCCCCTACTACACCTACGCGCGGGACTGACCACCAACTGACTATTCCGAGACGTGACTCCAGTATACATTGACTGGTGCAGAAGCAAAACCACCGTGTTCTCTGTTTCTGCCACTCGGTGCTCCTCGAGCAAGCTGCGGCTGCGACTGCGAGCCGTCATTCCGTTCCGTCAAGCAGCTAGCGACGGTCGCCGGGGCTGCCATTCGATGCTCCTCGGGGTGGGAGGGCACGTGCGCATTCCGTTCCGTCAAGCAGCCAGCTCTGCACGGTCAGCGAAGCAGCGTTGTTTAATCTTCTCTTCGTCGCGACACGACACGACCACCCCCGCAGCCACGACGACCCGACGCGACGCGGTCCTCGGACACCGGTGGCCGGTGGAGAAGAAGAAGAAGAAGAAGAAGAAGAAGCGAGGAAGGACGGTCAAAACGGGCGAAAAATCACCACAAGTATAAATCTTTGTATGCCCGCCCGGCCGCCTGCGGGATGCGAGCGATGACCAGCAGAAGGTTCCGCTCGACGTAAATAAACTGCTGCCTGGTGCCAGTAAATGGTAAAAATGCTGCCTGGTGAACGTCAATATCAGACAGAGGAATACCACCAGGCCTTTGGATGCTGTGGGTCGTTGACAAATATAATACATACAAGTACTTACGAAGATCCTTGTAAAAACATTTCGCCTTTGCAAAATCAATTGCCACTTTACGTACGCATGATGCTAATATGATTTTTCATACAACAAATCCACCGACCACTCCCGCCTTCAAAACGAAAAAAAAAAAAAAGAGGGGAAACTACTAATCTACAACAAACGGCAAATTATCAACACCATCACAAAGGGAAAACAAAGAAAAAAAAAAACTCAGAGACATCACAACTTCAGTGTATATTTTTCGTGCTGTAATACTCTACTATCTTCCATGCAGCTGCGTCATTGACACAGTGCCAATGGAGTGGCTCCGGTCCTTCTCGCTCGACTTGCTGGATTCGATCTCCCGGCCTCGAAGCATCAGGGTGGGCGGCCTCGGGTTAGGAAGGCTCGAGTTGTCGCTGCTCAGCATAACGATGACGGTGGGGATGTCGGGTCGCTCATCGGCGTGATCCTGCACGCATAGCAGTGCGATGTGGATGCATCTCAGGACTTGTCGAACCGAGCACGATGCTCTTATCACTGGATCGATCAGCTCCGCAGCCTTGTCCTCGTTCCATTGCCGCCATGCCTGAAAAAATGTTTGTGAAGTCAAACGTCAAACAGCCACACAGAATATGAGGGCGACGCCTGGTTCTTCAGGTGAGTTCCCTCAACCTATGGTTATAGGACAGGCAATGTGCTTACATATCCTGCGATGTTCAAGGAGTCCTCGTGACAGTGGAAGCTCACAGCCCTCTTTCCTGTGATGATCTCCAAGATCAGGACTCCAAAGCCGTAGACGTCAGACTTGACTGAGAAAATGCCTTCCATTGCGTACTCAGGAGACATGTAGCCACTGCAAAACAAAGTTCACCATATCATAACCAAGTGGCAGTGGTGCGGTTCCTGCATGGCGCATCGAATTTTGTGCATACAATGTACCGACGACACGATTCGTATTGAATTGGTTTTGGTCCCCTCCAAACATCCTTGCCATTCCAAAATCTGATATCTTGGGGTTCATGTCCGCATCCAAGAGAATGTTGCTGGCCTTGAGATCACGGTGAACAATGCGCAGCCTTGAATCCCGGTGGAGATATAGCAGCCCTCTAGCAATGCCTTCAATTATATCAAACCGTTTCTTCCAGTCTAGAAGCCCTTGCTTTTCAGGATCTGTTCAACAACAGCGATCAGAATTCAATCAGCATATTTGTCCCTTCATATTGGGAAATGAGATGCACGGAATGTGGAGACGACACATACTGAAGAGGAATGCATCTAGACTTTTGTTAGGCATGTACTCATACACCAAGATCTTCTCTTCTCTCTGTATGCAGCACCCCAGTAGTCTTACAAGATTGCGGTGCTGCAACTTCGCAATAAGTATGACCTCATTCTTGAATTCTTCAAGGCCTTGACCTGAATTCCTACAGAGCCTCTTGACAGCTACTTCTTCTCCCCCAGGAAATGTTCCCTGCAGTGGTTCGTTATCATTAAGCAAAGTATTAACATAAAAGCCTGTGTACATCAAACACCATTCGCAGTAGTGAAAGTTAACATACCATATAGACAGGACCAAATCCTCCTTCTCCAAGCTTGTTAGAGTCACTAAAATTATTTGTAGCAGCTTTTATGCGGTCCAGGGAGTAGACTTTGACTTCATGACTTTTTCCATCCTCCACATCATCATCAAAACGAATCGACTGTGAGATGTCCAGCATAGCACTATTCTGCTGGGATCGGGAAGATGAATGCCTTGATCTCCAACTTCTGTGCACTGCATCTGCTCCAGAATGGTAATTAACATTATACATTATACATACTGCTAAGAATTCACTTTGAACTGCCTACTTGCACCTTCTTTAGCACTCATTATAGTGACAGAAATGATTAAAACTTTGATCATTCAATCAGTGGAGGATAGTTTCAATGAACTTATAAGTAAAAAATTATGATTTTGGTGACCTTGGCTAGAGAATACCTCAAATAGCTAATGTTGGCAATGTTTTCCCACAGCAATCACATAACAAATTCATGGAATCATTATGGTTACTTAAACCATGAAGAAGATGGCTTGACTCCAAAACTTAACCATTAGCTTGTTTTTTGAAATCACTAATGTTTCTAATTTTTTGAAATCACAAATATTTCTAATAATGTTGGTGAATACCAAGCTGACAAAATGTATGAAACTGTAGGTTTATTCTCGTTCCAGTATAATGATAACTATTGCCAAAACAGTCAGTTGAAGTGTTGAACACTTGTAAGTGTCCACAGGATTTCTCATACAGTGGAATCTTACCTTTAATATTTCTACCACGCTTCCACCACAGAAGAAGGCAAGCAGCCAAAACAAGTAGCACTACGGCTGATGTTATCGTGGCTATTTTCCAAATTGAGTGATGTACTCCTGCTCATCATGAGACATCAGGAACTGGCATAAACATAATGTTTTACAGGTGGTAAATATAGAAATGTGAACTGATTGACCCATGTTTTAGATAAACGTCATTACTTACGTAACTCAGAGGCAGGAAGCTTCAGGTTTAGAGTATATGCCCCAGTTTGCAACTCGTGCATGTCAATGAATTCCTTACCCCAGGCTAGGCAACCTGTTGTAGCCGCGTAAACATAAGCACCACATGAGCAGTTGTTCAGGCAAAGAGTTCTGCACCCAGACTCATCTGCCGCTGGAGATACCCAATATGAGAAATCAGGCCACTTTATGTTTCCCACTGGAAGAAATCCATCCCCAGATTGGTTGGTCTCACAACCCAGAGGAGGGCTCCTGATGCAACCTTGACTCCAATTTCCTGCATTCCACTGCTCCTGCAATTTAGGACGGAAACCTGTTGAAAGTGAAATGTTGATGTCAGACCATAGCTAATGTTTGTTGTAAGAATGTATGGAAAGGATTAAGATGTACAAAAGAAACATACATAGCAGTAGAGCACTCCATGTCTTCCTATGTTAGGGATCCTAACTAAGTTTATTTATATTTTAATTTTTTGTAAAAAAATAGGAACAAAAACTCAAGCACAAAAAAAATAGTCCATTTTAAATGGATGATTCTTAAAACAGTTGGAATATTGCAATACTCCCTCCGTTCCAAATTATAAGCCGCTTTGACTTTTTTAGTTTATTCATTTTGCTATGCATCTAGACACATTATTATATCAAGATACATTGCAAAATAGATGTACCAAAAAAGTCAAAGCGACTTATAATTTGGAACGGAGGGAGTACATTAGATGCCGCATAAGAACTTCAGTCAATGGAGGAAGAGAAGGAACTAATGTTTGATGTTGGAAATTTGTAGGAACAATGTTTTGCAGAATCAGTATACAATTACCATGCTCAAAATTGAATGGAATTCTAATCTCCCATGCCATCAAATCTTGGAGTTGTAAAAGATATTTTTGGCTGCAGGCCATACTTCTTGCATTGTAAAAAGGATATTAGCACTCAAATTTTGGTCGAGTACAAACCTTTTAGGCAGGTGCATTTTGCCTTGCCATCTTGCAACGCAGTGCATAATGCATTTGGACCACATGTAGCATAGTATTCACACTCATTTGATGGTTGGTACCAGACAGTCTCCCATTCTTGTGAAGATTTTTTAAACATGTAGCAGATGTCTGTGCCATTTGGCAGAACAACAAACCTCTGCAGAGTGGAGTTTGTTGCAGTGTATGTGTAATAATGTCCTAACCCTGGATCACTTGCCGGTATGAACCCACTCATGTAGAGTGGCCTCCATGGAATGCCTATAAAATTCACCCCATTCCACTGTCCCGACCTGTAAAAGAATTCAGATCAAGTTATGACATATCTTGCAAAGATACATTCATATATATTCAACAATTTCAAATTTGGATCCCTGTTATTTTGAGACCCTTTATTCGAGTAACTACACAGCTACCAGAAGATATCATTCACTGGCTAATTTCCACTTCATTTCCCTTCCTTTTTGTTCTGTGATTACTGATTGCAATGAAGATATGCATGCACACGAACACTCACACATGCGCCACGCATACATACTAAACTCATGAATCAGTGCACCTCCTATCACAAACTTACAATTAAAGCTGAAAGCACAGGTGCTTGTAAGTGAGCAAAATGATTTTAGAGCCTGATGGATAGAGTCACATACCCTCACATCTCCACCCCCTGCAACCGAAGATGGCAGCCCAGTTCATTTCCCATCCTAGATTGTTTCAGTTGTGCAGCTAAATTTCCAGTATTGAATTATATTTAATTCGATTATTCATTTATACACCCATTAGGCTATTCAAGACACAGGTGTCAGGGTTCACATAAGCAAGCACTGTGGAAACATTTTGCACTACCGACTTCACAGAGGGATACTAGTAGTTACCAAGATAACTCTCTTCTTTCAGAGAATCATCCAAATGGCCCTCTACCATGTAAAAACAACAGTTTCAAGCTGAAGGTGATCACCCATGAAAGGGAGAGCTCAAAGTTCCCCATTACCAACTAGGAATAGCCACCAAGAGGCAATTGCTGAAGGTGATCAGCAGCAAAATTCCAACCACAGTAGGCGACCGACCAATCACAATGAGCACTACTGAATTTGAACACATTTTTTTTAAAAAAAGTCTTGGGTTGCTCCTATGAATCACAAGGAAAGATATACTACCCCCCCCCCCCCCAACCCCCCACCCACCCCAAAAAAAAAACACCAAAAATTCAGAATTTCTCTAGTCAGGTGATGAAATAAACCAACAACCAGCAATTAGTACAGTACTTGCGACAAAGGACTAGTAAATGTTGTTGCCTAAATCAAGCTTATAGTAGTACTAGCATACCGATCCTTAAAACCTCTCCTATCAGGAAAAAAACATACGATGATACTACAAAAAGTTCAACCATCTCCAAAGAGTCCACATAGCCAGTAAAATAAAAAGGAAGAAGAAAAATAAAGATGTGCTTTTTCTTTGTAAGCAGGGAAGCAAGAAGCGGACCTCCAGTAGGGAACATTGCCATCTTTCCAGATGTAGGCCTGATAGTAGTTGTTGGGGTCGAGTCCGAGCGCGTACCGCCCCGGCGAGGGGTCCGTCTCGCTGGCCCAGGACGTGAACAGCAGCCGCTCCTTGGGGCCCTTCCCGGGCGTCTCCACGGTGATGCGCATCCCGGACAGGATAGTGTCCGTCGGGTGCGAGAAGCTATCCCAGAGCAGTCCATCCTCGCTGCGCACCTCGAGGTTGCCTGTGTCCTTGAGCACCGCGTAGTAGCCGCCCCGCGGGACCGCGCGCGTGCTGGCGTTGGAGGACCAGAGCAGCGGCGCGGCGGCAGTGCCGTTGGCCGTGGTGCCGTCGAGGACGCGGAGCTCGCCGGTGGCGGTGAGCGCGAGCGACGGCAGCGCCGAGGTGGCCGGCGCGACGCGGTTGGCGACCCAGACGACGGTCCGCGGCGAGATGCCGTGGTACCAGATGCTTAGGTACTGGCGGGACCGCTGCCTGGGATCCGGGGCGAAGAAGCCCAGCTCGAACACCGCCGGCGAGGACACCAGCGTCGCCACCCCGGACAGCGGCTTCCCCGGCCGCAGCGTGTCCGTCGTCGTCTGCGCCGTCGCCGCACCGCATAGCAGCCAGGCGAGGAGCAGGAAGAGGAGCCGAGGAGAGGAGGCCATGGAGGAGAAACACAACACTCCTCCCCCTGGCTTGGTGCCCACCATCTCTCTTTCTGCCTCCCGGTGTGGGACGGTGAGCCCCGCCCCGGCCCTATTGGCAGAGGCAGAGGAGGCCACGGCCACCTTTGAGACCACCACCAACCACTCCACTCTGGAGGAAGGAAAGAAAGACTGTGCCTGGCTCGCTGCAGTGGATTTGTTTAGTGCGTGGCGTGTCACTGCAGGTGGGAGTGAGAGTGAGTTAATTAGTGTGGTTAAGCATGTGGCTTTGTTCCTAATTTATCTAAAAAAATGTGGCTTTGCATTCGGTTTTGCTCAAGAATGGCCTGGCAGAGTTGAGGGGGACCGCGAGAGCTGCGTGCCGAAGTAATAAAATTAAGCGGCCAGAGCGGAAAGGGCGGCCGCCGGCCGGGGCTCCGGCTGCGGCAGCGGCAGCGGCTGCGGCTCCGGTGAGCTCGATCGGCGCGGCGGCCGGAGGATGAGCCGGGCCCCGGGCCCGGCGCGTGGTTTTATGCACAGTGGTTGGAACAGAATGTGGCTCGAATGAAGATTTGACGGATGGAGATCCGGCAGGACCGATTTCTGACTGTGATCGTGCATCGATGCCTTTAATGGCGACGAAAACGAAAGGTGACGCAAGGAGATGTGGACACGAGAGTGTGCTCTACTTCAGGTATTCAGAATATATACCAGCATTCTCAGTCTATTTACTCCCTCTGTCCCTTTTTAAGTGTTATCGTAAGTTTTTCGTATCACAAATTTGACTTATTTATAGAAAATACGTACAATATTTATGTCTTCAAATGAATTTGTTAAAAAAACTTACGATCTAAAGATCTTTCCGATGATACTAATCGATGATATTTTGTATTTATTAAAATTGCCGACATTTATTTCTCGGGAAGCACAAGCGACAGTTAAAAAGGGACGGAGGGAGTATGTATTAAGTGAATATACATCGCCAAAAAATGTATTAAATAAAAATAAATATACTAAGTTCCACATATTATACACGCTTCCTAGGTTTCACTTGATTGAAATCTAGGGAGCTATCCGATGAAGACGCCTACGCCTGCGCGCTTGCACCCATGGCCGACCAACGTCTTTCCTGACTTCGGTGAGTTTCTCCTCTCTCTCTCTCTCTTTTCTTCTCTGACTCCGGCGACCATAGAAAAAGAAGTCCGGGGGAGGAAGGTTGGGCAAGCGGTGGAGATAGCGACATAGCAGTTTAGGTGGCCCTGACGGTGTTGGAGTGGGGCCAGACCAAGGCGGGGCAGGGGCGAGGGTGACCATGGCCATGATGGGAGGGAGGGGAGGGAGCAGAGGGAGGCCGTCACGGGCGTGGTAGGGTCTCGTCGGACGGAGGTCCTGTGAGACCCTACCGCGGCGAAGCGGGGTGGTGGGTGGCGGCGAAGGCGAGGAGTAGCTGGTGCGGACGTGCGGTCGCGAGGTGGAAGATGAACGGTGCGGCGGTTGGGCGATATCCATTACTTTCTCATCCAACGTCTCACGATCGTCGTCTAAAATAGCCAAAAATTTCAGATGCCCGCAGAAAAGCGATTCCCTATACTATATGTAGAGAAAAACTAAAATAACTTACATATTATATTAAGAATAAATAGTGAACTCTAAATTCAACGGTGTCAAATATTTGGGGAGGAATTAATATTTATTATCCTAATAATGCATGATATCTATGGATGATGTGAAGCGGAAGATTTATCAAAGATAGTGTCTTTTAATTCTGATGATAGCGATCGAATTGGCTATTGTCGGTATGTGTATATAGTTGTGGTGCATCTTTCGCCATTCGCCAAAGCCCAAGGGTTAACATCTAAAGTAGTTGCAGAGATTTAATGTGCAAGAAGTTGCACACGTGAAAGCCATCGAGTTTTCATAACGTGTATTTCATGGTGGAGTTTGGAGCAGTATACTCACTAGCATGGACATGGAGAGAAACGTGTTTTAACTTTTGAAGGGCCCGTACGTACAGCAACCATGCATGGACTTGCTGACCTCCCTCTGCTTGCATTGCCTCGATGATGCTGGCTAGCTCGCGGACATCATGTTCCAAGGGATGATCACGGTGTGTGCGCCTATGCCCTATGCCCTATGCTGGTGCTGACTTCGAAGGTTGAATGGCTCCATGGATCGATGCCTCTCCATCTCCAGAAACGTCTTGTTGAACTTTCACTTTAGATGAAGCATCGTTCTTTATGATACGGGAGGACCATCGTCCGGATGATGAGATGAGGTTTGCATCCTCGTGTTCGTGTTCGTGTTCGTGTTCGTGTTCTCGTGTGCTGCTGCGCTGGATGTGACATGCATTCTGCTCCAACTTCCACTCAATGCGAGAGAGACGAAGAAAGAAAGAAATGGCCCCCAACAACAGGGACAACGAAAAAGGGAGCCAAGCCTACACTTTTTCCCTACATTATTCGTCGTTGCTCCAACAATTGAAAACGACAACGACCATAGTGCTGTGCTGACTCTTTTTCTAGCCGCAACAAAAAGAAAAGCGCGTGGAAGGAAGTTTCATGCGTCTCAAGCACTCTCTTTATACTCCTATTTTCGTAGTAGCAAATAATATAATGGCCGTGGCGACTTAATAACATACCTCCCTTCAAGATAAAGATTTTCATTGTGACGCTTATTTTGGACAAAGATAGCTGGCCAAAAGAAAGTAGGATGGGAGCCTGAAATGTAGTTTTAATTTTGCAGCCACAATGGAAATTTTCAGCATCTCTTTTTTGGGTATTAGTTTTCCAACTCAACCAGGCGCATTGTCAAGATTACTTTGCCGATTAACAAAACCAAAAAGGAATAAACCATGCCATGGATGGTTAGCTCAATGATATGAGGGCATACAATAAACAAAAACGAAAATGAAAAGAATTTTGGTTGGGGTTCCCACCGTACCTTATCTCTTGCGCTGTTTGGCTTTGTTCCGACGATACTGTATTTGACAACAAAAACAGTGACATCATCTAAGCAGGCACTTTTCAGGGCACTCACTGGCTGAGATTTTGGAGGTTCCTATAGGAGAGAGAGAGAGAGAGAGAGAGAGAGAGAGAGAGAGAGAGAGAACTTGCGCATGGTTGGCCAAGCGTCTGAGGCGTGGTGCCATGAATTTCTTTGTCAAAGAAGGGATGATGATTCATAGGCCCGTCTCAGTAGGAGATTGTTGTACTAATTTTTAAAACTCACGTGTGTTGAAAACAGTAAGAGAAAAGTTTAATTCCTATAGAAACTCATTTTATCCCATAAAACTTCTAGCATCTCTCTCTTCATCTATGGTTGTATCATGTCAACTTATTTAACACTCATAAAACTTTTATAAAATCCCACTTAGATTGGCCTAAACTGTATACAGCCTCCACCACAACGCCTCAGTGCATAGGGTATTCCCTGTAACCATTGAACCAACTAGATTTTATGTATATATGGTCAACAAAATTAAAAAGATGTATAGTGGCATATGCCACCGTATTTTCACCACGGCTAGCCTAAAATTTCCTGTGTAAGAAATATCTGGTCATATTTTTACGTATTTTTGTTAACCACTTTTCATTTAGTGACAACAGGATCGGATGCGGTCGACGTATACTAACACGGATATGTCAAAAGCATGGAGCTTGAAGCACAAGATGCGTCCTAAAAATTGAACCACAGAGTTAAAGGAATTTCAACAAAATTAAAAATATCATCTGGCTGCCACCGAAAATTGAATACGGTGGTTTATTCCGTTATGAAAGAATCTGGTCATTCTTTGAAGAATCAAGATTCGTAATCAATCCTTTCTTGTTTGTAACAACAGGTCGGATGCGGTTGACCAAACAACAACATGGATATGTCAAAAGATGGAAAAGAAAAGGATACAAGATGCGTCCGAAAAAACTTTTGTTGGAGTTCCTTGGTCGTAGATTAATTGGAGGAAAGAGAGAAACTTTTTTTCCGCGATCAGGCTTGAGTCGTTTTTCATTAAGCAGGGGGCCGGTAGAAGTGTTTAAAAAGCACTACAAAGAGGAAAGAGAGAGACATCGGTAGCAAGGAGATGATCACCAACAGCGAAGGTGAAATTGGGCCCTAACTATGGTCACCCGGCGTCAAAGCACCGAGACAGAAGGGGTGTATGTGTATATATGTACATAATTGAGGTGTTCGGCTGATTACATAAGTTAGCTGATAAGACAAGTCGACTAATTTGCAAACGGCTGATAAGTTTGATTAATAAAATCAGCAAACACGAGGAATATTTGTGTCGGTGCAAACAGTATCGTCGTCAATGATACGTCTAGTTGTCTATACGCATGATGTGAAGCTATTTAATGTGTACATGCTGTTCCTTGTACATGCCGTTCCTTCGCCAAGCGTCAGCCATCTACTCTAGAGTGTACTAGACTGCAGTGTTGTGTGCCATCATGCAAAGAATTTGCACACCTGAAATGAAAACCTTGAATTGCTAACGTGCTGTTGCTGTGTATGGCATGATGGAGGGCCCGCTCAAGGAAACATATTTTAAGGCCCCCTTAATTCTGTCCAGGAACATGTCTTAATGTAAAATACTCTTGGCTTGCTTGCTTCTCTCCAAATAGCTGCCCAGTGGCCACCTGCTGCCTGCATTTATTTATTCTCCCGCGGCGCCCTAGCTAATGGGACGAAACACATACTCCCTTCATGTTCCAAGGGATGATGGATCATATTGAATACACCTCTACTGACTTGTAAAGTTCACTGAACTCAATGATCAGTACAGACCTTGGTCACTTTGGATCAGCCGGTCAGCCGCGGAAGCTCCAGCCTTGTTCAAGTTTATTTTTTCTTTATGTATTCTTGTGTAAAACGGATCGAGTAGGATAACACGATCGTCGGTGGCTGTGAATTTCACCAAAGGTATTCATAAGAAAGACATGCTCGACATTTAAAAAAAAAAAAAAAAATAAGAAAGAAAGAAAGACATGCTCGACATTTAAAAAAAAAAAAGAAATAAGAAAGAAAGAAAGACATGCTCGAGCCAATCCAGCTCTGTTAACCACTGTGTCTAGACTAGAGGATGAGCAGACCACAGACCAACCAGTCCACAAGATCTACCAGTCTACAAGGAGTTGGTTCATGTCTCAGCGTCATAACCCCAGATTACCGGTCGATCAGTATTCAGTCAGCTATACAAATCTTCACAAGACGACACAGCATGATCCTGTCACTGCTGAGCTCAAACACACGGACGGATCGATCAGTCCATCGGATCTCATCTCATGGAGAGAGCTTGCTGCTTACCTCAGAGATCATACCAACCCTCTAGCATCAAAATCAACTTAAAAAGGGTAGGAGAACATGAGCACCACGAGCACCTTTACAATTGCCACTTGGGACAAACAGAGCGAAAAAAAAAGAACAGAGCTCATGTTCGGTCCGCAATCTGTCCAAGAATTGAAAACGACGACACGGATTGAGACTCGGCGGTAATGGTTTAGTGACAGCCGAATGCAAGCACATGGAATGGAATGGAGTGAAGCACAAGATGCGTCCCAAATACTAGTACTGCTCTGCTCATAAAAGGTCATATACGCTGGTAAGTGGCAACGTGAGCCTCAACATAATTAGTCAATACACGGCAGGTAGCTAAATTGGAAATTTCGTCCTAGAAAAGGGTGGTAATGCGTGGCTAGACTCTAGAGACCAAACATATTGTAGCAAAAGGGTCGTCGCAAGTTGAGACGGAAAATGACCAGCTCAGATGAACCAATGAACGAACACATATAGGAGAGAAATGTGTCAGCACGAAAGGTAAGAGTAGGGTAGTTGTTTACCTAAATATTCACACAATTCCAGCAAGCTTTCTTTTTTTTAACACGTTTTCCCCTACCCCACCCACTCCAATTAATGAACAGAATTTCTTACAGCCTGCCATTCACAGCAGCTAGGCATCGTAGCATTCCCTTGTCACACAAGTAGTATATTTAGAAAGGATAAGGATCTACAGCAAGCTTATGAACACCTTGTAAACCATGCTGAACATGCATGTGATTCCCAGATTCGGTTGGATCCTCTCTATTACACATGGGACAAGAAGAAAAGTGCAACGGCACTACGGCAATACACGTTCCAAATGGTTGTAGTCACCACTACGCCATATTGTGGCAAAATTATTGCGACGATGAGGAAGGCACAGAACCAATCCCAGCACATTGAGATGGTTACTGCCACTCATTTCCGTGTACCAGAAAAGTAATCTGAATAAGAGAAGATAAATCCAAACCACGGCGTGAAAGGATCGGGAAACATAGTACATCATGCCAGTTGCCAGGCTCTAGTAAAGAAAAAGGTAGCTCTATCTGAAGTTCACCGGAAAACTTTCCTCGGGACTGGATGTCGGCATGAGCATATCGCAAGGCTCACAAAATCTACCAGAGTTTTTTTTTTTTTTTTTGGAAAGCAAAATCTTACCAGAGTTACTTTAAACTAAAATAACGCAAAGAAAAAAGGGAGGAATTTGCACCCTTGATTCGTTGCAAGTGGTTAACCTGTAACTTTCATCAGAAACACAGTGCAATGCACAGTAAGTATAAATGTTCACACACAGATATTCACCAGGCAGTGGAAGTCAGACAAGCTACATGAACAAAGGTAACAGGAAGATACAAACAAAGCGAAAGCACAGATAGACACGGGCAATGGAAGTTCAGGAAACATCACATGCACTCAAGTAGAAAACCCAGCTAGCACCCGGCCAACAGTCGAATGCCAGAACCTTTACATGCTGTGTGGAAGGAAAGGACAATAATTAGAGAAATATAAACATCATGGAAGAAACTTTGTATAATAATAACATATTAACAGGTGCATGGTAAATGAGAAGTTTTGGTGGGGTGTCAAGGCAGATGATACAGTTTTGTTAAAACTAAAGCCCTGCTTCAATAGTTCACGTCCAAAAATTCCAGCAAACTGTCCACGGAATACCCAGTGGCAGGTTGGGACACGAAGAAGCACATTACACTGGACCTGTGACCATATGGTGGGGAAATGATCGAATCAAAGGGAGCTAAGGTTTTCTAGGACTAGGAGTATCAATTATTAAAGGATAGGACCACAGGGATGTTCACTAACAATCTAAACACTTATCTGGATATAACATTTGCTCTAAAAAAGAAAACAGGTTCCTGCTTTGTAGGCCTGAATGATACATTCATGCTGCGCATAGGCACAAAGCTATCCTTGATTTGTGACAATCAACAATAAAAATTCTCCTATATTTCATGTCAAAACCATAAAGAAAACCCTCAAACTTTACAACTTAAAGTAAATACATAACTTAGCATGCATAACTTTCCATACATCTCTACCCATAGTACTGCATGACACAAAGATGCCATATCACAGTGAAAAAATTGGAATTCTAAAAAATTACTGTATATGATGTGCAACATATATATACAAAAGAAACGTGCAGCATTGATGCCTTAACCAAGACTGTTCAGAAAGTACTATTGAGGGGGGAAAAAAAAAAGCTCCATAGCTGATGGCCATCATACAACAACAATAGAACCCAAAATGGGACATTTTAATTCTATGCCAACCTGAATCCAAGAGGACTTCACTTCACAACGCATCAACAAGGTCAAGTATCTGCAGAAATTGCACCAATTCTAGATATTAGCCTAATTAATCAAAAAGGACCCTTGATATGGTACAGGCAAATGGATTTTTTTTTCATTAAAGCCATCATAAAAATCAATGGGAAGGATGTAGTAAATTCAAACCATTAAAACTTTTGAGAACAGAGTTCAGTTTTTCAGGCAGTAACTTATAAGAAAACATTAGCCCACAGCTTGATATGGATTAATAGCACACAGATGAAGAAAACTCAGCTAAAGGAATCCAAGTGTAAGCTAACCCTTGCATTGATCAAAGCTGAGGTACACAAACTAATTGAATTTTTGGAATTTTTGGATATGAATAATGATTGCCATCAAGCTATTTCACAAATATGAAACTATGGTGCAGCAGGTAATGTTTGTGGTGCTTAATAGATTTTTCCATTGAAGGCAAACCAGAAAAGGCCGAGCTATATCAGCATCTTCATCTTGTTAATGACAGCTACTTGTTATTTAATCCAAGCTGGCAGGTGGGGGGTACCACACCGAAGGCTGGCAGACAAGGAGCCCTCAGTGGCCACCACATGCAGATTCACCAAGGCAGGGAGGCGGGGACATCAGGTGACAGCGAGTATGGTTAGATTGGGGCAGGGACCACCAAGCAGGGAAGAGCACCAACCAGCAATTGGATAAGGTGGGAGCCTAAGAATAAGGAGTGGCCATTCAGACTTGGGCTTGGGCTGCTTTGAGAGGCCTTTCTGTCCAATGCTAGGCTGGTAGGCCCACTGATCTCCTGTTTTTCCATTTCTTTAAGGGTATATATGTAAGTGTATCGCACATGCCTAGGCGCACTTAAGCTCAAGGTGGAGGCCGGAGGTTCACCACCTAGAGAGCACCTAGCGCCATCCGCAACCTTGATTTAATCACAAAAACCTGTGACATGACATCACCCATTCTACAAAATTTAACCAGCCAAGTGAAGAGCATATGTTGAAGTTTGCATATATTGAATATAAATGCCAAAGGAGGCATAATGGTTCAGATAACTAATAAGTATCATCTACTTTTAAGAAGGGGATGGACGGATCAAGATCCATGTCCAAATCAAAGGAGACCACGGTACACCCAATATGAGATGTCCATATCTAATTCAATCCAATTAGACTGCAGAAAGGTCCAAACAATCAATTAAAGTCCAGCATCCATCCAATTACCCAACATTGGGAAACAGTCAACATCAAGAAACAGTTGAACACAAGAGAAAGCCCATGAAAAGAGGGGATTCCCTGCTGTTTCCATCCATTTAAAAAGATCCCACGCGTAAAATCATAAGAGATGAGTGGAAAATGAATTTCTAGCCAAACTTGCCTAATTGGAACTAGATTGAGTCAACCGACACCGCTAGCCATTGATTGAATCAATCCAACCACACAAGCAGTTTGGGGCAGAACGATGCTGCTTCACATGCAAATGCAAGCTACTGAAAATCTGTAATAGATTGCAGATCTAGTGGCGCACCCACCTGAGTTGCCAAAAGCCATTGATCCTGATGCAGTAAACAACCCACTGAGCCTATGTTTGTCCAAACAGCAAGAGGCCCATAGGCCAGCCCATGGTCTGATATTTTAGCCCATGGCCTGATGCTAATCGTGCTCGTGCCCATGCTGTGCCTGTGCTGGGCCAGATGCTAATCGTGCTCGTGCCCGTGCCGTGCCTGGTCGGGCAGCACAGGCACGGCCCAAGTGTCCTTGGCCCATCGCTGCCTTCACATTGCCAGGCCTCCCCGTCGTCTCCTCATCCCAAATTCCCTTTCTCCTTCCTCCTCCAGCTATGCTGCCCTCTTGTTTGTGGCTGTATGCTCTCCACTACCCTATCCACCACTGTGCTCTTTGGCCCTTGCCTTCTCCCCAAATCTGCTCTATTACGCTCCAGTCCACGAGATAATCAGCCCTGCCTGCTCCAGCCGGAGCTCAGCTCTTGTGCTCGCTTTGGTAGGGTTCAGAAGGCCAACTAGATTTAGCTTTTGTTATTGTGAAATGTCGTTCTCAATGAACAGTGAGTCAATCATTGCTATCTTTTCTGGGGCCATAACAACATAACCTTAGTCAACTTAGTACAGATTTTAACTGTTTGGAATGCACAGCCAGCAGAACAACTGCAATAGGCCCTAAAATAGGTTCTGAAAGCAAAGAGTCTACCTATTTATTTCCTAAAATCTTGTCAAGCAGAACTACATGCTTTTTCCTCCCTTTTAGCATGATTTGGATTAAACCCAAATAGATCCTACTACCTAAACACTTATAAATCCAATATCAGCATATCACCTTATTCCATTTCCGTAATGCCCTCATGGCAGTTATTTTAGAAACAGATAACCAAAGAATCCCATGGACGAGTAACTCATACAAGCAAACCAAACTGCCACTGTGGCTTGTCTCCATTTCAGCTAGAGCCAACTACAAAGGCACATAACTTGGTAGCTACAGATGCTGCAGGGTAGGCTTACAGCTCACATAATCGGTAAGGGAAAGACAAGCTTCTTTGCACAAGACATCTATTAATCAATTGATCAATTGGTTGCATGAAGCACACAGATGGCATCATGCTGTGGCCAGATATGATGGATTCCGGTCACCTCCATTTCCAAAGGGAACATAAAGTATGGGCATCCTGGAATACATGGTCATGTAGAATCTAGCACTTCACTGTGATCTGCATACTGCAGGTGACTCGCACTCATGCCAGTACAGGAGACTAAGCACAAAGATCGATTTAATCACCACGAGGCATAAGCTCAGTCTACTTGCATCCTTAACAATAGTAGGGGAGAAGGCCATGTGTTAATTTAATTGTTAAAGTGGATAACAGAGTCAGTTTTCCAAAATATTGGCATTTTCTCCAATGGGTATGCAATTGCAAGGACATAATATAAGTTCTAGCCTTCTAGGTTAGTATATGACAGATACTGGAGAACATTCAGCAACTGTATTTAAGAGGTCAAAAAGCATCCACCCATTAAATTGCCAGTTTTCACTGATGCAAAGGAGAAGCGATAAATGTAAAAATTCAGATAATGCTGTCCCCACTTCTTTTTGTGTTTATTGTTTTATCTGGCCTCAATATGCTATCATATATGATTAACCTAGACATAAGAAAAGCATGTTCTAGTAAATCCCCAATTTAGCATTGATAAGTTGTGGCATAACCACAGATCAATACCTCTTCCTTTTATGGGAAAACAAGGCTAGACAAGCAAATGTTCTAATAGGCAAAGAACAAAAATAAAGTGCTGGTCAATTGAGGGTAAACTGTCTTCTCAGGCTCAGAGTGAAAATAAGGTTACAGAGTTAGTTGGTTTCACAATCTCAAAACTTAATAGAACCAAATGCACTATTGACAGAGCATGTAAAAAAGTAGAATACTTGCAGCCTAAATTCTAGATCCTTCAGTAGGAAAAACTGAAGCAAGGAGAACATAGAATCCAAATGTAGTTAGCACAACTCTACATCAAAGTTCGGCTAGGCAGCGACTAACCGGCGACTACGCGCGCCTAGTCACTGGGCGAAGCCCATCGCCGCGACTAGGGGCATAGTCGCGCATCGCGGCGCTAGGCCTCCTCCCCGCCGCTGGTCCTCCTCGCCGGACGACCTCCTCCCCGCCGGTCCTACTCCTCCTCTGCTCCTCCCCTGCTCGTCCAAGCTCGTCCCCTGCTCATCCACGACTTGCACGCCGCCAGTCCTGCTCCTCCCTGCTTGTCCCGACTCACGCGCCACCGGTCCTGCTCGTAGTCGACTCGCTGCCGCCGTCCTGCTCGTCCTTGACTGGAACCCCTCCCCGCCGGCCACCCTAAGTCGCCAAGGTGAGCTCCCTTCCCTCCCATGCTCCTCTCCCCTCCCATGCCAGCAGCTCCCCCCCTGCCCATTGCCAAAATGCCTAAGAGCGCCTAGGACCGAGTACTCCCGACTAGGCGCTAGGCAATGGGTCAGCGCCTAGATTCCGCCTAGCGCCTAGCTCAACTTTGCCCTACATGGACAATCTTACATTACTAAAAAAAGGCCTATGGTTACTAAATCTACTCCTGATACACCAGGTTGTTCCAACAAGCAATCAAGTTCCATAAAGTACTGTGATACCATATAAAGCGGACACAACCTGAACCAAATACTGTTCATATAAATGAAACGTGTGCCTACAATCCTTGCTAGTATTTCTATTCAAGTAAGAATGACTGCTTCATTGTGAGAGTTGCAAGTAGATCTTAGTAAGATCTACTACATCCTGTGTGCTGCAAGCAGTGTCCATTTGGGCGTGCTAGCTAAAACTTAAGGTTTTTGCTATGTTCAATGATGCTTGGTTCTGAGTGCTACGCACGCAGCATGCTGAACCCTGGGTGTTCATATGTGGTGACACATTTTTGGAAAGTTCCATTTTCATGGTAATAAAACTCTGAACACTATGTTGTCGCCATGTAATAAACTTCGGGTTTCCCATCACGGATAAAAGAAAGGATGACTACTTAGTTGGAAACAGAATAATCCAGAGTTAACCAGAGTCAACTAATCGACAGTAAATTTGTTGCGCACATTGTCGTATGGATAGTGAAGGCAAACCCCCTATGACATGCATAACAAGCAAATATAGGAGTAGGAAATTCAGTTACCCTTGTGCTCCTCAGCAGCGTCATGGTACTCGGCGTCCTCCTCCGGCACAGGGTGCAGCACATCCTCCGCACCAACCGCGGCGGACAAACCACCGGCCTCCCCAGCGTCGGCAGGGCCGTCGTCAGGGAAGCGCACGACCACAACGGGGCAGACGCAGTGGTGGACGCAGTAGTCGCTGACGCTGCCGAGCCTCCCCTTGCTGGTCCTCCGCGAGGAACCGAAGCCCTTGCTCCCCATGATGACGGCGCTGAGCGACAGGCGCTCGACCTCGAGGCAGAGGCGCTCCTTCATGTCGTGGTCCCTGACGATGTGGATCTTGTAGGGGATGCCGGCGTCCTTGAGCGGCCTGGCGAAGTCATCGGCCTTGGAGGCCGTGAAGGCGTCGTAGTCGTCGTCCGCCCTGCGCGCGGCGGCGGCGGCCTCGTCGTCGTCGGAGGAGGCGTCGGCGGCGGCGTTGCTAGGGTTGGGTAGGGAGACGTCGACGGCGCCCCAGTCGGCGCCGTAGAGCACGGAGGTGGGGCGCACGTGGAGCAGGATGACGGCGTCGCCGGGGCGGAGGTAGTTGGCGACGGCCCAGCGCACGGCGTAGGCGGACTCGTCGGAGAGGTCGACGGCGATGGCGATGCGGCGGTGCGCGGTGCCGAGCGGCGCGGCGGCGGCGGCGGCGGAGAAGAAGACGCCCGGCGACTCGGGCTGCAGCGACGCCGGCGGCGGGGCCGCGGCGTCGGCGCCTTCACCGGCGGCGGCGCCGCCGCCAGCGGCAGGTCGACGGAGGAGGAGGAGGAGGAGGGCGCCGGCGGGGCCTGCATCGCGGGATCTTCTGCGGCGAGGCGAGGCGATCGCTCGCTCTGGGAAAAGTTTGCTTAGCGGGGTCGGGGTCGGGGTCGGGCGTGGGGACTAGGGGTCGGGAGGGAGAGGAAGGGGAGAAGGTACTGGAAGGAATGGAATGCTTGGACTTTGTTGGGCGCGTCAAGCGGAAGTCGAGCAAGGCCGCTGGGGCCTGTGGCCTGTGGGATGATAGAAAACCTGTCACGACCTTTGCCTTGCCTAGTGAGTGGCCTTGGTGAAGGGGAATACGACGGCGGGTCGGCTGCACCTGCACGTGGACGATGGATAAGGATTAAAGGACAAGGGGTTTGGACCAACTTGGCCAGCTTGAAGTTCCTGTTTCGTCATTTCCTACGTACGACGGATAAGTACCTTTGAGGACACTCGTGAACCGATCGAAAAACAAGGAGAGAGATAAAGAGAACAAAAGACCGCTGTTTTGTTTGATCCCTCCCGTTGAGCTCTCTACATGGAGAGACGCTCTTCTGGTGAAGAATTCCTCGCAAAATCTCAGAAGACACCACGAGAACAGCTGCAGCTTGTGCCGCCGCGCGCGGTCGCTTCTGCTGGAACGCAAAGATCTTCCCATGACGCTCGCTTGGTCTGTGATTTGTGGTAAACAGCACCGCGTGACGCACACAATTTCCTCCTCCACGCGCCACGTGATCAGCTTTGCAAAGCGCAAGGCTGCTATCCCTGCTAAGATAAGGCCCAGCCCAATCATTACACATTGCAGGAGGACCACGATTGGGGAATGCATCGCGGTCGCTGCCCTCAAAAACGCACATCGGCACATGCCGATCAGCATCCGCTCCAGCCTGCTGTCATCACTACTCTCTCTCATGCAGACTTGACTTTCAGGCCGCACCTGTTTCAGTTGCAAGGAACAAACATTCTGGCTCAACGAATCGTCTAGTGCGTAGCTACCTCTGCTATGACGACGTATCACCTACTCGTATGGCTATGGATTTTGTTAATTTATCCTGTTTGGTGTTTGCGTCGGGCTTAATTAAACTGATGAAATGGACTAGGAACGAACATGATAATTGCACCAAGGAAACGTAGCCAACCGAACAGGAACCGCACAACAGAACACCAAAACTAACTACAGCCTTGTGTCTTGCTAATATATTTCATGCATTATTATTGCATTCAAGTCTTTTTCTGAAGTTCAAGCGAAGAAAGTTGGACTCCGGTAACAGTGAGTAGTTCATAGAAGGAGTAAATTATTTTTTTTCCATCTTTTTTATTAGTATGAAAACGAGCCGCCCAGGCACGATCTTTTTAACTTGCGTGTAATAGGCCCCTGGGCCTATTCCACAAGTAGACACAGGAATGTCCCAATTAATTATCGAAATACATGAGAAAAACAAACTATTATACCTCACAAATTATCGTTGTAGTCTGATTTGTCCTCCTTAAACTCAAAAACCAAACATTTGCAAACTCTTTAAACATTCAAATTACCTCTTTGTCGTGGTTTGAATGTGATTTTGTCCTTTTTAGTTACGAAATCCAGTAAATATTTTAAAAATTAATACACAGCCAACACAAATGCATAACATGAATGCATATGTTGCATTCATGCTAATTGTGTCTCATGTTTTTTCCGTGCAGAATTTTTAAAACATTTTATACACCAATTAGAGTGTTTTGGAAAAAATTTCTGTAATTTTTTCTTTATTTTTTCATTTTCATAGAGCTAAATCTATTTTTGAAGCAACTAAGTATATATTTTTATGAGGTCTACATTTTTTTTTGGGTTATTCTTTGTGGTTTAAAAACCTTTATCAAGTATTTATTGAATTTTAAATTTAAAATGGACAAAACCATTTTTCAAACCATTGTAGTGAGGTAATTTGAACGGTTTCAAGAGTTAATTGGTAAAATATCTTGTTTTAGAGCTCGGGGAGGAAAATTAAATATAGTTCAGGAACATAGAACGTGGACTTTTTCTGGAAAATACAGTTCCACAGTATCTTTCTATGAAGCAGAGCACTTCTGCCAACAACAATAATCACGTCGAATTAAGTCGAATCGAATCAAACTGCTGCTACTACTAACATGCTATGGTTTCAATGTAATGACATTAGTTGAATCGTAAGCTTGAAATCATTTACGTTTACGTAATATTTCTCCGCATCAAACAACGCGTAAAATTTCCCCCGACACGATGATCTAAGCTTACTCAGTAATCAGCTAAATCCACCAGCTCGCCGGAGATATGGCGCCGATGCCTGACGACCATCCTCGTAGCCAGACCGCCGCCACGGAACCTGGAGCAACTACCGCTAGGACCGCGACGTACGCGGACGCGACGACAATGAGCACGGCCACGAGCAGGACGAAGAGGAGGTAGGGCCTCTTGCTCCACCGCCCCATGATCCCGAGCGCGAACGGGTAGAGCAGCAGCAGGACCCACAAGTTGAACAGCAGCCCGCTCGCCGCGCCGGCGACCTGCGGGACCGACCACCAGAAGGCGGCCGCCCTCCCAGCCGCGGCGCCAATGGCGGCGACGTTCACGGCGATCACCAGCACGGTCGGCACCAGCAGCGGCGCCCAATGCACCTGGTACAGCTCCGCGAACCTCTCCGTCGCGGCGGCGCCGCCGCCGCCGCTCGCGGACACCGGCTTCGACGTCAGCTTGAACGGCAGGCCCTTGAGGCCGACGAGCCTGAGCAGGCTGTGCAGCACCGCCGCCGGGTACACGCCCGTGGCGCCGATCATGTAGAACTGCTCGTTGCGGCACCAGTCCAGCAGCGTGAGCCCCGCCCACGCGATCTCCACCATGCCGCTCACCTCCATCATGGCGATGCCGGCGAACATGTACACCGCGTAGGTCTGGAACGGCTTCTGGATGTAGAACTCGCCGTGGCCGAAGAGCCACATCAGCGGGAGGAGGTCGTAGGCGAAGATGAAGGCTGCCGAGATCGGGTAGATCGTCATGTTGGCGTAGGCCACGCGCTGCATGAGGTGGAGCCGCCGGCCGGCGAGGAGCGGGCAGTTGCGGGAGAAGAACATGTCCAGGGAGCCCCCCGACCAGCGCAGGATCTGGTAGAGGCGCTCCGTCAGGTTGATCGGCGCCGTGCCGCGGAACGCGTCAGGCTCCATGGCGCAGTACATGGAGCGCCACCCCTTCCGGTGCATGCCGGAAGCCGGTCACCACGTCCTCCGTCGCGATGTTGTACACCCACCCGACGCCGTCGCCCCACTCCGTGCCGTCCTCGTACGCGCAGGTCGCGACGCCGGCCAGCTCCGCCTTGAGTTCCAGGTCGTCGAGCGACGCCGGCGGCGTGGCGGGCCGTTGTTCCTGGTGCGCGGCCAGCGGCACAGAGTTGATGAACGGCATGGAGGTGCCGAACTGCCTGCGGGGGTTGTCCAGGAGCTTGGAGGCACCGTCGGTCTGCCACCGGGGCGGGTCGGCGCCGTAGAGCGCGACGCGCCGGAACATGCAGCCGGTGCCACAGTACGAAGGCCCCTGGATGCCGTTGAGGCCGAGGGAGGTGGCGTCGAAGAAGACGCGGTTGTGGTTGCAGTACCGGTCCGTGGGGTCCACGTCGTCGAAGCGCTGCGGGAACTGGACGAAGGCGGTGTCGTCGCCGTGGCGGGGGTCGAGCATGAAGCACATGGCGGCGCGGAACGCCGACGAGTTGTTGATGTAGTGGTCGCCGTCGAAGTTGATGATGAAGGGCGCGTTGGAGAGCAGCGCCGAGACGCGCAGCTGCACGTTCATGGCGCCGGCCTTCTTCTGGTGATCGTACCCCGGCCGCTTCTCCCGCGCGATGTACACCAGCATCGGGAGGCGCACGTCGACGGCGCTAAAGTCCAGAGGGCTCGAGGAGCTCGCCGGCGTGCCAAGCTGAGGCTCCTCGCCGGGATGGTTTAAAATAACCTGTGTCAGAGCAGGACATATTCGCGTCATTCTCGTCTGCAAAATGGCAGTTTGATCCTCATTGTCGTTCTCGTCTGCAAACTGTCATGTACCTGAACAATGCCGGCGTGCTGTCCTTTCTTGTGGTTTTCAGCCGGCTCAATCCAAGTGCCAGGCCAATGCGTCCCGTCGGCCATGTACGTCGCATGGTCACCACCTCGTTTCGCGTCGTCACCCTCCGCCGACCTCTGGGGAATGACGGTGAACAGCGCACCCATCCGAGCCTTGAACTCCTCGTACTCCTGGCGAACGCGCCGGCGGTCGCCGACGAACTCCCCGGCGCGTCCCCAGCGTACGGCGTGGCGTCCGCCTTCGCCGCGAAGTAGCTCTCGGGCGCCCTCGGCTCGACGCGGTGCTTCCGGCAGAACGGCGTCCACAGCGCGGCGAACCTCGCGGTCTCGAGCAGCGCCTCGTAGTGGACGAGCGACCCGCCGTCGTCGGAGAAGTACGTCGCGTGCCTGTCCGCCGGGTAGTCCGTGGCCAGGATGGACAGGACGGAGTTCATGGTGCAGAGCACGGGCTCGTCCACGGGGTCCACGGTGTTGATGAACACGTCGACGCCCGGGAGCTGGCTGGAGCTTCTGCCGCTGCCGCCGCCGCCGGCGGGAGTGGGAGTGGGAGTGGGAGGATCGACGTGTTCGTTGAGGAGCGCGAGGTTGGGGACGCGCTGGATTGGGTTGAGCTTGGAGGCCTGGTTCAGCAGCCAGCTGACGGCGAACCAGAAGTCGCCGACCACCGTGACCCACCATAGGACCATGCTGTCTGAGTCCCGGTGCCTCAAGCGCCAAATGAAAAACTGGACGATGACAACCAATCTGGCCAAGTTCAGCAACCTGTTTCACGGGAATGGAAAAATAAAGAATATGAGAAGATGAGAGTGTAGTTAAATTTCTGTTTTTTGGGGTCAATTTCTCTCTTTTTTTAGACTATTTTTTGGTAAATTTCTAATTTAACTTTCAGATAACATTCAATTTCGTTCATTAAACATATCTTCTAGATATAGGCCCCGTTTGACACGGCTCCTCCACCGGCTTCAGAAGCTGTTTGGACCTGTTTTGTGCCAAACGAGATAAAATAAAACAGCTCCACTTGTGAAGCCTCTTAAATCGTGCTCTCACAGTGCTTTAAGGTGGGATAGAGCTAAAAATAGTGGCTTCATCCGGCTTCATCTCATCCCGCATGGCATTATGTGAGAGCATATTTTAAAGAACTTCATACATAGAGCTGTTTTGCCAAACGATTTATCAAAATGGCTCCAACTCTACCTATAGAGTTGTTTATAGAGCTGAAGCCAAAATAAATGGCTTCACTAGTGAAGTGGAGCCGTGCCAAATGGAGCTACAGTGCAAAACCTCTTATACTTTAGCAAAACAAGTCCGATTGTCAGTCTCAAACAAAAACGTCCGGTTGTCAACACTAATTCAGGGCCGGTTGTGACGTTGATTTTGAACTTTGAAGTCTTGTGGAAAATCGATCCTTTGTTTTACGCCTCAACCTGACTTGGGCCAGATTTTGCAGCCCCAACAGACTTACTTGTCGACAGGCCCGAAAGAAATGGGTCCTTGGTCGGCTTGGTCCCCAAAATGCTTAAACACGGTATTTTAACCTAACGTTCCCTAATAAAAGAAAAAAAAGTGAACAACGTTACCTCCGGGATAAATATCCGACCTAGAAGTATGCGAGATAAATTATTTCAGTCAGTTTCAATAAAAGAGTAAACATTTTAGATAATTTATCTCAAATGGAAATGTCTCACGCGCTAATGCTTTATAATGTGTTATGTATTTTTTTTATTGAAGTTTTTTTATTGAAGTTAGGTATGGGATGTTTGGATTCTCCTAGCAAAAGTTTAACCCTCTTCCATCGAATCTTATCATACATAGTACATTGAGTATTAAATATAGACAAAAAAAAATATTTACACAGATTGTAACTATTTTACGAGACGAATTTTTTAAGCCTAATTAGCCTATAATTTGATAATATGGTGCTACAGTAAATATTTGCTAATAACCGATCAATTATACTTAAAATTTTTATCTCGTCGTATACTGATTAGTTCTGTAATCATTTTTTATTGATATCGGAACACCACTTCTAACATCTCTCCGACATTTTAATGTGATACAAATAAAAATTTTGCCACTGCATCGAACACCCCGTGCTACGAATATCCCATCATCTCTAGTCTCTACCTTCATACATGTCCACAAAAACTCTGTCGCTGCAATAAATAAATCTGTCCGTGCTGTCCAGACTTCAGAGGCCATCACGTGCAACGCGTCCTTTTCAACTTTTCTCCACATGTAAGCACTTTGTCAAATGTCTCACGCGCGCCAATGCTTTATACAGATATAATAATTTTATTTTGCTATGAACTAGTAATAGCTAGTAGTAGCTCCATATGTACTGTACGCGTATTCGCTTCTAGTACTAAGCAACGGATGTTGCGGCAACTGCTAGTGTAGCTGTACAGCACTCCTCATTACTGGGACTCATTACTGGGCAGCTGCAGTGTGAGCCATTTCCGACCGGAGTACTAGGTACTGGAAAAAATTACTTGTCTTAACCTCATCTAATATTTACGACAGGAGGTAGTACTACTACTAAATTTGAGATCTCAACAATCCACATTCCACGAACATCTTTAGCAACATGGGAGGAAATGCACATCGGCTTTGAAATTATTACTAATAAAATCAGCTAGCTTTTCCGATGAACCAGCAGAACACCGATATTGCAAGTGTGAATGAATCAGACGTCGTACCTATAGGTTTGCAGGAGGATGCCTTTAACCTTGAACGTCCGGTACAGCAGCGGCCGGCGGCGGCAGTCGTCCTTGCTGCCGTCTTCCGCCGCCGCCAGCACCTCCTCCTCCTCCTCTTGGTCGTCGACGGGCACCCAGTACCTCTTGTCCTTGCTGATGGCGCCGGCCCGTCCCCCGCCGTCGCCGTTGTTGGCCAGCAGCGGGTCGGCGAGGCCGGCGCCATTTCCAGCTGCCGGCGAGGGCGAGAGCATGTCTTCCATGACCTGGTGGACTGCTCCTGCTAGTCGGCTGCTACCAGCACCAGGCGCTATCTACCTTGCTACCCTGAGCTCTACTACGAAACTAGAGGCGCTGAGGAATTCATATGCAGTCGGTGGGTGGAGCTGTGTGGGGAGCCAGGGAGGAGCGCTTCGACGCAGTGTGCGCACGGCACGGATTGGGGGGAGCAAAAGTTCAAGGCGCGCACTCACTCTCAATTGTTTGGTTCAGAGACAATGAGAGTGACCCATCTCTCCTTTTCTAGAATGGTACTGTACGGTTGGGAGAAAGAGGATGTCGTGTTTTACGTTTGGTTGCAAAGGATGGAAAGGGATTGTTGTACAGGATTGATGGTAACTTCTGGTCTGTTATTTGACACCGTTACGTGGCCCCACCTGTCAGTCTGCTTGCTATTCAGCTTCTTGACCGTAGTATACAGTATGCTTTCAATATCAGCAGCACTCAGAAGGGCTAAATAAGTCTTTGGGTCTAGTTGACCGGCTAGTGTCCCCTTCCCGTCCGTGCTGCTCATCCCGCGGCGCCATTCCGGTCCCGGACCATGGCACCCGCCCGGACGCCCATCCACATCGTCCACGCCTGGCTGCGTCTGCCTCCTTTGGCCCCCAGATGGCCACCAATCCAAACACACCACCCGCTCTAGAGCCATCCCGTCCCCATCTCTCGCGGTCCTCGGAACCAAACACTACCGGTAATATCTAACTCTTTATCGCGTAAAGGATCCCCGCGCTCCCAGCACCACCCCCCACCGCGCACTGTTTATGTGGGACCCACACTGTTCACGTGGGCCCCGCATAAAGATCCCCGCGCCCTCACCCCCGTGGACTGTTCATGCGGGGCCACCACTGTTCACATGGGCCCCGCATACACAGTTCAGTTTTTTTTTTTTTTTTTTTTTTTTGCTCAGCTTCATTTTTCCCCTCATCTTTAAGCCGGCGCACTAGCGTCTAATCCACCGCACGATCATCGCATAACTGCTAAAAAAAATCCTTTGTACGTATAGGAGGAACTCACCATACCGGACTCCTCCGTGCGTCTATCTTGCTGTCGCCACTAGCAGTCATATTGTGCCACCATATTTAAAAGAGGATATATATTGTCTTAAAAAACAAAAGGCTATCCAGTGTAAAATTCACTAGCTTCTACCATTCAATCGTGGATTTTCTTAATTTTCGTCGATCGTTCTTAGAGATAACCTTGAGTACTTATTACTGTCTTTTACATGTCTTTATCGCGTAAAGGATCCCCGCGCTCCCAGCACCCCCCCCCCGCGTTTACTTTTTTCACGGGGCCCCGCATAAAGATCCCCGCGCTCTCAGCCCCCGTGCACTGTTCATGCGGGGCCACCACTGTTCACATGGGCCCCGCATACACAGTTTTTTTTTTTTTTTTTGCTCAGCTTCATTTTTCCCCTCATCTTTAAACCGGCGCACTAGCGTCTAATCCACCGCACGATCATCGCGTAACTGCTAAAAAAATCCTTTGTACGTATAGGAGGAACTCACCATACCGGACTCCTCGTATGCGTCTATCTTCTTTGTGCCGCCACTAGCAGTCCTATTGTGCCACCATATTTAAAAGAGGATATATATTGTCTTAAAAAACAAAAGGCTATCCAGTGTAAAATTCACTAGCTTATACCATTCAATCGTGGATTTTCTTAATTTTGCGTCAGTCGTTCTTAGAGATAACCTTGAGTACTTATTACTGTCTTTTACATGCATATGCGTATACCATACCAAAAAAACACAACTATATACACAGCTTTAGGCTTATTACCGCTATAAACGAACCATGAACACCAGTTCACCACAACACACAGGCGCGACCATCAATTGCACGCGCAGCATGCGCGCGTAACCTCCTAGTGTAATACACGCGGACGTGGTGCGGCCCGCTTCGAGATCCGAGCCCTCCGGCGATCGCCGCCCGAGCGTTCCGGCCCGTCGTTCACGAAATCACGCGGTGACAGCGGCGTGTGTGTTCGTGGGGGGCGCGCATGCTTTGGACGATGCTACTCGTACATCGAGATCGATGACGCGGACAATCTCCTATGCCAGGGGCTAGTCACTAGTCAGTGCCTGCAGGCCTAGTATTATTTAACGGACTGGCAGTACGTTAGTAGTAGAAAATTTCAGATTCTTCAAAGTGATCCCTTAGCTTGTCGTCTACAGTTGCATAGAGTCACCGACGGCCAGTGGCGTCTAGTGGTGCACACCGTGGTGAACGATGAGTAGTTGGTTAGATATGGAACCAGCCCCCTTTCCTAGGACACTGGACACTTGGACAGGGACTCTTGACTCCTCCCATAGTGCCTGTACATCATCCTTTATGGCAGCTACGGGCTGCTGCTTGCTGCGCGCTTTGCTGTCGATATACCCTCAGAGGTTTCAAGCCGTGTCGGCAATGACCACTTGCTCGTAAATTATGTGTGCTGCGCATGTCTCCACTTTCTGGGTTCAGATTCGTCCACCAATCGATTATCTACTTATCTTTGTTACAGTTACAGCTTGGCTGTTGGCTCTGTTGTAATCCTTGTTATCCTTACCAACTTTCCACAAGTGCCAAATCGTTTTGGCGTATGAACAGTTCGGTAACCATGTGTGTGTGTGATTTCTGTCTCGTGTGATGACAGTGTTTGTAAATTGGGTTTGCATGGCCTCCTCGCTTGATGAACAGTTGGGCACCCAGAGCACACGCTGGGCTGCCGGGCGGGTGTTGATTTCAGCTGGGGATGTCTGTACTTCCGAGTATATATGTTAAGCAAATCCTAATCATCTTCCTATTATGTTGTTATTACAGCAGGCGTGGCGTTTGGATTTCGGACTCAGATACCGACTCGTAGCTGCGTGTTACGTTCGGAGGAGTTGATGCACCATAGATATTTGGCTTCACACTGGACGAGTTAGGTTTAGCACCACACTGGTTAACTACGAAGGAAAAAGGAAAACAAAGGGGTAGGCGACATGCATGGCCTGTCAGCTGTTTCAGGCTTCCCCCATACTCCCTCCGTCCCATGGAGTATGTCGTCCGAAAAGCGTGTTTGTGAGGAGGACACGGTTTTCCAACGACAAAGCCCATGGGACGGAGGGAGTATTTCCCAATTCATGACGGTGAACGTGGGAGATGGGCGTGCAGCTCGCTTGCTCCTACAAGTTACAGACACTTGAGCTGAACTGTGCAGGAGCAGAAAACACATGCGAGTAGATTGTTACAGACATGCAGGTTTCTTTTTCCCAATCATGATGTAACCGAGGGCTGTCATAGTCACATCAATTACAACCACTAGTCAGACAGTTTTTATTACCCCAAATCGGTGCCACGTTGCACTCACATACCAGTACATGTCAAAATCAAGCCAAAAAATTTCTTTCACTTTACCACCAATTTTGTGTTCCTTTCCCATACAAATGGCTAGCTTTCCATTCACAGAACAAACTTGTACAATCAATGCACAATTTACATCATATAAAAACTCCACAGCGGAGAAACTCTCAGCTAAGAGAACAAACTGGAACCAATACCAGTATACCACTAACCAATGATGAACACAAGCTAAAACCCCCAGCTTGTAGGGAAACTAGCACCGCCTGAATGTCTGAAATGGAACCGAACAGAACCAGTGCGTGCAGCATGGATGGCAACCACCACCGCCGCTACTACAACAAACGCAATCATGAACAAGATGAACAGGATGTAGGGCCTCTTGCTCCACCGCCCCATGATGCCAAGCGCAAACGGGTAGATCAGCAGCAGGATCCATGCGTTGAACACCAGTCCAAGGGACGCATCAGCCATCTGCAGGAGCGACCATCCCCCAATGATCGCCTTGCCAATCGCCGCCCCAATCGCTCCGACGTTCACGGCGATCACCACTATTGTGGGGATCAGCAGTGGCGCCCACTGCACTACGTACATCTCAGCATACTTCTCGTTCACGGTGCTTGTAGCCTGCTTCGCTGTCAGCTTGAACGAAACACCATTCCCACGAAGGACTAGCTTCAGCACAATGTGCAGCGTTGCTAATGGGTACACAGCTGTTGCCCCGATGATGTAGAACTGCTCGTTGCGGATCCAGTCCAACAACGTGAGGCCGGCCCACTTGATCTCGACCATGCCGATCAGTTCTGTCATTACTATGACAATGACGAGGTACAACACATATGTGGGGAATGGCTTTTGTATGTAGAACTCGCCTCGGAAGATCCATATGATGGGGAAGAGGAGATAGAAAACAAGGAAGACTGATGAGATTGGGTAGGCTGTCATGTTGGTGTAGGCAATTCGTTGCATAAAGTTTAGTCGACGACTAGCAAGGAGTGGGCAGTGTGAGAAGAACATTTCAAGGGAACCACCAGACCAGCGCAGAATCTGGTAGAGGCGCTCAGTGAGGTTGATAGGTGCAGTGCCACGGAAAGCATCTGGTTCTATGCGGCAGTACATAGATCGCCACCCTGTCCGGTGTACTCGGAAGCCAGTCACCACATCTTCCGTAGCAATGTTATACACCCAACCTACTTCCTTTCCAAACTCAGTACCATCCTCATATGCACACTTCATGACATTATTCAGCTCTTCCATGACAGACTCCTCATGTGCTGGTGGTGATGTCATGGACCATTCTTGGTTTGCAGCTGATGGTACGGAGTTGATGAAGGGCATTGAGTTTCCAAACTTGCTGGGGTTGTCCACGAGCTTGAAGGCATCAGTTCTCCAACGAGGTGGATCAATACCATAGACAGCAATCCGGCGGAACATGCAACCGGTGCCAACATAGGAGGGTCCCTGGATGCCATTTAGACCAAGCAAGGTGGCATCAAAGAAGACACGGTTGTGATTGCAATACCTGTCTGTTGGGTCGACATCATCAAAGCGCTGTGGGAACTGTACAAAAGCAGTGTTGTCGCCATCACGCCGGTCCAGCATGAAGCACATCGCAGCTCGGAAGGCTTGTGAGTTGTTGACGTAGTGATCACCATCAAAATTGATGATGAAGGGAGCATTAGTCAGAAGTGCAGAGACCCTCAGCTGCACGTTCATGGCACCTGCTTTCTTCTGATGGTCATAGCTTGGATTCTTCTCACGGGAGATATAGACGAGCATTGGGAGCCGCACGTCAACAGCACTGAAGTCCAGAGGGGTTTCAGCACTTGCTGGTCCACCAAACCGAGGTTCATCGCCCGGGTGATTCAACATAACCTGTTGAACAGCCATGTTAGGGGTAATAGATTAATACACTTTGTTAGGCGACTCATGCAAGACAATGCTAATTATAAGTCACCACTATCAGAGACTAAGTTTTATCCGCACAAAGAAAAAAGGGTTAGCAAAATTGCATACCTTTACAATTCCAGCATGTTGCCCTCTCTTGTGGTTTTCAGCAGGGTCAAACCATGTTCCTGGCCATTGTGTTCCATCTGCCATCCAGGTTGCCTTTACACCTTCTTTGGACTCTGCATTGTACGCATCTGAGCGCTCAGGGATTTTAGTAAAAAGTGCGTCCAAACGCACCTTGAAGTCATCATACTCCTTAGACATGTGCCTATGATCATCAGCAAACTCATCTGGTACATTTCCTGTGTATGGGCGTGACTTCACAGCAAAATAGCTCTCGGGAGCTCTCGGCTCGATGCTATGTTTTCGGCAAAATGGAACCCAAAGTTTTGCAAAATTTGCAGTCTCAAGCAAGCCCTCATAATGGATTATGGACCCTCCATCATCCGAGAGGTAGGTAGCAGTCCTATCAATTGGGTAGTCTACGGCAAGAATGGATAGGATAGAGTTCATAGTGTATATCATAGGCTCATTTATGGGATCAACGGTGTTGATGAAAACATCAAGTCTGGGGAGATTAGAGCTGCCATCAGGGAGATCAAATTGTTGTCTCAAGAGGGAGAGCTCTGGGACACGCTTGATAGGGTTGAGCTTTGCAACTTGGTTCAGCAACCAAGTGACACCAAACCAGAAATCTCCAACAATGGATATCCACCAGAGCCACATGCCATCTGCGTACGGGTGCCTGATACGCCATATGAAGAATAGGATGATAGCAACCAATCTCAGCAAGGTCAACAACCTGTCGCAGATAAATTAAAAACAAAATTAAAACATTCAGGAAAGCAAAACTAGAACATTCAGGAAAGCTGCTAGAAGTCCTAGCATCGAAATAGGTATGAGTGGACTGGAATACTATGGCCAGTGACAATGTCGCAATGAACGTAAATACAGCAGCTTTGCATCGTCTTTTAAAATTCGTTACAAGTTGTCAGTAACGACTTGTAAAACAGAGCTGAAGAACTGAATTAATTCAAGCGTAATGCATTGGACTCCAAGCGATGAAATCTTTTCAGTTTGGCACATAGCAGACTCGGATTTCACAGTGCGCGTGGGGGCATCTCAACTCTCAGTCGTAACTCATCGCAACGCAGATCTAGAATCTAGAAATGAGACAAGTGCCAACGCGACAAACCTAGCGGGAAGCGGCACGAAGACGGAGCGCCAGGCCGCCAGCCCAGCGCTCCCCGGCGACCCGTGCGAGGAGGTGCTGCAAGCAGCGCAGGCAGGTCGGCTGGGAGAGGTCCCGAGATGCGCAGCGGAAGCGGGGATACGGGACCGAGGGGCGAGCACCTGTGGCATGGCATCGCCCCCCCGCCATCGGCGCTGGTAGGGTCGCTCGCTCGTCGCCGTCGGTCATCACCATGTTAATTAGCCTCTTGGGTTGGGCGAGGGAAGGGGCGATTGGCGTGGACCGGTGGGCAAGGCGTGGATCCGCCCATCTTCGCGTTGTTGAATGCTGGGCCTTAGGCCCATGTTGGGAATATGGGCTTTCGCGAACAAGCGGGCTTGCATCTCTCTCGCGGTCCATACATAAATGCAAGCTGTTGGTTTCTCAAGGCGTGGAAAAAAAAAAAAAAAAAGATAAATGCAAGCTGTTCTAAAAAAAAGGATAAATGCAAGCCCATACATGCTTGTGACACCTAACTAAAAGTTCGGTGCACAGTAGTCCACTACTAAGAGAACCACTGATAGTGCTAAAAGAACTAAAGAACCACTGTCTCTCATAACAAAATTGTGTACAGTTCCCCTCCCTGAAAAAACCGAGTCCCTCTTTTAAAAGGCCTCAGCCAGGTAATTTCTTTTCCGCAGAAAAGGAAATAAAATTCCTAGCATGTAGCCCTTTTAAAACGCAATTCTACTATCCTCTTTTTACTTTAGTAGTAGTAGTATAATTTTACCAGGCAACTAACTAATTAAGCAGAGGAAAATAGAGGCGTTCGTACGTAACTGATCGTTGACACACACAGACTGCCAGACACTCCCAAAATGGGAATCACGATTCACCCGAGCCATGGCCACAAGTAGAAACAATGATAGTACAGTAAAGCATGCATGTGTGCGTGTCAGTCAGTAGATGTACCTATAGGGGTGCAAGAGGATTCCCTTGACCCTGTACGTCCGGAACAGGAGCGGGCGCCGCCCGTCCTCGCCGCCGTCCTCCACGGCCTCCGCCGCCTCCTTGCCGTCGATGGGCGTCCAGTACTTGTCCATCGGGCTGGCTGCTGGCTTCTTCTCCCTCTTCCTCGTACCGAGCTGCTTGCCGTTGCCGTTCGCCGCTGCCGCCACCGCCACCGACGACGGCACAGCAGTCATGGTCGTGGCCCCGACAACTCCATCATCGATGCTGCCCCCGCGATGGCCGCCGGCAACTACGACACCACCGTTGCTGCCGGCGCCGTTCGCCGGCGCCTGAGGCGGAGCCATGCCTGGATCGATCGATGATCAGTGTCAGTAGCTACTCGCTGCTGGCAAGTAGCTCTGCTAGCTAAAGACAGGATTAGCTGGGCTTAATAATTAGCTCCGTAAGCAGCTAATACAAGGGAGGCGCGCCTGCTGGTCGCTAGCTCACTCTCGCTCTCGGTGCTTGCAGCACTGAGAAGTGAGCAGATGAGCGTACACACTACAGAGGAGTGTGCAGATATATGCGCTGGTCTCACTTGCCTAACAAGGAGGTATTGTACAGTACACAGGTTGCGTATATATAATAAAATCACGCACATTAATCTGATCCGATACCAATAGATCGTCGGTTATTAGAAGCAGTCGAAGAAGGCGGCCCCGCGGACTGTCGGCTGGCCTCTCGTCGACGACCCGACCTATCCGCATCACGGGGGCGGGGGGTACGAAAGCTACAGTGCTCTACATTTATTATACAGGGTGGACCAGCTTATATTATTATTATATTATAAGTATATTATTTGCAACGATGGTAGCATCTGTAACACATGCCATGACAGAGAGATTACTGCCAGGCATTCCGATCGATCCGTCTCGTTCAACGAGAGAATGAATATAACGGCTACAAGCCAGCAGATCAACCCCTCTCTGGTCATAGTTAGCTGTAAATTCGACTTGTAAATATGTTTTTTTCCTTTTGTCTCCGTTACCACATCTGGTATACAGGTTGTTTAATTATTTGTAACATATTTTTGGTTTATTTTAATCCATGAA
>JADLZL010007249.1:0-83949 GCA_015844335.1 Chrysopogon serrulatus
AGTTAGGGGTGGTTAATCCGAATTCAAGGAAATTTGGAGAAGGTGAAATATATCTTTTAGAGAAACTTTTCCTCGTAGGAGTGGTGCGCCCCCACTGACCCCTTGGGGTAGTTCAGTTTGACTAGACTCCTCATCAGTTATCTGAAAAAAGCAACCGGCAAAAACAAAAACCCACCCTGTAATTCCATGGATAGTTCCGTAGTTCCGTGTGCCTCTCAAGTCTCAAGGTCGCAGCAGTATTTATCTTTTTTTTTTCTTTCTAATCTGGTCTGAGAATACACATATATTACTCCATAATTTAAAGAGGCACATGTATTAATAATTAATTAATGCATATGAGACCATAGTCCCCATTTATTTATATTCTTTTCAAGCTGTGTACCCCTGACATGTCCCCACTGACCGCTGTCTTTGACATTGTTGACTCCGAGTCCCAACCGAAAGCGACGCTTTCCCGAAAACACCCCTCCCGATCCGGCAAATTAGCCCCTCATATACCTCCGCCCGCGCCCTTCCCCCATTCCTCTCTCTTCCTCCCTCTCCTTCGTCCTCCCTCCTCGATCCCCTCCACGCCAGGCCACGGACGGACCGCGCCGCCGCCGCCCGCTTCCGCTTCTGCCGGCCGTTCTCCCCCGCGCGTGCCTGTGGTTCTGGAGTGGGCGGATTCGTTCGGCGCGTTCTTGGCCCGCCCGCCGCCTGTCCGTGCCGGAGCCTCGCGCTGCGCCGTGTTGCCGCCTCCTCCTCCAGTCCAGGTGCGCAATCCGGTCCTGCGCTCTTTCCCTGAGCCGAGGGTTTGAATTGCTCCCCCATGAATCCTGATGGGCCGTTCCTTCCGTTCTTGCCGGCGGCGAGTTCCTTCCCAGCCTTTTGAGATTCCCCGGAGAGATCTGCTTAATTCGTGTCGCCCTCTGGTTCTGATGTGCAGACGCTGCTGCCCGTGAGGGTTGGCAGGAGGCGAGGTCCGTCCGAGGTGGAAGAGGAGCTTGTGGCTCGACGAAAGTACAATCCTTTCTTTGCCTCTCCCACTCGGCCGCGGCTGCTTCTCCATTCCAGGTCGGCTTCCAGTTCCAGCCATGGAGGAGGTGGAGGTGGCCAATAGGGCCGCGGTGGAGAGCTGCCACCGGGTGCTGGCCCTGCTCTCGCAGCCGCAGGACCCGGCCCTGCTCAAGAGCATAGCTTCGGAGACGGGTGAAGCCTGCGCCAAGTTCAGGAAGGTTGCCGCCCTCCTCGGCAGTGGCAGTGGTGGCGGCTGCGGCCACGCTAGAGGCAGATTCTCCAGACGAGTCCAGCCTCTGGGGCTCGTCAACCAGAAGAGCCCCTTGGGGACAGGCTGCGGCGGCAACCTGCTGGAGATGATGCCCAGCACAGCTGCTGCTGCTGCTGCGTCTCCGTCTCCATCGACTAGCTATGCGCAAATGCGTGCTCGGTTCAATGGTGTGCCGGACACACGAGGGCTGGATTTGGCCTGCTCCAGCAGCAAGAGTGGCCCTCATCCATTTGGAGCCCCCAAGCTGGTCCAGCCACTGTCTGTGCAGTTCCAGATTGGGAATGTTGCGCATAGGTACCCGTTCCACCAGCAGCCATCGCGGCAGAAGCTGCAGGCCGAGATGTTCAAGAGGAGCAACAGTGGGATCAGCCTCAAGTTTGAGAGCCCTAGCCCCAGTGGCGGTGCTGCTGGCACGATGTCGTCGGCGAGATCATTCATGTCGTCCTTGAGCATGGATGGGAGCGTGGCTAACTTGGAGGGGAAGCGGCCGTTCCATTTGGTAGGCACCCCGGTGGCAAGCGACCCAGCAGATGCCCACCGTGCACCCAAACGGCGGTGCACAGGTAGAGGGGAGGATGGAAGAGGCAAGTGTGCCACTACTGGGCAGGTGCCATTGCTCAAAGAGAAGGTAAGTTGGTGTTCTCGGAGCCATTCTTATGCTTGTTGTTGTGTCTTGTTGGGTGCAATATTAACTCCCTTGAATCGTGCTCTTCTGTTTGACAGGAAACTGCGGATTAAGAGGTCGATTAAAGTGCCAGCCATTAGCAATAAAATTGCTGATATACCTCCTGATGAGTACTCATGGCGGAAGTATGGGCAAAAACCAATTAAGGGCTCCCCTCACCCGAGGTATGAACTGAACAAGAAATATTCAACTAACATGAAAATGTGTATCAAATCCTTTTCAGTCATAATGATTGATGCATTATTCCCCTTGTTGCACCATGAGAGGTGGCATATCTGCATCAGGCTCTCAGGGTGCCCCTTTATCTGTAGAATAATTGTTGGTTGATCCTCCTCTCCACTTTACCTTTTCCTTCCTCCCAAGTGCTTCTGCAACTAAGACGTGTTGATAACTTAGTAGCTAGCACAATTAAATATTTAGTTAGTGGATAATCTCAGGGTTCAATTCTTTTTGTGCCCATCTACTGAGAAAGCAATGATCTATCATGGGGGACCTAAAGTAGGTAAATTATTATTGCTACATGCATTTGAATGCCATGTTAGGCTATCTACATCCTATACTAATCTTGATTGCGCTCATTCCCCTACCCCATATCAAGCTTTAATGTCTGCCCTTGATGATAGGAAAATGTAGCTATACCATGAAGGCAAACACATGGGGCTGACTGTTCCCCCAATTTTTTTTCATATATTCTCATATTCTCTTTGACTTCAATCCAATGCAGGGGCTACTACAAATGCAGCAGCGTCAGGGGCTGCCCGGCAAGGAAGCACGTTGAGAGGTGCGTAGACGACCCAGCGATGCTAATTGTGACATACGAAGGCGAGCACAACCATACCCAGTTGCCAGCGGCACAGCCTGCCCAGAGCTAGAGGATCATTAAACTGTCTTGCTCCATTGAGGAAGCGCAGGGGCCATGCCTTTGTTGAAGGATGACCTAGCTGGTCATGTAGAATCCCAGACCTGTTGATTTTCGAATGCAGCAGCGATGGACATGGAGCCGCCATCTGAGAATCTGATGAGCTGCTTGGCCCCTCTTGGGCTACACGCTGTTACAGATGCTATAGTGGGGACTGCCAAGTTGTTCATCTTTCTTGTGAGCTGTGGCATGTATAATTGAAAGATGGTGCAGGAAGGAAAATGCGGCGTCGGACAGCGACCGGCGAACTTTGCCGGTGAGTCTGAAGGGTTGAAAGCAAAGATTGACAAAAGGAAGTGAACAACCGCGCATTGTTGTAAGGGTGGATTAGGATGGCAGGGTTGGCTTTTAGCGTGCACAAGTTCCCTTGCCATGACTTGCCTGTGTATGTTGCTTTTTGCTTTTCTGAAATATCACATCACCTCTTTTGTTGACAAAAAAAAAGTAGCATCCCAGTATCAAAGGAGGGAGGGGTCCGTACTGACCGCTGCAAGTTAGGACCATTTGGGTTTTCCAGGTGTAAGCATTCCAGAAGGAAAGGTGCAAAGCTGTTGTTGGTGTGATTTGCCATCCCAGTACTGTTGCTCTTGTGTAAAGCATTCTTCTGTGTTAATGATTTCCCCATCAATCTGTGCCACTCTGCAATCTTGAGAGGTGATCTAGAAGATGAATGAATGCTCTAACTAAAACATTTTTTCTCAAGAAAATTCAGGAGGGCCCATGAGAACACAAGTAGGCACGAAATAGTAGTTTATTAGCATTTCCAGTATCTTTCATGTTTGTTCTTCATAGCTTTCAATGCTTCTAACAAGAGGTTGACAATTGAACACGTTAGCTGACGCTTACAATTGGAGTCTATCCGGACATAATCACGAACGTACAGACGTACTAGCATTATTGGAGTGGAGCAGCTCACTGGACAAAAATGCGTCGCCAGCCAAACGACGATTTATTGCTTGGTCAACCACACTTGAAGTTCTTGTCTTATGTCTTATCCACACAGCCCCCCTAATATAGGGAGATCTAAACAATTTCGTACTACAGGGGGAATTTAAGGTGGATGATCTTGGTGCAAGATCTGTCTCATGAACTGCAATTAAAGTGACATCGTACACTACTGTCTGGAGGTGAAGGATGGGATTTAGCTTCAAGCAATGGCCCAGCATTTTTGTACACTACTGTCTGACGTCCAAGCAAGGACATGACATAATGGGAAACAACTTTATTCTTCCTCATTATTATTTTTTTTAAAGACACTTTTCTATCTGCCACGTGCGACTATGGCACGAGTCATACAATTTTCTGGCAAGTCATTTGAAATTCCTAGTCCTAGGTTCCAAAACACGCACTTAATGTTTTATACAAAATACAGCTGCTTCTTTTTTTTTTTTAAAAATTTTTTGCCTTGATTCCTTTCTTTGGCAAGGCTCTCATTATTGAGCGACGGAACAGGCTAACTTGCCATCTGTCGGCTGTCACTATTATCTTGCTAATAATGATTAAGACACTGATAAGCTAAAAAGGAAACATAATCGATTGGAACATCCTAGCAGCATGCACAGCAGGCCAGGGGAGGGGGAGGGCTGGAACGTGAACGTTGAAGTATATCGGCAGCTGCTTATGTCTGACCAAACATTTGTTATATTTAGCAGTCTTCTTTTACACCTATGTGTCTGTACTTTCATCAAATTTTTTTTTTTTCAGGGAGCATAATGATTAACGGTTGCCGGTTGGCCTATTTTGCCCTGACATTTGAACAAATAGTTGATAGAAACAATAAGCAAACTCTAGTTGTATTGACCAATTTATGAACGACGGATTTGAGTGAGTTTTGGCTTCCTTACATATCATATATCTCTTTGTCTAAAAATAATAATTGTATTTTAATTAGGTAAAACTTAAGCAAAATCTATTTTGACTCTTAGTTCTCTTATAAAATGTTGTTTTTTCTTTGGAAAAAACTAATACCATCTCAGAGCACTTTGAATACAAATCTAGTGTTGCAAGTTTTATGTTCTAAAATTGTTCAGTAATTGAATAGTTCCGCAACAATAGCTGCTCGCGCTGTAGATGCAGTTGCAACACAGCTGCAGCCATCACAACCGATTAAGCCGAGGATTAGATTGTGGGTCCCAAACTCAGTGTGGTATCCCGAAGAGATGATATGCTTGACACTAATAAAATAGAGTTTTGTGATGTAATCAGTTACTTATTGGGTGTTTGGAACTACTTTAATCTATGCCCTTTAGCCAAAAACATTTAGCTCCATGCACTCCATTCGATAAAAAAAAAAAGTTTTAAGAGCACCTAAACTCGTAAAGAGGTGCTCCATAAACTCTTTTTTTTAGATACACTATAGTGGAGTTTATGGAGCAAAACTCGTGTAGTAAGTCCCAAACATGCTTAGTATAACCAACACATAGAAAAAAAAAAAGTAGGGGCACATCTAGCTGTGTTTGTCCGCATCGATTAACCCAGACGAAAATATGTAAATTCTTAGCAAAACTTCGATGTTCTTGATTATATTCGCCCATGATAAAACTGTAATGAAGACATGAAGTTGATCCTAATAACCTTGATTTTCTCGACTATATTCACCCATGATAAAAAGTATAAGGTCCATGCGTTATTTTACTTATTTAGTTGTTTATTATTTTTTTTCTTAGAAATATAATAAATATTATTTTTTTATAGGACCGAGCAGGAAGCAGCGAAGACAAAATCTATTTTCTCACATTCAAACGGGTTCTTTTAGGCGACCCCAAATTCATGTGTCTTCTTGCAAGAAATATAATGTGCACTGTGGGGCATTGCATGCCTCTCTTTACTTAAGCAAATACTTCCGTCCCAAAAAGAATGGCGTTTTTTGGCTGCCGGTAATTTTTATAAATAATAAAGTCATCAATTGATCATAATTAATATCATTGGAAAGATCTTTAGAAGTTTTTTAACAAATTTATGACACGAACACCTAAAATGTCATTCTTTTTTGGGGACGGAGGTAGTAGTGGCTAATGATCACAAAAATAATTATTGTCGTCCTTAGCAGTCCTATCCTATAGTGCTTTGGGTCTAAGTTTTCCAATAACGTGCCGCCAAAGTCTGAGCTTGGGGCCCACAGTCCACTGGGAAGGAAGTCAATTGGGGTCGGTAGCAGTTTCGCACAAGTCAAGCCTTGCGTGCAAACTTGTAGAAAATCCAGACGAAAAATGACTCAAATCCGTCTCCGCGTTGCCGTTGATAGCCGCACTTCAAATATAAGATTAGCATTCTAATAAACTCCAAACTGAGCATGTGAATTCCACATCAGAGATCAAACTGTTTCGTCGATTTGGCGTTAGAGTTTGCAAGTGGCGTCATGTTGCCTGTTACTTGGTGTCCAAAGCTTTTTAGTTGCTGTTTTTCTTTTTCTATTATAGTTTTTGTAATAAATTTTAGCTCGTCAACACTTGCAAAAAAATAGAAAAGCTGTTCAAAACATGCTTGTCATTTCCTCAGAGGTTATTTTTAGTTTTCAAAAGCCAACTTAACATTTGAACTGTTTGTTTTAACTTTAAGCTTAAGCTAGCAAAAGTTTCTCTGCTTATATAGTACAAAGTGCAGTTTTTAGATAAGAGTTTGAATCTGCCCTGTTTGGGTGTTTTAAGCCTTTCCAGCTTTCTGGAGAAGCAAAAGCTGCCAAAAACTCCCAAAGCAAGGGCCTAAGCTATTTCAATCCCGGCACAGCTAGGGAAAATATAACATTGGTTTTTTTTTTTTTTTTGTCTTGAATATTAAAACACTAGGTTAAAGATAAATTCAGCCAACATAGAGCAAAGAGAGTATTAAGAGAACAATCGACACTGGCGTCAGAAAGCAGCTTACAACACCAAATGCGAGTTCAGATGTCCTAACGAGCTTGAGTTCTCAACAGATGAACATCCTATCAAAACCAGAACATAACCCTCCTTCCCTAAGACTGAAGAAAGCACTTGCTCCGGATTAGTATCCATAGCTCGGCGGGTATGGTGCAGCGCCATAGCTTCCACCGTTATGAGGCGCTGGAGCTGGCGCACCGGGAGGAGACCCATATGATGCTCCACCATAAGGTGGATACGAGCTGTAACCCGTGTCCACTGGTTGAGCCGGTGGAGCTGGAGCGGGTGGTCCCTGGGGAGAGGCTTCAGCCATGAAATTCTGCAAGAGGATGTATCACTGCTCAGTTAACGGAAAACATAAAGTGTGATGGACAGAGAACATGCCAACCAAATAAAAATATCATTACGTATTCCCAGCATAAGGGCACGGTGACTCCCAACATTATGGCAGTTAAGCCAGCGAGTCGGTGACCTTGGAAAAATGACAAGCATCTATGCTGATTAAAGTAACAAGATACGGTGCCAGGTTTTTTCACAATACACTATACATAACATCTGGTACATGTGGGTCCTATTCATGGGATCCAGGTATTTTTGGAGAATACACTATACACAACATCTGGTACATATGGGTCCTATTCATGGGATCCAGAGTATACTTGGTTGGAGAGGTGGCATGCAACAATATCAGAGTGCAGGAAATGGATTGGTGCAATATCATATATGTTAACCAAATTGCTGATGCAGTTTAATAAGACTAGTAAAAGTACCTTGATTAGCTGTTGAGCAGTTTGTACTTGTGAAGCAGTTCCTGTTATCTCCACTGTCATCTCCCCAGGAGCACCTTCTTGAATACTTATAGTTGCTCCACTATGCCTGCGGATGTAGCTGATACTGGCACCAGCTGCCCCTATCACAGCATCAGCATAGGAAAGAGGAACTTGCATGCTGTGTGTCACCTGTCATATAAAATCATAGAAACAAAATTAAGTACAACTTATCATGGGACAGGTCATTATGCTAATAACAGTCAAATGTGTAGAAAACTAACCTGAGAAGACCCATGTGCTTGGTTTTGATTCCCTGGGGGAGCACTCGGAGGTGCATCACGTCCATATGAAGAAATTCCATAGTGTGTTGTTTTTTATCCACAGGGGGCACATCAGGAGGAGGATAATAGCTTTCTTGTGGCCGTGGAGGCATGTACTGTGGGTTCCCAACATAGCCTGGGCCACCAGGAGGAGGAAGGTTTGGTGGTGGATGACCCCAGGGTGAGGGTGGAGGGGGACCCCAAGCCTGTGGAGGAGGCATAGGTTGCTCTCTGTGCACATTGTGTGCTTTCATCTGTCAAGGAAATTTATGTTTTATATGATTACCAAATACTTCATGCGAGTAACCAATATGCTGCATAGTAGAATACAACTTGCCTGTGTTTCAAACAAAGGGAGGACACTGCGGTCAACAAGAAATTTTCTTAAATGACTTGCAATCAGTTCCACGGCTTTGTGAGCATCAAGAGGTTCACCCTGTATCTCTACAACTCTATCATCATTTAATGCAACAGGTGGAACATTCTCTGTGATGGAAAAATGGTATATTAGTGCAATGGCTGGTGCATCATGCAAATATATGCAATGCGGGGCTTCCAGTGAAATTACTTGCAGAAATAAGGGTAGAAAGTACAAATGATCAAACATGATCCAGAAATAATACTAAAAAAGACAAAAGATTAGATGGCCTATAAAGCAAAGAGGAGAGACATGCTACACCTTTGGATGGAAAATTAGATCATATACTCCACATAACATCTATCGGTTCAAGAGTGGAATTCTAGGGCTGGCTTCCATCACAGATACATATGCATGCACAAATGTAATAGAAGAACTAAATAGGTCAATCTTGTCAAGTCTGCTTATCAAAGAACATCAAAACATCAATATCTAGTAACTAAGTGCACAAATCAGTGTGCGAAAAGCCGAAAACACATTTCATGTCAAAGTAGACAGTACACCTAAAACAAACAACCAACACACATTTGCCATCTACAGATTGATCCTTGGCTATCAAAAGGAAATGGAAAGAACTACAGAAATCCATATCATCAAAGCCTTGCCGTAACAAAGTCAACACAAGGAAAAATGTAAAACCTTACCAACAATCCGGAGAACGCACTTTGAAGCATCCTGTATTGATTTAATAGTTGCTCCTTGCTTCCCAATCAGGCTGCCAGCTTGGGAAGCTGGGACCAGCAGTCTCGTCGGCCCAGCAGTGACAGTAGCTCGTTGGGGCTGATCAGTTTCACCATCTAAACCATCTGTTATCCTTTTATGAACTCTAAGCAACCCATCAACTGCTGGAGGTAGCATTGTGTCTGGCTCATCCTTTGCTGAAATCATTACCTTCAAACAGGAAAGCAGTATCAAGATCTCAGCAAGTAGGAACAAAAGTATGTTAGACATAGAAAAGATTAGTTTATAGAAACATGCACAAAGACTTGAGAAAGGAAATAATGGTATAAAGCAATATTTCCGTCCTGCAGTAGGTAGACGAAATGGTAATGGTTATATTTATACACATTTAGCTGGGTTTCAACTACAGTTGCTCAGACAAACATACATATTTGCATGCAGTCACTCACCAAGATAACTGAGGCAAATGCCCACTGGTTAAAGCAAAGACATGTCCTTAACTGCATCAATAGTTTTCCTTAACTATTGTACATGTATCAAGACTGTTTGCTTCTACGGGTATGTATAATGAAATTTCGGATACAGGCGATCTACTTTCCATTATAATGTTTATTTTATCATATATGCGATTATTAATCCCCAAGAGCAAAAACAATAGATCTGTTTAGTCAGTGTAATGTATTGTTGATGACATTAACAAAGGATAATGTTATGTTACAACATTGGTTCAGCAAGACCAATTCCCCAAAATTATAAGAGGAAACATCGAGTTGAGAACTATATATTCATATATCCTTTGTTTGCAGTTCTCATTTTCTTTATAAAAGTATCAGACCATTAATTAGGAAATGATTAAGACTTAAAATTAAGGTTCTGTGCAATATTTTAGTCTTCCATTGTTAATTAACCGATGCCTTTTTGGTCAAAGCAAACAGGTCATGGAATTACCCGACAATATATGCAGCTTCTTCACAGGGATCTTCATCCAATATTTCAAAAGACTTAAATCACATGTGTTGCAGAGGAGCACAAGACTGTACTTTGGTAACCATGATTGTACGTCTATTTTGAAATTTTGATACACAAACGACTCAACTTGAGGCCTTAGACAGCAGTAAGAACCTGCAAAGATTAGTTTGTTATTTTTGACAAAACTATTATGTTCCGTGCTTGAAAGCCATTTTGCTTATAATATGTCCCTTGTTTAGAGTTCCTTTATTTGTGCACTAACTTTTAGGGTAACAATAATATGTGTAAACAGGCCTCATAATATATAGTTAACCAAAGAACCATGTCATATTATTTTATTTTAGTCCGCATTCACATAAATAATAACTACTGAGTTGGTCAAAATCAGTGTACTATTTGATAACTGTCCAATCTTCTTTTAGAATGAAGGATATTCATGTATGCAATCATAACTATTTGATCCAAGTAGACATTGAACATTATTGATAATTCATTAGCGTACACAATATATCTTTAGAATGATGCATAATTTGGCAAAGCTACTATTTCTGTCTGATTGTCAATTATAAAGTCATACTTCTTACAGAAGCGAGATTCTTTTCCCTTTCATTTGGTTGCATCCAACCGGTTTTTGATTATTGTAAAAATCCAAAATTATGCATAATTATTTCCACTGCAAACTTTAAACAGATTTCACTTATAATCTTGAAATCTATGTTAACTTTTTTTATAAACTATTTACCCCAAGCACATAGCCATTCTCTATGGGCAGTTACTCATTGTTACTAGTATACAACTTTCAGTGTAGCAACTTGGATGGTAAAATCTCATCGAGTCCAATTATCAGGAGCACTATATGCACCTGATCGCTAAGCTAAACAGCTTGAACTATATAAAGAAAGGAGGCAGTAAACTGCATGTCAAATTACATTGCTCAATACAAAATTTCAATTACTAGCTCCTGTTCATGTCTACAACTTGCAGCAAGTTTTCCATATTCAAAAAGGCTTTCACAACTAAATAACAGTTTACATTGTTAAAGCCAACTCAAGAACTTCCAGACAATATACACAAACTAATGACTAAACTATTGCAGATCGATAAATAACCCTGTTTGCAAAACATCAATTGATAAATGCATAGTATCAGTGGTCAGGAAAATATAATATAATTTTGGCAATTTATATGCTTGGAAACATTTCCTAGCTGATTCAATTTCAGCACGTCTAAAATGAAATCAATCCCAATATGCTACAAACCATATTCATATCTAATATAGGCCTTTTAAAGTAACACTAATAGCATACTTATTGGTGTAGGCAAAAACTAAAAGTGATTTTTGCACATGAACGCTAACATGACTATAGACCTATTACTGGGCATACTGACTGAGAAATCATTTGTATTAGCAATGCAACCAGTTAAAGAAGAGAGTGAAAGACTTACAGCTCTTTCTGGCACAGCTGGTGGTCCCTCAAGAACCTTGATGCGAGCTCTTGATTCCTCACACATTTTCTTGATGAAATCCCCTTTGCGACCAATGACAGCACCGACCTTTGTGGCAGGAACCAGTATACGGAACACACTCTCTCCAGGCCACCCAGGCCACTTCTTGTCATCAGGAGCTGTAGCATCCTGCTGCTTCACCCCAGCTTCCTCAATGTGCTCTGTGGGGGCAGGTTGCTCCTCTTTGATCTGACCTCCCACATCTTCATTATTCATGTTTGCATGCTCTTGGATACCCAACTCATGTTGCATTGGGTCCTTGGATTCCTCGTCATAGAGCTTATCTGGTTCTTCCTTGGGCTGAACTTGCACATCAGCATAAGTATTGGCTTCTTCCTCATTGCCAAGGGCAGTAGGACTTCCAGTGAGGTTGTTCTCCACAGGGTCATCAGCAGGTCCATCCATATTTCTGGAAACAAACAAGCAACCAAGCTCAAGTTAAAATGTAATGACACATAGTAGCACTAAACAGCCGAAAGAGGGGGGAAGAAAACGCTAAGGCAGTGCAGGCACCACAGAAAACCAGCTGAACTAATAACCACACAAATTTCAGTACCCAAATTGACAAGAGCTCGCTCTCCCGCAGAACATAGAACGCATTCTGCGCAGATCCGCCTATCCCAAGCTCGGAACGACACAAACCCGAACGACTCAGCATCTAGCAGACGGGAAAGAGCACAGACAGTAAACAACCCTAATCTGCGCAGAGCAGCGAGCTAACACCACGAGACCCCAAACAGGCGCACACAAATCGGCCCAAACGCCCATCCATCAAGCATGCCGCCAGACTAAGCGCACGAGCACGAGGGTACTGTGCGCGCACTCAAACCCTAGCCACCCGCCTCGGACGGAGCTCTTCGCCGCTCGCTAAGGCCACCACGCGAGCACGCGACCCCGTACGGACGATAAGGGGGCGGGTCAGGAGGAGGAGTGGGCGCGAACCTTGTGCGTAGCGGGAGGCCTCGCCGGAGAAGACGCCCGGCCGCCGCAACCGCCGCCGGAGGGGTAGGGGGGAGGGTTTTGAGACGGGAGCGCACGGGACTTGTGCGGATACGCGAGAGGATGTGCTCGTGCGGTTCGGTTTTGATTTAAAGCTCGCCGCGGCCTTGCGTTGCGTTTCCTTGACCTGCCGTGCGCGAGGCCCATGGGCCGAGAATACTTGGGCTCTTCTTACTGTTTCCTTCCTTCTCTCGACAGGCCGCTATTGGGCCAAACACTGATACGTGGGTCCCAGGGACCGGGATCCTGGAGGCGCCGATGGATCCTCTGCTCCATCAGAGACTCCCAGGACGGCAGGAGCTGAACCGGAACACTGCACGAACAGGGTGCACACCGCAGGCGACCATCCGCAGAGAATCCGGGCTGGCCCACGCCGCAGCTCCACTCCTGAATCTGTTTATTTTTTTCTTAAAAAAGGATAGGATTCTCGTGATCGTGAGGAAGCAGCCACCGCGCCGCCGTGTCGTCTTCCTCCTCGTCAGCACGCAGCAGTCAGGTCACCACCACCAAACACTCCACTCCACAGCATTCTCCAGTGGAAGTGCCGTCGCGTCGTCTCCCACTCCGGACCTTCCCCGCCCGCCGTTCAAATCTCCCTAGCCGCCGCACGAAGTAGGCCCCCGTCCCCAACTCTCCATCGAACCCAGCAGAGCAGCCAGCGGAAAAACGAAGCATCATGCCGTCGAAGGCGGCGCGCCTCGTCCTCCTTGCGTTCCTCCTCGGCATCAGCGCCGCCGCGGGCCACGACGACGCGGCGGCGCGGCGGACGATGGAGCAGTTCGCCGGCTTCCCCGCCTCCGACGACGGCGAGGGCCCGTCCAGCGACTTCCGCGTCGACTCCGAGGGCCTCCAGCGTCAGGTGCGCGCCGGGGCACCGCGCCCTTCGCGTTGCGGCGCTGTATTGTTGTGCAGGCTATGGCTGTGAGGTGAGGTGTTGGTTGGTTTCCGACGGCGTGTGCTTTTGTTTTCGCAGATTGATGAGCTGGCCTCGTTCTCCGACTCGCCCGCGCCGTCCGTGACACGCGTTCTGTACACCGACAAGGATGTGCAGGCTCGAAGGTAACCCGGTTGAGATTATCCGTTGTCGTGCGAGCAAGCGAGTGGACGAAAGAACGAGTCGGCATTTTAATCTCTGATGAGTGTGATTGTCATCGATTTTGGCCGTAGAACTTGCCACGCTTGAGAGACCTTTTGATGTACACAGCAATGATCGATCGACTTCAGTTTGCATGATTCTGGCTGGGTTCAGATAGTAGTTAATTTAACAAAGTGGACATCCCATTTCTGTTGTGTTATTTAATTGCCACAGTTGAGCTGCAATTATATATAACATGCATCCATGCCCTCCCTTTGCTGATTGTTGGCTTGTGATTCTGATGTCTAGGTATATAAAAGGGTTAATGAATCAACTTGGCCTTTCTGTTCGGGAAGATGCTGTTGGTAACATATTTGGCCGCTGGTGAGTTGGTCTCTGAGAGCCCTCAGATTCTTTGCTCTTGGTTCATCATTTATCTGGATTTAGGAAGCATGCAAGGATTCTTCTTTAAATTGTGCATCTGGCTGAAAATTCTTTGTTAAATTTGCTATGTACTGGAATTCTCATGCCCATTGAACATGGCAACCTTCTGCAGGGAGGGTTCTGAGCCTGGACTAGGGGCAGTTGCAACTGGATCTCATGTTGATGCCATTCCATTCTCAGGAAAATTTGACGGTGTTGTTGGTGTTCTGGGTGCCCTTGAGGCAATTAGTTTGCTGAAAAGGTAACATTTCTGCCTAAAAGTATTTTTCACCATTCCTGCAGCACCAAGGATGATTCTTTGGATTGCATTTTTTTTACTACTGTAATCCATATGTAATGTGGATTTTTCCCCCCTCTTTTTCTTGCTTCAGTTTTTGTTGACCATCATACATGTTATATACAATCGCATTTTTTAGACTTACGTGATTGAAATCAGCTGAATCGTCCTTAATCAGCTATATAGGGTTGTTAATTTGATCAAACTACTGAGCTGCTTTTTGACTAATTCTTTCTGTAACTGTCTGGTAGACAACTGAAGATCCACTTTTGTCTGTTGTGTGATGCAGCCAAGTATTGTGAAGCATACATTTGATACTTACAAAATGGCAAAAGAAAAGTTGTGTGCTTCATCTCATTCTCACATACATTACAATGTGCTTTAGACTTGAAATATTTATTAGTTCAAAGCATAATTAGAAACCTGTGAACTACCTTGTTATTGAATATTGACAGCATTACACCGCTCTGAATTTTAACAGAAGAGTTGACCAATGATTGTCAGGCTATATAAATTTTAGACAATGTATTGATTTACTTTGAATCCTTGTAGACTCAGTACATAGTTACCTGATCAATATAATCATCCAAGATTTTGCTGTTTGATAAAAGAGAAGGTAGATCTAGCTGTTTTTTTTTTTCACTTGCGCAACCTTACATGTTTGGTCTATGTTGTCACACATTTTGAGGTCATGATATGGGCTATATAAATATTGGACTTAACTTTGTTTTTCATCTTGATTGAGACAAACCTTACCAGTTTGGCCTGCATGTGTCATACAGGTCGGCCTTTGTTCCGAAAAGGTCTTTGGAGGTTATCATGTTTACATCAGAGGAGCCTACACGATTTGGAATTAGCTGCTTGGGAAGGTGGACCATTAAGCAATAAGATTAGTTCCAGTTGAGCTAATGGCTGCATTGCTCTAATTTGTTGCTTCTCATCTTTTCATCCTTTGAAAATATGCAGCCGCTTAATGGCAGGGATTGAAGAACTAGCTCAATCCCTCAGAAATGTAGTTGACAATCAGAATGTGTCATTTTCGGATGCTGCAGGATCTGCTGGCTATAAGTTGCATCTAGATGACCTGCGTAGCGTATTTTTAAAGAAAGACAGCTACTCTGCTTTTATAGAACTGCACATTGAGCAGGGTCCCATCTTAGAAAAGGAAGGTAGGTTCCCAGTAAATTAACGTGTTTGCACTTTCAAATTGATAGTATACAAGTCTTCTCTACAATAGGCATCCCTATTGGCATTGTTACTGCTATTGCTGCTCCTGCAAGTCTTAAGGTGGACTTTGAAGGGAATGGGGGTCATGCTGGAGCAGTGCTTATGCCCGCAAGGTTAGCTTGTTCATTCATTTTATTACAATTAAAATTCTTGTGAAGGATTTCAACATATATATATGTAAAGGACTGTTCTACAGAAATGATGCTGGACTGGCAGCAGCTGAATTAGCATTAGCAGTCGAGAAACATGTTCTGGAATCAGGATCAATTGATACTGTTGGCACCGTTGGTATGTTTTATAACCGTATTTAGCTTTTTAAATCAAATATATCATTCCCTCATGCTTGTAACATCATAATATCATGTAATACATTTGAACTAAATATGTATTTCTCAGCACATTGTTTTCCACATGAAGTGTGTGATTTTCATGCTGCACTTTAAATCTGCATCCATCCTTGTTGGATTATATCTTCTCTCCATGCCAAAGAAAATGTATCATATTTATGTTCTTTGATTAGACAAGAGTCTGTTAGGCTTGATTTTCTAAATTCTAATGTTTTATTTTATCCTGTTGTAGGCTAGATAACTTGAGTCTTAGTTTCAATTTTTAAAGTACATTTATGGAGCTAATGGTTGACCACCATACAAAGATGAATTCTTTCAAAAAGCAGACTGATATGGTACCTCAGATTAATTGGACTAAACTATTCTTCTTCAGGTATTCTGCAGTTACATCCAGGAGCAATCAATAGCATCCCAAGCAAATCACACCTAGAAATTGGTATGAGCCTACCTCCTTTCAAACAAAATATGATTGTTCTCAGAAAAAATTGGAATGATTTTTCCAACTTATAAAGTCATGGTATCCTTGATGCAGATGTAAGAGATATTGATGAGAAGAGAAGAAATGATGTCATTGAGAAGATTCGCCGGTCTGCAACTCAGATTTCGAAGAACCGTGGAGTAGAGCTTTCAGAATTTAAGATCATCAACCAGGACCCACCTGCTCTATCTGACAAATCAGTCGTTAACGCAATGGAATTTGCTGCAAAACAGTTGAACCTGGAGTACAAAAAGATGATTAGCAGAGCCTACCACGATTCACTCTTCATGGCCAGGTGAATTACTGGCCCCAACTCTGATGTTTTCCATTGCTGAATTACTCTTGCTCACTTCAAACTAGAACATTATCAAATTTTTTTTTTTTTGACACAACTAGAACATTATCATTATAAACATCAGTTGTGGCGTTGAATTCTTTATATGTTCTACTGTACTGGATGCTTTAGCATAACAAAATGAGAAAATTAAATAAGAATTTTTTTCATCAGGAAAGGTTAATTTTTTAGAAGATGAACTACATCAGAATGTGTAAGGGCTCCATTTTCTTGTTCTATTGACCCCTCAACTGTCCCACTGAGACAGGGCCGCCACCGGTGGACAGTGGCGGAGGACAGATTAAACTTGAGGTGTGGCGGATAAAAACATGTCACGATTTCCATCTATCGATGACCGTAGTTAGAGGTATTTGAGGGACGCCTTTATGCCCCAGGCTGTTGTCTTGTTTTGATAATTAGAGACATTTTCTGTAAGTAATAAAATAGAAATTGAAAGAAAAAACAAGTAGTAAAGGTGCATGTGGTAGACACAATGTATGGCATGAGCCATACCTTGCCATGTTGGAACTTTCCGTGGACCTAGGGCTAAAAATCTACATGGTCTAATGAGCTACATGGTCTAATGAGCACCTTTGGTTCGCCCGGGCTCTCCTTGCACAGTGGGTCTGCTAATGAGGGCCGCCATCATTTCCAACAGAAATTCATTCACAAACTGTTGAAAGCTGGAAATGGAATTAGAGTAGCTTGTTTATACATAACAAACTAAGTGATGCTATGGAACTGGACAATTACAAAAGATTCAGAATACCAGATTACAATTCCATAACTCTCATCTGGAAAGTAAACACCTGGCATACTTCTCTGAACTATCTATTGCCCTATTGTTATGGCAAGTGGATCTGGCCCAGGGCCCCAAGCGGCACTGCAGTGTGTGAATAGTGACGTGTGAACAGTACTTTCGGATTAGATTTGATTGATCTGGTTTGTTAGGAAAAGGATAAGTTAGATTGATTTCAGTTAGAACATTTACTTGGGGGGTCAAGTAAGTTGTCTCTATAAAAGGGGCCATCATGTATCAGTAAGAGGAAGGCAAGAAGGACCCTAAGATAGTTTCCGAGGAAGGGTGGCTATCCGGGGTCTATCCGCTAATCCATCTATCCGTAGCCATTCCATAATACCTATTCAGGCTATTCCTTCTGGAATCTTTTGTAATTTCAATTCTATATCTCACTGGTAAAAAATTTATATCAATTCAGGATAGCTTGAACCCATGATGAGCTGAGTAAAGGATAGTGACCCATACTGCAATACTAGAATGTTCTCCTGTAGGTGATGACAATGTGCACACTTCAGCTTGATTATGGCATCCACTGCACTGTCTTGTGCCTTGGAATCCTCGATGGTGTCATCCACTGAAATGTTGAATCCGTAAGATGTTGGCATCAGGTAGGGGTGGAGATATTGGGACCTCACCAGGATCTTGGTGTAGAGGTCACCAAGGCGACAGGGAAGCAGCTGCGCTGTGGGTGCACCAGCAGGAGGTGCTTTCTGTAAATGTTTAGATCATGATTATTAATCGCAGTCCAAACCAGGGGGCATTTTGAAAATTTTTGGATCAAATAATTAATTATGATGTCTTAGTTTGGCAGGTCAGTTTTCCCATGATCTAAATATTCTTGTTCAGTTCAATGTCAGAGGTAATTTAGCACATTTCATTTGGGTTATATTATATCTCAATCCTGCTTATGATGAATATTGTACCTGAGGTCACAGGCAAACAGATTTGAGATTCCTCAATGTAGACCAGCTTAATGTTAAGATCGGCTGTTAGTGTTGAGATGCCAAGGAGTTGCCTTTTTTATGATCTAGATTACATATCTTTCTGACTTGCATCATTATACTAGCAATTAATCAGCTATCATGTCTAATTGTGTCTTTGGTCTGCAGAGTATCACCAATGGGTATGATCTTCATTCCCTGTTACAAAGGTTTGTACTCCATCTTATATTCAATCACTCAAAATAGTAGCATGCATGCAAACATACCTATCATAAATGAAGGTGTCAAATAAAATAATATCCTAGTAATATTGTGAGTCTTTAGGTGATGTAGAAGTAATAACATTTCAATTTTACCACAGCAATCACTTGCTTCCATTGCTTCCATCCCTTTCAGGTTACAGCCACAAGCCGGAGGAGTATGCATCACCAGAGGACATGGCGAATGGGGTGAAGGTTCTAGCCTTGACAATGGCTAAGCTGTCGCTGGAGTGACTTGTGGGCCTTTGGAGGAATCAAGTCATCTGGTGCCAAAACAAACACCAACGTTATTTCCAACAATAAGCTGCACAGCATTGGCATAATCTTCCCTGCACCAGGCCTGCATATAAACCATCATTCATCAGGGTTTAGGAATAAAGTTGTCATCTGGATGTTCTGGAAAAAACACTCCAACTGTTTCCACGAGGCATCGCGATCTGGATGCCTTCATCGTAGTGTGCTTAATAGGTGAACAATTCACTGATGTCCTCAAAGATGTAAGGAGCATTGTATATGAATCAGATTCATCTAATATGAGATGGCAGTTATCTTATGGTTTTCGGTGATTTGCCAGGACTGGCAAGATAGATTTAAAAAAATTAAAAAAACTGTCTAGATAATTTGATATATCAACAAGCACTACTTCATATTTTTCAGGGTTTGGGTGCCGTGGAATTCCTCAGAGCAAGAGAAGAGACTCACATAGTTACATACCCACAGCACCGTCCTACAAAGGGTGCCAGCAGCACTGCAGCAGGGCGGTCGACTTCAGTCAGTGTGGTCGGATAGTAGGATAGGGTAAAAGTGATGGCAGTGCATTACATACATTATTCTGAATGTTCTGCATTTGGGAGAATTAGGTATATGGTTATAAAAAAAAATTACTCTTAAGTATTTGACTCTTTTTTATTTGAATTTGGCTTTATGGCTTCAAAACAAGATTTATTTGGCTCTATAGCCTTCCGTCAGTTTTAGATATGTAACGGTGTTAAGTTAGAGGTAAATAGATCATTTTACTCCTGGTGAAAAAAATAAAAAAAAATAAAGCTTTGTTAGTTTATTGTATATTTTGAGTATATACAATAAAAAAAAATAAAAAACTGAGTTTAACAAAATTTATTTTGAGTTTTAGTCTACCTCCATTAATCCACGTGCATGTCTTTTTATTTTTTTTATTTTTTTGCAATTTTTTTTAAAATAGTCTTTTTTTGCTAGAGGTAAAACAATCTTTCACATGCCCAAAATTGATGGAGGCCATAGAGCCAAATAAATTTTAGTTTAAGACCATAGAGCCAAATTTGAATAAAAAAGCCAAATACCTTAGAAGTTTTTTTTTTTCAGGGCCATATATATAATTCTCCCTCTGCATTTCCTGAACCATTGTGAATCGTCATTGCTTGCTGCCTTACTGGATTATGAGTAATCCCTCCACCGGCCCCAAAAAATGCACATATCATTTTTTCAGAATTCAAATTTTTAAAGTTAGACTAAATTTATTGAAAACAATATCAACACATATTAAAAAAAATTAAAGTTAGATTAGATTTAGAAAACAATATCAACATTCAACATTTAAATTTTCATAAGATGGGTAGTTTGTCTGATTTTAAATTAAGATATGTATGTTTCCGGTATTTAAAGTATAAGAGTCTTAGGGTACGTACTTAAGGTGCCAAAATGATCGAAAAAACGAGAACGAATTAAAACCAATATTCGCCTTGTTGATAAAAATTTGCATTAACCAACTTAAAGTTGTCGACAACTAGAACTATATTTTTGGGAGGACCCTGTCAACTTTTTTGGTCCTTTGAAAAACCCTGCAGTTTTAAAATGCCGGGGCAAATGGCAAATGGAACGAAACTAAATATATTAAATAAAAAAGTATTATTTTAACTATAAGAGACCTCTTCGAAGAACAAGCACCGGCACAGAGGATAGCATGTATGGAGGATATCCATACAATTTGACCCATAGTTGTCGTATGTTTTTCATATATCAAAATGGAAAGTACGCCTCGTGTTTTTGTTGCAGCTACTACTGTCATGTGAGTAAACCCATCCGTGTCTCCGAAATGTTAAGATGGGTGAGCGTCGATCGATTAAGATTTGTATGAACCTGGTATTTAACGTATAAGAGTCTTAGGGACCGTGCGTGGCGTCAAAATGAATCAATGGGAACTGGTTGCTGACTCGCCTTGTTGAACACACATGCATTAACCAACCTTGCAAGAGCCGAACAGCTATTCGGGTTATGGGTCATCAGGCCATTGGGACGAGACACCCTCGAAGAACACGCGGCTGCTGCTGGTGGTGTGTGGAACGGTGTAGCCGCGCGGCAGTACAGACCACCAGGCGGCAGCGACCAAAAACCACAGGCCGAGCATATCATGGGCCGGTCGCGGCAGGAGGACGGCGGCGGCACGGCGTGATCACCACGCCGGCGACCGGCAGTTGTCAGGGAAGCCCAAGGCCGAGGCCGACGCCGGTCGCGTTTTTTGTTGGCGGCGCGGCTTGACGCCCACGCCGGCGAGCGGCGTCGACGGCCGACGCCCGAGGACGGCCGCGAACCTGCCATGCGGCGGCACGCGGCGCGGCGCGACCGTGCGTGGCGGCGAGCCGCAATGGACTGTGGTTGCCGAGGGCCGAACGAGGCCGGCGCTGCGCTGATGCGGCGCCGAGGCGGGTCGTAATCAGGCCAGTTCAAGACGCAGGCGAAGAACCGCACGCGCCTGCTGCCACCGGTCGGATCTCGTCGAACAGCGACTTGCCGCAGAGCATCTCCGCCGTGCATGGCGCGACCGAGCGACGGCGACCGCACCGCATGGCATCGATAGATATTGCACCATGCGTCAGCCGGCGGGTACGCTGGTCTCGCGCAGCGGCACCTCGATCGGTTTCCCGCGGCAGTCTTTAGTGCGCCGGGCACGCCAAGAGCGAGGCCTTGACGGCGACGGCGACGGCTTCGCTGGTGACACCGCCAAACCCGCATCGCCTCGGTGGACCATGCCTTTCGCGAACAATGTCGAGCGTGACACGGTCACCACCCACCATGCCCGCCCGTCGAGCGCGCGGCAGGGAGGGGGGACCCAACGGCCCAAGGCCACCACGTCCTCCGCCCCGGTGCGGTGCGGCGCCGTGTCGACTCACGCCATCGCGCGTCGTCGATCTCCGGTCAGGAGCACGCACGACGACCGGCGAGCACCTGCCCACAGCCGACCAGATGTCACTGGGCATGGGCTGGTTCACAAGACCCGGCGAGTGCCGTCGCGGTGCACGAGACCCGGCGGCTGGTTCTCCCGCACAAAAGCGAAGCGGGCCAAGTTCCACGAGACGACGAGGCAGGATGGGAAGGCCGCGGCAGGCGGTTGGCAACGTCGAAGGCCGCGCGGGCCGTCGGTGACTGGGGCGTCGCAATGAGGGAATGGGATCCCAGGGGCTGTGGCGATCGATAGCCAGGTACACAATGGAGAAAGCGAGAGTGACGACTGACGAAACGAGGACGGACGAGCCCTTACCAAAGCGGCAGAGCCAGTCGAACACGGCTCACCCAACAGTAAAAGTTTGACAGAACACCTGGGTCTTACCAAACACTGTCTACTCCAGCACCTGTCATTTCAAACACACACAGCACCTGTCATTTCAAGCACACACAACCTGACGTCATACCATATTTTAATAAAATACTGTAGTGCTATAAAAAAAAATGGCAAACTATTTCGTCAAGCAGTCAAAACTCAAACCACAGTTCATTTGTTCACAGGGAAAGAGGTCAGATCATATGGCATTGGATTCATTGATCAGTGTATAGTCAAACATCAAAATACATAGGGCTGCTACACAAAGGATCACTCCTGCCCAATGCATCTGAATCAGAAAGAGGAGGACATATCTAGTCTTTGCTACGTACTGCCTAATGAACCAGACAGGAAAGATTGGTTTATCTAATGAATCAGAAAGAGGAGAATGTACAGAAGGTAACAAGTACTACTTGAACTTCTCAGACTTCGGCATTGGCCATGGCTGTGTAACTTTTCTGTCCCTGAAAAATGCCTCAAGGTTAAATTTCCTGAGCAGCTTCTCTTTCCCAAAAGAATTCTTGAAGCCGAACCATCAGCATTGGGTAGTGAGCATGTAGCATGTTCTCCACATCTTCAGCCTCGTACACCATTCCTCTAGCCAGCAGCGCTAGTCTATGAGCAATCACATGCCTCACGGTATACAGGAGTTGGTAAGGGCTTCCCCAAATTTTAATGCCACCATTCTGGTCTTGATGCTTGAGCCACTCCACCAAGTAGCTATTGTTTGATGCAGTTAGGGATGAAAATGGCGGATATTTTGATCGTATTTGATGCAGTATCTAAGTCCGGACATTCAATATCCGGTACCATGCGAATACCAAATTGCATATCTATGATGTCGATATGGTATCCTATCCGGCATGATTGATACTATGGAATGACAAAAATATGAAAACAAATGTGGTATGAGTAATATCAATGTATATCCGTTTTCATCCATAGATGCAGTGATTGCCCAGATCTTGGCATATGGAATGTCGCTTTCAATGTACCCTCTGAGTTTGCCCTTCAGCTCAGTTTTCACATTAGGAATATAGAGGGTGATATACTCAAAGAAGGCTAAGAACACAGTGGATCTGTTATCCAGGGGTAACAATGATACATGATTTTGGATCCAGTAGCGGTACTTATATCCATCAGAGTTCATCAAGTCAAACAAGTGTGCTACATCCTGTGAGATTTTATCAAGCATCTCATGTCCCATCGACCTGGCAATGAGTTCTAGAAGCAAAGAGACTGCAGTGCTGTAATCTTTCCTGACACCTCCCTCTGACAGAACTGTGAACTCAACTTTGCTCTCAATTAGCTCAAATCTTCCAGCACTATTAATGACTAGCGATTCATTTGACAGACCAATGCAAGAGCCCATGTCGTGAAATGTGCTGTTTAGGTCTATCAAACTTTTGATTGTGTACTTCCCTTCCTCAGTAAGTTTCCATGAGAGTGTGCCAATTTGTTCACCGAGGACTGGTACAGCCTCTATAAGAGGATGAGCTCGAAGATATGTCTCTGGATTAAATTTAAGTAGCAATGATGTGACATCTAAACATTCTTCAGAAACTAGGCCATCAACATTAGCTTCAGATGTCCAATGTTTACTGTACAAATAAAATAACCATATTCAGCAAACTAGCTAAGTAGTACTAATTACTATTATAGCATTGATTACATTCACATCCAAACGAATTTTACAGTGAAGAAATATTTGCACTGCTTTTGCTATGCACAATGAAATACAGGTAAACCCAATTACAATTTTATGCTACAGAGTTTCTAAACTGCATACAAGTAACCCAATTACAATTGCAGTACAAAATGAAAAATGCTATGTAAACAGGACCTCATTATGCATAGTAAAATGTAACTGAAGGGTTTTTGCTACGGTACCTCCAAATAACTGTGGACCGTCGATTTGGACCAAGATAATTACATATTACCTCCTAAGAGGTAATAAGATAAATATATTCTTTGTCTTGAGAAATAGGAAAGTAAGCAGATTTTTAAAGAAACTATCTATCAGTTAGATCTAACATGCATACCACGAGGCACGCATTTGTATGGCATGTAATGCATTTTATGCCAACGTTAGCTATATGCCTATATATACCTATATATGAGTTGTATTAATTTTTCTATAATGTGAGAAGATTAGAGGTGTGCCTTAGTTATTTATTAAATTGGATCATATGAACGTGTTGGCAACGAGAACATCTGAACGAACGTCTGGTATTTAAATTATTGGCGGCGAGAACACCATACCTATCTTGAACGTGTTGATATTTATTTAATTAATTAATTTATTTTCACTTGTAGTCCTAACATTAGTATTTTCAGAATGTTAGTAATTTGCAAATATATGTTGGTAACAAGTTCTACATGTTGATAGTTACGTTGATTTATTAGATTTATTTACTCATACCCCACGATTTGTCAAAAAAAAAAAAAAAAAAAAAAAAACTCATACCCCACGAGATGTACTCACGTACGTGGTGTTGATGTACCTCTCTACAGCCACTACACCCCGTATATACGCCGCCGTTGCATGCTGCCCAGGTGCACCCAGATATGGCAACAAACAAGTCTTGGCGTTGATTAGTCTGTTGCCTTTTCTTTTTTTATTTTTTAAAGTATTTTAATTAATTAATAATTACTTAATTATTGAATCTATTTTAAAAATGAAGGGTTGAGATTCATTTAAGATCTTACCTCCTATCGAGTAATGTATGTACCTGAGCAAGACCCGTAACTGAACTGAATATTTGATGAATACTCACATTGCAGCAGTCTGATCAGGGGCCTGCGGCGGCAGAAATGGAGGCCGCTTGAGCACGGTGCGCCCATTCTTCAGGTAGGGTCCATAGTGGGGCGGGACGCGTCCTCGCCCGGATGTCATCGACCTCCGTTGCTGACAGAGATGCGAAGACATCCTGATCTCGCGGCGCATGGTGTCGGTCTGATGGCAGGAAGCCCACGCCGGGACGCCGGGGAGAACGCCGCGCGAACCACGCATGGACAAGTCGTGCTCAGGCAGGGGAGGCCCGCTGCTCATGGCCGCGGTGAAGCCAGCCCCCTCATTTCTCGCCCCGACTCGCTGAAGCGGAGATTCAGCAGAGCAGTTCCCGGTGACGAAGACGTGCGGTGGTTCTGGGACTGGGGGTAGGGAGAAGCCGTTTGCTCGCAGCGGAAGCAGAGCAGGGGACGGAGCGGAGGCAGCTACGCTGAGGCCTCTGAGAGAGAATTCCCCGCAGCAGCGGTGGGAGAAGGCCGGGACATCGTCGGTACGCATCTCCGCCGCACTGCCGATCATGCGGCCTCGGTAACGGAGGAGGACCCGAGAGCTCCCGCTCTCGACTTGATCTGGGCCGCGCCGGTTGACGTCGATCGCCGCGGCCGCGTAGCGGGGTAGGTCGAACAGGCGGGTCGCCCTGCTGCTGCTGCTGCTCCTCCCAGAAGCGCCCTCGCCACCGCAGCCGCAGAAGGCGTCGAAGATGACGATGTTCCTGCTCTCCTTGACGGGCGCCCTGCTGCTTCCGTGAGAACTCTCGGCGTCGAAGAAGAAGGCGCCGCAGGAAGCAGCCCGTCCCGTATCCTCTACGAACTCGATGCAGCGTGCGGTGTTCTCGCCGGCTTGCCGGACTGGACCAGGAACAGATGTCCTCGCGACGGGAGCGAGGCGGTGGTTTTGCGGGGTAGCAGGAGGTGGAGGAGGGGCGATGAAGGGGAGGCGAGCACGGGGCGGAAGGGGTGGACAAGGCGGGATTAGTTTTCCGGCGAGCCCGCCACCGCAGCGGCTAAGCCACCGCCGGAATGCCATGGCGTGCCTCGCTCGCACGGGCAGCGGCCAGCCAATTCGTAATTTGATGATGATGGCGATGGGAGGGAGGGAGGGAGCAGAGGAAGACGGTTTGGGAAATTTGGAGTCCTTTTTTACTTTATTAGTTGAATTATATTATACAGATTAGAAAATAACGTTGACTCTTCTTCGACTTACCCATCGGTGCTAAGTTTCGGACCCCACATGTAAGTGGAAGAGGTGGGCCCCACCAAGTATCATGGCTCTGCGCCGAGTAAAAGTAACCAGCAGGTAAATAAAGAAAAGGAGAAGGATCCTTGCCGCCGACGCAAAATCCCCAAACCCCTGCGCTGCGCCACCGCGGCTCCGCGCCGCCAAATCCCGTCCCCCTCTCACACCCCCTCCTCGGCCCCTCCACTCCACCTCCACCGCGGCCTCCTCTCTCTTTCTCTCTCCCGCGCCCATCCTCCTGTCTCCGGTGGCGGCGGCGGCGGCGGCGGCGGCAGCGGCATTAGCGACAACCTCCACGTCTCCTCGCCTCCTTCCGCCCGCCGTGCCCTCCCTTCTGCGTGCCCTCCTCCCCAGCGTGGCCGTGAGGTACTCTTCTTTTTCTTTGCAGCTGGTGCATCGATGATGTATTTCTGGAGGGCAATAATAATCTGGCTGGCGCCTCAATTCGTAGGTCAGATCTATCCGAGGGAGTGGAGGTTAATAAGACAATCGAGATGATGAGTTTCCGGCGGCTGGTGCATCTGGTGGTGGATGACCTTAGCGTCCGCGGCGGCACCTACAGTTTGCGTAGCATTGACATGTTGAGCTTATTCCTGGATGATCCTCCATCTCCAATGGAGGAGCTGAGGCCGTGCCCCTTGCCCGCCCCGTCCATCAGCTTCTACCCACCTCGCCGGAACCGGCTCAGACAGGGCGCAATGCGGTTCATGCTCCTCGGTGGCAAGCATAACAAGGTGGTCGCCACAGACCACACCGGCCGTGCCGCCCTCTATAACCCCGACCAGCATGCCATCCTCCCCCTGCGCAGCCTTGCGGCGCCCAAGTCGCAGCCCATCTCCCTCACCATCGACGGGGACCACCTCTACATCCTTGACACGAACCCAAGTGAAGGCTCCGAGGAATCGTGCTTCGAGTGCCTCGAGTACGACCGTGATGGCGACGACGACTGGCACCCCCGCGTCCTCCCGCCTCCGCCATTAAAGTACCGCGACGAGGACTGGCACCCCGGTGTCGACTCGCACACGGCGGCGGCCGGCGGCGGCGGTTCCTGCATCTTGATCTCCGCGGCGCACTTCGGCACCTACTCATTCGACACTGCAGCAGAGGTGTGGAGCAAGGCCGGCGATTGGACACTGCCCTTCAGCGGCCGCGCAGAGTATGTCCCTGAGCTTGGCCTCTGGTTTGGCCTCAGAGACAGACCTGCCGTGTTCTGTGCGGTTGACCTTGGCTCTGCCTCGACCCGAAGGCCCCCAGCGGTGTGCAACCTCTGGAAGGACTTCACTCCGCCGGTGGAGTGGGGACCATCTGGTGCATCACACCTCGTGCACCTAGGATCTGCCAAGTTCTGCATTGCCAGGCTCTTCAGCAGCAATCCGCTTAGCTTCCCAGTCACCCATGCGGTATTCACCGCAGTGGAGGTGGTGCGCTGTGGCAGCACAGATGGAGGGTTTCGCATGGTGAAGCACGGATCGAAGCTGTACACCCTCCTTGAAGATATGCCGCATTGGGTCCTCTGATTAGCTTCTGCTGTTAGTAGCGACGACAACACAGGGCCTCAGATGAGTCATTTGAGGCCCTGATCCATCTTTAGTTGAGTTTGTGTGATGGTATTAGCATTTAGTGGGCTAGGCTCTTGTATTAAAATTGGGCATCTGAGGTCCTGATCGATCTTTAGTTGAGGTTTGTGTGATACAGTGATAGCAGCACGGGCTAGGCTCTTGTAATAAATTGGAGTAACTATTTGCAAGGACACAAGTAACTTGTTATGTGTGCCTATGTAATGATATCATAGATATAGTTTCAACTTGTAGTGCTGCTCTATGGTTTAACAAGCAGAATGTAAGTGGTGACTGAAGATCATTTTTTCTTAGTTTGGTTCAAATAAATGCATTTGTCTAATATATATTGTTTTGTTTTCAGTCATGTGAATGATACCTTCATTCTTGTGACATTATAATATTCTGTAGTGCATTTTAACATGCATTTAATGTGGGCATCAAAGGCAGAATACGTATGATGTATATAACCATGAGGCATACAACTTAGGTATTATGGTATTTTAATACTTTTAAGATTTTGTATGAAAGATTCTTCCAATGTTCTCCCATATTAGGCTAGATGCTTGACTAGAAAATTTGAGTTATGTTCTTTGTAAAGATATCTACTAAATCATCATCAATGTTGCTTCTCTGAAGAATTGAAGAAAATTTAGGTGAAATATATGAAGAAGTAGCCAAGAAGTACTTGCCACGTGTTGTTGTCGCTAATATATTGTTCTTCTTCAATCATTCTGCATCTAGCAATCTCAACTCTCAACAGCATTTCAAGCATCAACAGGTATGATCTTTGCTTCCCAATGTCACTCCTATCTTGTGAGTCAAACATTTAACAAAAACATGTTGTAGAAATATAGCTGGTGAATATCCTTGACACGAAGGAAGCAAAATTCTGGAATTGAGCCTTTTGCAGTCTGGTCCCTTTTTTGTATATAGCTCTGCATATCTAGAACCACCTAAATTGTTTGTGTTTCTTAGTAAAAGTTGCATAATTGTGAACATTGTATTGCTAAGTACTACACTGGGCACCAGTCATATTTGATTTATTACATCAGACGGCCACACATGACAGTCATATAAAATCTAGCCAAATTACTGGAAAAGTGTACCTTTTTTGCTGCCAACACTGAACAAAATGTTGTGCGTGGCTTCCATCAAGATTTCTTTAGGAGATTGGTTCTTGTACTGAATATCAGTTTATAAATCAGTTGGGATAGGATTAGTTTACGATAATCTTATCTGTCTGCTTATGGAACACATTGGGTTTACAATGAGTTGATGACTGACAAGACAATTAAAGGTTATATTGCAGAGTCCGAAACTCAGGGGATGTGGACTGTAACCATTTCCTCCAATTCCTTGCTGCCATGATCTGAGACTAGAACTTAATTTTGTGTATGCACTCCTTGCTGTATTTGAAGGATCGTTTTGATGGGAAACAATACCTGCAATTTTTTTTTTTTCCCCGGATAGACCTGCACATCTAACTAGATCTTCACACCCGAGTTCAGAGTGCTCCATTTTTCAGTGCCTCTGCATATACAAGAGGTATTTGCTGAAATTGTTTGATAATTTCTAAACATGCGTGCCACCTGACCCAATATTACAATTTCTTGAATCAGTTGAGTTCTCTAATAGATTTTAACTATTATAAAACGCATGAAAATACCCCAAAGGCCACAGACCCATAGTAGAGTTGGGCATTGTGAATGAGTGACTCAGGCTCAAGCATGTAGGCAGTGGTATTAAGCAGTATGCATCTTGCAAACGATGTAACACGCATAGCATTTGCTCTTTCTTAGAAAATTGCATAGCACGTTTCTATAGTTGGTAGAGAAGGTACAAATGTTTGTACGAGTTTGATCAATATGTATTAATGCTATTTTATTAGTCCAAAAAGTATTCAGCGATGGTGCAATACTATTTTACTTGTTCCAATTTTTTTTTCCTAATGCAGGTGGCTGAATGTTTTTGATAGGTGAATCATGGTGCAGGGCAATATTATAGTGCAATTGGATTACTTTTGAATTTACACCAAGCTCAAGGTCATGATATCTATCTGTCAGTTTGACCGGTTAAACTTTCAGAAGGCACTAGTAGGTGAAGCTCAGCCGATGCCCGGCATATGATGAACTGCCCCACCTGAACTTGTGCAGTAATCTGATCAGAGGTCACAGTTTATAGGGCTGGATAAACGAGCTCAGGAAAGAGAGGGGTGGTTGGGGTATTAGCTATTGACCGAGTTCTTTATTACATTCAAGGGCTGGGCATGGTCGACACGGTTAGCTTAGCTACAACCTCTTTCCAGATGATCCAGAGCAGATGAGGAGGACATGATGAAAGGATAGCAGTGTAGAGAAGACATGATGAATTTCGCTTTTGGTGATTTTGCACTGGTCCCTGTCGCCGATGTATACGATAGTAAATGATGAGCTATTTCTGTTACCTGCAGAATCAGAATGTACGTGCAGCATTGATGTTTAATCTTTTCCGTGCATACAATGTGATGAAGAGAGTTCAGAACTACTCAGCAATCAGGAGTTCAGAACTACTCCTGAATTAAGGTATGAAACAATATGGTAAGATAATATATCTATCACGAGCAGTATATCACATTACTAATTTTATCTTGGAAGTGGGCACATGATGATATGAACCGCCTGAATTAACTCAACTGGACTGAGGGCCCGGGAAATTCAGACGCGAGGGAGGGACGTCGAGGCGGGTCGTCCCAGCGCCCAGCGGAGAGGGGTGATCGGGCGGGCGCAAGAGCGCCGCGGGGAGGCGACATGTGGAGGCGGACGATGCAGAGCTGGCGAGGAGAATAGCGGCCGCGGAGGCGGCGGAAGCAACTCAGGCGGAGGAGGAGGTGGTGGTGGTGGAAGCACCGAAGCAGCCCAGTCTGCCAATCACCGTTCGACGCCGAGACCGAGCTCCGGCTGCTCCGGGGCGTGCTCGCGTTCCACGCCGCCTGCATCGACAGTTCGACTCCTGTCCTGGCTCTCCACCAAACTGGACTGCCCGATCGATCTGCCGCAGCGCCGCCGTCTCGTTCCGCTCCCCCCTCCCGGTCGCCCGTCGCGGTGGACCAGGAGCCGGAGGCCGCGGGCGGTGGTGGCTGTCATGCGTCGCCGTCGACCCTTCTCCGGGCGGCGGTGGAGCCAGGGCCCAAGGCTAGCTATCGGCACGAGCTATGGCAAATGGGACATGGAGGCGGCGCGGCGCGCCGCGCTGGTGGCGAGGAGGACAAACCCTTGGGGTCTTCAGCGTACACGATTATTGATTATTGTTGGATGCGGAATTTCTATCGTGCTTATAAATTGGCTTTCCACTGTAGAACGGCGGCTAGCATCATCCTTTGGAGAGTCATTTGGATAAAAAAAAATCACTATCTTTCCACTCCCCGATAGCTTTTCTTTATTTATTCGCACTCTAGAGAACTAAGAGAAACCGTGTGAATTTTTATATTGTTATTAGTTTTGAAGAAATATGCATCCAAATTCAATTCATGAGAATTTGAACTAGGTGACATTGACAGGGCCAAAAGGCAAAGAGAGCTAGCAAAAACAGATGATATATATATTGGTTGATCTGTTGTAGACCGTTAGATTACAATCGGATGGTTCACTTCATCCACTGCCATCTATTTTTTTTTTTAATTTTGATAAAAGTCATCTGTCAATTGAACAAGAAGAAACCAGATAACGGTCCCGTTCGCGCAATCGCGCTCCCGCATTTCGTCGAGCAGCTGTGAATTTGCGATGCCGCCGTCTCCTATCGCAGCCACTGCCACCGCGCTCCCGGCGGCCCACCTCGCCAGGGTGGTGGCCGCCTCCGGAAGCGGAGGCGCGACTCCGCCGAGGGCGGCTCCTCGGCGGGGGCGGCGCGGCAAGCCCGGGTTCTCGCGGCGTTCCGCAATCAAGAAGAGCTTCCACCAGGAGCAGGTCGTGTTCTCCACCCCGGTCCCCGCCGACCCCACCGTCGCCGTCATCGGCGGCGGCGCTTCCGGCCTCTCCTGCGCGTCTGCCCTCGCCGCCCGCGGCGTCCGCTCCGTCGTCTTCGACACGGTTGGTAGCTCTCCCCTTTCGTCCCCTCCCCGGCCTCCCCAGCATCCACTAGCGCGGGAGGGAGGCTCACCGCACAGGCTCGCTGCTGATGCAGGGGATGCACGGCCTAGGGGGAAGGATGGCAACTAGGTTCGTCGAGCGCGGCGAGCAGCTGGTGTTCGACCACGCGGCGCAGTTCTTCACCGCAAGCGACGAGAGGTTCCAGAGGCTGGTCGACGAGTGGCTCGACAGAGGGCTGGTCCGTGAGTGGAGTGGCTTGGTCGGCGAGCTGGAAACCGGTGGCCGCTTCAGGCCGATGCATTCGTCGACACCGAGGTACATCGGTGTGAATGGGATGCGCCCACTTGCAGATGCAATGCTGCCTGAGGTATATCTGATTAACTCCACCTTATTCAAACTCCATGGAAGCATTGTTTAGTAGTATGAAGTGATCCATATTCATTGCTATCCGGTTAACTTGCACATCACCATGAATTCACCAAACATTCCACATCATATGCTGCTCTAGAGACTTGTCCTGGTTTTGTTCTCAGAGTTCAATCCAAATAGCATGAAGTTATTATAACTCAATGTCAATGGTTTGCTGAACCTTGAGTTTTATTCAGTTCTTTACTTGGCTGATGAATGCCAATCCACTTGCTGAGTTGCATTTTGCATTCTGCAGACTGATATGATTAAAGTTTTGAGGCCTTGTTGGATAAGCAAACTTGAGCCGTTCAATGGCTTGTGGCGCTTGTTTGAGAACGAAAAGCCTCATGGTGAATACGATGCAATTGTGATAGCTCATAATGGTCAGTGCGAACTCCTTTCTGATAGGAAAAATACTATTTCTGTAGACAAAGCATATTTACATATTTTTGCTCACTTTTTGGAAGTTAGGTAGTAAATTTCTGAAGTTCAGACTTTTCAATTATGTTCTTTCTTTATAGATCCACATGTTTTATGCAGCCCCGATGGCCTACATTATTGAATAAAATAGCATAAATCATAAAAAAGATTGCCTAATTATCACATTGGTAATGGTAACCTTTTTCTGGTGACACATCCATATTTATACATTCACCTGATCATTCAAAATGACATTGTATTCCTAGCTGATCCTTCTGTTACACATTGATCAGGGAAATGTGCCAACCGTCTGCTTTCTACATCAGGATTGCCATTACTAACAAAACAAATGAAGGTTTCATGGTTTTACTATTGCAATAATTTTGAACTCATGAAACATATATCCTTTATTCCTATTTCTCACCAAGTTTCATGCATCAATGATCAGAGACTAGAGCTCAGTTCTGTCTGGGCACTTCTTGCGGCATTTGAAGATCCTCTTCCGATTCCACGTATTGATTCCCATGGAGCATTTGAAGGAGCATTTGTGAGAGATGTTGATTCTCTCTCTTGGATGGGCAACAATACCCGCAAACTTTTTCCAATGCAGACAGGCACACCTGAGTGCTGGACATTTTTCAGTACTGCAGCCTATGGAAAAAGAAACAAAGTCCCACAGGTGGCTTGTTTGCTGAAATTTTTCAATTTTTCTTGTCGCGTCATTTTTTTGCACCCCACAATACTGATTGCTTGACAGACAACATGTTCACAGAATAAAGATTCCAAGTTATTTCAGTTTTATCAGTTGACGTCTCAAATGGGTTAAGCTGTTAATTTCAGGAAAATATCCCAAAAGTCACGGCAGAAAAGGTGAAGGAAGACATGCTTGGAGGAGTAGAACATACTTTAGGGTTATCCCAAGGATCTCTTCAACAACCAATTTACACAAGAGTGCAGTTATGGTATATCTTTTATACTTCTATCTATACTTCTCCATTAAGTTAAATACGAGTATGAATTATCGTTGAAATCACAGGGGTGCAGCTCTGCCCATGAACACTCCAGGAGCATCATGCATATTTGATCCCCTAGGGCGAGCAGGCATCTGTGGTGACTGGCTTACTGGTTCAAGCATAGAAGCGGCCGTTTTAAGCGGGATGTCGCTCGCAAACCATGTAAGTTGGCATGTTCGCTTGTCTTATTAGCCAGCCATAACAGTATAACAAATCAGATGTCTTATCAGCTGGCTCAGATATCCTTTGCTATTTTGAGAACATTCTACAGCACATCTTTTTCGCTAAGAAGAAGCTCATTATAGTTGACTAAAAGAAAATAAATGTTAGTTCAATTGCTAATGCAGATAGCTTCCTTGTTTGCAATGATAATTCAGATAGCTGACTACTTTGTGAGCAACGGAGATCGACCTGAAGAGTTTGCGATTGGTCTGCATGAGGACCTAAATGCAGTTGAAGGGCATGATATCGGTCAGTTTCCCGGGTTAGACACTAAGACACCACAAGTAGCGGAAGCTCAGCTGACACCGAGCATATGATTTGATTTTGTACTGATCGTTGATGTAGTTTGTAAATGATGAGCTGATTTTGTTCTCTCTCCTTGTTTTTAGTTGTTACAAGGAACTTGTATATTTTATGTGCAGAATGTACATGTATCATCGATGTAAAAATTTTGTCAGAATCTGATGTTGCTGTGCTTACTTTTTGTCTGAAGTTTTCAAGTCATGGATTAAATACAGCATAACAGTAACCACAGCTATTTTAAAGATCTGAGCAAAAGAAAATTGGTGATGATTAGAAGAACAAGCAGCAATTCTTTCACCATATTTATTATTCATACGAGGCCACCAACGATACATTGCTCCTCCCGTGGAACCGTTTGCCAAAATTCAAGGGATTTGCTAAACGCCTAAACTGAAGACAGTGTCAATTTTACAGTTTCTTTTGATGGCTTTTTTAAAAAAAAAAAAAAAATCATTGCAGATTTCCGGTGCTATGAAACAAACAAACTTAAAATTGACATTATTCAACTACTAATGCTAGAACAACAGCAGTTTCCAAGTATAATAACAAAAGAAGACCATCTGCAAGCAAGAAGCTTGCACAAGCAGACACTACTAACTTGTCTGTCACAGGACTACAGCAGCTATAATTAATAACCAAGACGTTCTGCAGTGTCCAGTCTGGTTGGTAGTTCCATGGTTGCAGCGGTATTTTACCCCATCATCATGCCATTGTTCATATTGGAGCAGCACATGTGGTTCTGAAGTGTCCAGTCTGGTTGCAGCGGCTGCAGTGAACGACCCGCTTGACTCGTCCGCGGTCCTCTGCTCGTACCCTCTTCTTCCTTGGCCGTCCTGGGGGCCTTAGCGACTTCGGTGGGTTGATGATCATATCCCCCTTAATCTCACAAGCCTCTCCTTGATCTGCTACTTCATGATCTGCCGTTTCATTCCAGAGGGTCTTGTCTGGGATTGGGTGTATGGTCTGCGAGTAAGTCTTGCGGTACGTTGCCACTGTGAAGCAGCTCTCGGTGTAGCGGTGGACATTCTGCCTACAGGAGAGGAGCGCTGCCACACCATGAGCACACGGCACACCATAGAGCTGCCAACCCCGGCACAAACAACACCTGTTGCGGATGTCCACGATGTTTGTTCCCTCATGAGCCGAGATGACCTCAAATTCCGCCTCGTTGGCTCGGGCCACCTGGTAGCCCCGTGCACGCTCAATGGCCTCTTGAACTCGGCGCTCAGCTGCGGGCACGAGGATTGTGTTCCACTGCATGCTTGCTTCACGTCGCTCATTGAACCAAGTCATCAGCTGGCGACGGATGCATTCCATCATCTGAATTATAGGAAGGCCAGAGGCATCCAGTATCCAGGAATTTAGCGACTCAGTGATGTTTGCTGTTAGATGACCATACCTTGTCCCTTCAAAGTAAGCCGTGGCCCAAAGACGAGGAGGTAGGTGCCTTATCCAAACAACAGCTTCTGGTGACGTGTCCTCTATCTCCAGCAGCTTAGTTTCAAACTCTATCACAGTCAGTGCATGAGCAGCTTCCCAGAGAAGGTTGACAAGCACTGGATTGTTGAACTCCTTTTTGAAGGTTTCACTAACATGGCGCATACAGTACCCATGGAATGCAGTTGGGAAGTTGAACTCAACTCCATCAGTAATACCCTTCCGTCTATCTGACAGGATGGTGAGCCTTGGCATGTTCTCTGTGTTCTTCTCCAGCAAGTCATGCAACTCAGACAAGAACCATACCCAGTTCTCATCAGTTTCCTCATCAACCACACCAAATGCCAAAGGAAAGAGAGCACCATCCCCATCAAAACCAGTGGCAAGAAACAGGGTGCCAAGATACTTGTTTTTCAGAAGGGTCCTATCAAGCCCAATAAGTGGACGGCATGCATTGACAAAACCAAATATTGATGCATTGAATGATATGAAGAGTCGCCGAAAGCAATTGTCATCTGGGTTTCCATATACTCGAGCTATACTTCCTGGATTTGTTCTTTCCACCTGCCTACAGTACTCCGGCAGGAGACGGTATCCTTCCTCAAAAGACCCTCGAACCGCAGCCATGATCCGCTCCTTACCTCTCCAAGCTTGCTTGTAGGATAGTGTGATCCCATGGGCCTTGTGAATTTCTTCCAAAATTTCCTTGGGCTTGCATTGTGGGTTCTCACGTAGCCTCTCTTCGACAGTGTTTGCCACCCACTGAACAGATGCCTGCTGATGGCCAAGATGGTTGATCCCAACACAGCTGTGGTTGTCATGTATGGTTCTGATGGAGAAAGTGGGCACACCGGGAGCTTTGCTGCATGTATGCGCCACGGGCAGCCCTCAGCAGCACACTTAGCAGTGAACCGGCTCTTGTCAGACTTAACCGTCTGTATCTCAAAGTGGCAGGCAATGGCGGTGTTGCGGATGGCCCTGCGGCAGCTCATAACATCCGAAAACTCCTGCCCCACTTGGAGCTGAAACTCAGGGCTCACAACCATAGTCCGTGACTGGACAACAGGAGCGACTGCAAGAGGAGCCTGGGAGAGATCATGTGGCTGCAGCGCGAGCTCATGAGCCTGTTCAAGGGAGAGCTCGTCAAGATTCTGATCAACACCCAGGTGGTGTGTCTCGGCGAGCGTCAGCTCGTGGCTGTCCGACAAGTCAAGCTCGTCATGGTGGTGGCCCTGCATTTCCAGTGCCCCAGAGTCCCCCTCATGGCCCTGCCTCAGAGCCAGCTCGCCGGCGTGGTGACCGTGGTGGTGGTGATGGTCGTGCCCGAGGACCAGCTGATGGTCGTCATCGTGGTGGTGGCCGAGAACGAGCTGGTGGTCGTGCTCGTGCGACTGGCCCAGGACGAGCTCGTGGTCGTGCGCGTGGCCGCCGAGGTCGAGCTCGTGGCTGTGGCCGAGACCCAGCCCGTGGTCCTGGCCGAAGTCGTGGTGGTTCGGCCCCAGCGCCAGCTCCGCGTCCTGCCCGTGCCCAAGGACCAGCTCGTGGCTCGCCATCGCCGCCTATCACCGCGCCAAGAAACAGAGTACCTGACATGACAGAGAATCAACGAGATGAGTCGAATCGAAAGACGAAAGGAATCAGTGACGAAACCCAAGGGCAAGCAGCAGCGAATCACACGGACAAGATCCAGGAACAAAGGTAGCAGGAGCAGCATGGCGAAAGCTCACCGGAAAGGAAATCGCAGCGGCGCCGGCGGCTGTCCAGTCCCGACACACACAGCGGCAGGGCAAATTCGGGCTTCTGGAAGCTCGCCAAGATCCAATCCCGTCGCCGACAGACCCAACCCAACCCAACCTTCACGCAGCCACCGCAACGGAACTAGCCACGGCCATCATCAGCGAGCGAGTAATCCGAATCGAAAGAAGAGCGACGGGACCGACGGGCCAGTCAGTCCCGCCGGAGATTGAAGAAGCTGAGCCCACCCACCGCACGGCGCCGCGGCGCCCGGCGCTGTGTAGCTGCGCGCCAAGGGAGGGCGGGGAAACAGCAGGCTGATTTGAAGGCCGCGCAGGGGCAGGGGCAGAGAAGGGGAGCGGCTCTCGAGGGCAAAGAGAGGAAGAAATTGGGGGAAGTGGAGGCGAGGCCGCGAGGGGCAATGGTGGAAGACGGGGGCGGCGCGAGGAGGAGGAGACGGGACTGGGGAGGGGTATTTAGGTCAAAGCCGGGGCCTCCGGGCTGCGGATCGCTGGGTCATTTCCCGATTTGCCATCGATGGAGTTGGGCTTTTTGGGTACCCAACTTGTGTTGGGCATGGGGGACCGAACCGTAGTTCGGATGGTATGCACTCTGGGTGTGGAGGCTACCGGCCTGCGTTCGAAGCTCGTTCGACGCAGGTTTCCCACCCGGTAACAGTGATTCCCTAAATAATTTCAGTTGTCTCACACGGATGTACCACCACTGTCAGATCAATCAGCCGTGATTTAAGCGTAGGTATAGAATGTAGATCTAGCTTGCGCACTTAGGGGTGTGGGATGTGTGTGAGTGGGTTGTGTGCGTGTGGTGTGTGTTAAGTGCGTGAGTTTAGATACTACGAAGCTTGTACTTGTAAGGTTGAGGCAATAAAAAAAAAACTTGTGTTGGGCATGTTCTCAAAAAAAAAAACTTGTGTTGGGCAACTCCATGCCAAGTATCAAATTTCTTCTCTTGGTTCTTGGTGTAAACTAGTCTTCCGTTGAAATTTTTTTAAGTTCTCCATGCTGTGGTGGGGCGATGGGCGACGGCAAGAGCGAGAGGCGCCGGAGAGAAAGAAGATGCCGGGGAGGAAGGAAGGACCGGGGCGGTGGGCGACGACGGAAGCAAAGGCACCAGAGAGGAAGAAGACGCTAGAGAGGAAGGAAGAACCGCGCGAGGGAGAAGAACAATAGGCGGGAGGAAGAAGAAGACGCTAGAGAGGAAGGAAGAACCGCGCGAGGGAGAAGAACAATAGGCGGGAGGAAGAAGAGAGAAGAGAGCCCGTGCGGCCAGCCGGGCAGGAGTTGCCGGTCGTGTGGTTAGCCTAACGCACGAACGGTTATACATTAGCAGTCTCTTACCATAAATACAATTTTGTCTTTCAACCAAACACATGATATATATTATTGTACTAATATGCAACCTTAAAAGTTGGAACTTCGAAAAGATCCTTTTACTTGAGACCTACTCCTATGTACAAGTGAGAAGTATCTAGAAGGCTTACCACCATCAACAACCGCTACCACGTAGGTAGCCAAGTAGTAGCACGAGCACAACCGGCCAATGCACCAAGTAATATCCACCAGTAACCAAGGTTCACATCACTTTTACACTGAGGAACCCAGTCCGTTCCTCGATCAAAGATCCATCTTGGCCACCTTTTTTCTAACTGAGCCACACATTTTCTCATTGTTAATCACCTCTATGATTTGGGGATAACTACAAGGAATAATATTGACATCTAAATGTCTATGTGCTTACTTAGTCAACTATCTCTGTATGGAAAGGATTGCAGTTCAACACCAATGATATATATGAGAATCACATTTTTTTAGGTGGCCAATAACGGGTTTTGGTTCACGCCAATTGTACATAAAGAATTTCCACTATGGAAAAATTTCCCATAAATATTATTGGTCACTAACGGTGTTCTTTTAGCATTTTGCATTAAAAAAGTATTCTTGAAGTATATTGCAAGGCCCCCGTTGCCAGTGAATTGAGAGACCTATTCTTGGGTTGGCACTCTACTTTCACAATGTCGACCTAATTGGGTGGAGGCAAATGACTGCCAGTGCCAGGCAACACATTCTTTTTTTTTTGAATGCCTCTCATCTGGATACAGGTGTAGTATCTACTCATGTACAACTCACACCAACCCTACACACGCACACCACACTCACACCACCCGTACATAAGCAAACCTACAACTACACTCAGATAACTAGATCGCGTCCTTTGTGAAATCACCAGGTCCATCTATGGATCTGTAGACGACGGGCACGTCGTACTCCCTTTGTGGCTCCACGCGAGAGAGACAGATGACTTTATTAAGGGAACTACTGTTCCCTTGGTGGGAAAATCGTGGCCGAGCGAGGCTCGAACCCATGACCGGCAGTCTCCACACCCGGAGACCTGCCAACCGAACTAGTGACAACACATTCTAGCCCCAGGCGTCCAAAATCTATGCGTACCTGGCCAAGGCAACCTTTTCTAGCCCCAAACCAAACATGCACTTCTCTAACTCTAACCTACTCCGTATTTGCTACTAATGACAACTCCAGTTGTTACGACACGAACAGGATGAGAGATGGAACGCGATCCGATCCTGTTCAGCTGGCTTAAAGTCGGCTGCTTTCGGCTACTTGCACAGTGCCGGACAGCTATGCGTACCTGGCCAAGGCAACCTTTTCTAGCCCCAAACCAAACATGCACTTCTCTAACTCTAATCTACTCCGTATTTGCTACTAGTGACAACTCCAGTTGTTACGACACGAACAGGATGAGAGATGGAACGCGATCCGATCCTGTTCAGCTGGCCTTAAAGTCGGCTGCTTTCGGCTGCCTGCACAGTGCCGGACAGAGAGAAAGAAGCAGCCGAAGCAGCCAGAACCCGCCAGTCCAGTAGCCGAACAGGGCCTGAGAAGCAGTTTGATGTCGTATTTTTTTTCCTGAAGGATAGGTCCCCGACTGTAATCTATTTGATTGCTACTAGCAAAAGACCAGCCTGCTGCACTGCATTTTTCCTTTTCCTTTTCTTCAGATTCACCAAGTATTCTTTTTTATATCCGCTGCAGATCCTATCTTTCAAGCTCAATGTAGGTCATTTTCCCCGTCTTGCCGATCCAGTTACAAGAATCAATTACAATCACTATCACTATTTCATACCCGATAATGCGAATTTCTCCACTATCCAGCTGGGTGGCTGGTGTTGTTCAGTTTATGTGGAACACACAGCATCACCAGCACCAATTGTACCCTACACAAGATTTGGACATGCAACTTATAATGATTCTTTCTAAATTAGAACAAAAATTCTGAATTACGCATCGTGCTTCCAACAGCAAAAAATTATCTGTTGTATGTACTAAAAAAAAAAGGATGGCATGACCATTAAGAAAAAGATGGCACAGAAGACAGTTGATGCTATCGCATTTTACTGTATAGCTTTTCCATCCATGGAATAAACCATACCTCCAAACGTTTAGAGTGCGCATCAAATCATTAGTTTATGTCCATGGGCTATTTCCATAATTTACTCTGATATATACAAAGAGAACATGAGACGACCCATAACACCTCGTCACACGTCAGAGGAAGTAACAAATTTAGCATCAGCTGAAGCACTGGCATGGCTTAAAAACACCTACCATTTGCTTGCATCATACACATTTCAGAACATGCACGATTGACTAGATTAGCCAGATCATTTTAACCAACTTAGATTTATTACCATTGGGCAAAACTGAACTATAGCAAAGGGGGGAAAGGATATAACTATTGGTTGAACAAAGAAACTGAGGAACCATTCTTTATATCACTGCTATGGGGAACTATTACAATTACACTCAGCTCAGAAGCGAACAGCATGGACTCGACCACACATTATTATCAATGCAACCACTAAAACTCTCAATGCCCATTGGCAGGGCGATACGATGGGTATCTGCTCGCTCCATTCGCTGAACTCGGGAAATCCTGCGCCTGATAGGGATAGCCACTTGTGTCTGACCCAAAACTAGGCATGGAGATGTCAGTGCGGCTGTAAGGCCACTGACTCATCATCAGATCATCAAACTGGCTGCTGCTGGAGTACGAAGGGAGATCGAAGTGTGAATAGCTCCGCTCCCTCAGCCTCCGAGGAGCACTGCCCAATGGACTATAAAACCTTGGAGGCTCCTCGTCAAAGTATTGCTCGGTCTGGTCAAACATGTATGGCTCACCAAACAAGCCATAATCAGGTGTGCTGGCACCATTAGGCATAGAGAATTGTTGAACAAAACCAGGTTGAAGAACCCTTCTCCTGTCACTCTGCTCCTCATCCAGCAAGTCGTTGATGATGTCTAGGTGTGGGAACTCATCAGCAACCAAGCCTTGTGGCTGATAGGGAGTAAATCTGGTAGAAATTTCTGACAACAGTTGTCTGCTTCGTGATCTTCCATTCAAATTGAGCTTCGCAATCTCGCTTCTGATGTTCGAATTCAATGGCATACAATCACTACTGTTGCTGCTGCTGCTGCTCGCTTGCTGTGAGTTCTCTTCTCTGCCCTGATATGGGTTCAGTGACTCTGGCTTTACAGTTCCAAATGTAAACCCAGGTCTCAATGATGTTTCCTCTTTCCTAGACAAGGTATCTGATGACAGAATGGAAGGTTGCGATGTAAACATCGATTGCGATGGTGCAACTGCTTGCTCGGATGAACCTTGCTGATGTGTGAAACTGCTTCCACCACCAGAACTTTTCTCCATCATGGCATTGCGATATGTTCGTGAGCGGGGAATAAAACTAGGAGCATTGGCAGACGGCTCATTTCCCAACCGCCCAACAGCACTCATTGAACGTGAAAGAATAGGTGCATTCTGAGCTGTTGAAGTGACTGGTGCACTTTGTTTTGCTGCAGGGACTTGTGGGGCACTCAAGGGCCTTGATACTGAAATGACCTGAGTAGTGGCAGCCTGTTTCTGCGCTTCAGATTTGGATGGTACAATCACCTGCAGGGGTCTACTTGTAACTGGAACTGGCTTATCATTCTGGGTTGCAGCACTGGATACAGGTCCTTTATTTGAAACTAACTGAGCTGCCGGGGTTGAAGAGGCACCTGTTGTTGTAGTGGCAGTCACAGCGCCTGAAACTTCGCTTGCACGGTGATTCAAACTATTGGTGCTTTCTAGCAAAAGTTTTGGTTGATGAAGCAGGTTCGGTTGCTTCTTAACAGGGCTCACAGAAGAAAATGAAGGCTCCGCCATTCTTGACTTGGAGGGGCTAATGACATCAATGTGCCGTGCATGTTGTTTCCTCTGCACGACAACTTTATCATCCTGCAAGGAATTATTTTTTATGCTCATTGAACCAAGTCACAGATGATGCCAAAAAAAAGGAAGCGAAGGATTGCTTCATGGCGCATTTTCATTCCTCAATGAATAACAAGCATTATCTGAGATAAGCAAGAGATGTATACCTCAGGTTCATATCTTTCTTTTGAGTGGCCGGAGGCATTGCTGCCAGATCCTATAAAACCATTATGTGCTGAACTTGATCCACCTTGTGAAAGTGCTGCCCGTGCTTCAGTATCCTTATTCCTCCGGTTGTTCCCCCTGGATCACAGTACAGCATGATAAATATTACAGCATGATCAATCCCAACCTATAGTAAGATAGAGTTCATGAAGATATACCTATTAGATGAGGATCTGACGCTTGTCCAGGCACCTCCTGTATATGATCCATTCACGATAACTGACGGGACTGAGTCTGATGAACAAGTCGATGAGCTATCATCCACAGTAGAGGTCCTCTTCCCTGCATGGTCATTTTGCACCTCACTACTTCCAGGCACAGTAGCTTGAGTTTCTGAAGCATCTGTCTCCCAATTAACAGGGCTAGATTCACGGTCTTCAATATCAACATGAAGCACATCTGAATTATCGTCTCTGCTGTCAGATATATCAGAAACTTCTTCAGGGTTGTCAGCATTTGAGGACATTTCTTCCGTTTGTCCAGAAAAATCATCCAGGATTCTATCATCTGAAGGACTGCTGTCCATAAGTATTTCCTTATTGATGTTGGACTTCCCACTTTTCCCTTTATTACTTTTTCGACTATTTTTCTTCTGTTTTGCCTATAGAGATACAGAACATTATAAAACTCCTCAACAAGTACAAAAAAGATACTATATAACTTATAATTAGTACATTAAAAAAACAAACGAAAGACAATTGTGAGGACTAGGAATAGGTAATCAAAAATTTCACATACAAAATAAATGAAACATGCCAGAAACGAAACAGGAAAGGAGTATTATTAATAGGATGGGTGACATGCTTGCACCAGAAAATAAACCTGTTTTTTCTTGGCACGTTTTTCCTTTTCAGCGGCACTACGCTTTGCCTTAAGTTCAATTTCAGCTAGCCCAGCTGCTTCCTCTTCACGAATGAGTTCCTCTTGGCGCTTCAAAGCCACAGCCTCTTGATGCGCCACTTCTATTCGGCTGTTTCAAGACTTCATAAAGTAAGATAAGCATGCATAACCATAACTGGAGGTCTGGAGTGGGATTTGAATTCACAAATTTCATCAAGATGTATGTTTACCCAAATAATAATAAATAAATAAAAAAAAAAAAAAAAAAAAACTCCCTCCGTCCTAATATATAAGGTGTAACCACTTCTTATTTAAATTCCATAATACAAGGCGTGCTCTCTCTAAGTGCATGTACATCAATGCAGTAGTACTAGTATTGAGAGAGAATTAAATATGTTCCTTCGTCTTTGAACACTAGGACGGAGGGGGTACTGTCATAACCAGAAACAACAATTTACATTACACAAAATGGAAATAGAAATTCTGCAGCTATGTGCTAACATATAAAACAAGCAACATCAGAAAAGGCATCTCAAACAAATCATAAATCACTGAGAATCCACAATTTATGTTGCTGACATTAAAGTATGTATTGTGGACCAAATATTGGAACAATCATCTGGAAAAGTTTGCTAACCTGAATATATGAGCCAAGGCAAAAAGCTCCAATGTCTTCCATCCTAATTCTATAAGCCGCCTATCATCGCGCTCAATAGAATCTTTGCTGAACTCCTCACCTGAGTTGCCATCCTATAACAAGAGCATCTGTTAGGGCTCCATACATCAGTAGGATAAAATTCATGGAAAGATAAATTGGAAAAGGAAATGGAGAATTGGAGATGATGCACTCTTCTTTTTCAGTTCATAACTCGTTAAGATACAAATCATAGACGATTCCTAAGTCCTAGACCCATTTCAAAGCAATACTGCATGGTAGTGTTTTTTTCTTGAATAGGCAAGAGAGCTGCCTGTCATTATATCAAGGAAGAAAATACCAATGCAAAAACAAAGCAGGAAAAGACACACTATGGCAACAGCAGCAATCCAATCAGTAAACGCAGATACATGCCATGGTTGAAAGGTGTAGGAATGTTAAGTTCATTTCGTGGAAGTAATTTCCAATTTAACATGAACATCATCTCAAACACTATGGGCCTTTGCAGTATGCACAACATAAAATGAAAATAATTTCAATTTTGATATTGAACATGTAAAAAAGGTACATCAGTAAATAGCTGTCCTAGTCAACTGCTTACAAGTTGGAAACACCTACTATGGATGTTAACCTTAATACCGTACAAACCAATGTGTAAGGGGTCAAAGAAACATCCGTACCTTTGTGCGGTTTTGTGAACTTTTATCATCCTTTGTGGGCAATGGTTGGTGTGGTAGTGTGTCCAATGCAGCTCTTTCAAGCAGAAGTATCACATCATCAGCCAAAACAAACATGTCCTGGTCAATAAGTACCATTGGAGTGCTCCGAGCATCTGTCTCTATTAGTTTAGGTGTCCCCTTTTTGTTCTTGCTCTGGTATTCAAGTGCCTTAAGTCCGCTATACAGTGAGTCAATTACCAAGGTTGATGTAACTTCCTTCTCTATAAAGAATTGTTTCACTAGAATTTTCAATATAGTTTCAGTCTTTTCCCTTGTCATGTGTCGACGCACACTTGGATCCATTGCTAGCCAGAATCCACTTAAACTGCAATGCGCCAAAAAAACATTTTTTTTTAAAAAAAAAGCTTGGAAATGGGACTGGTTATAAAACACTAAATGTGCCGTTCAGAAGTTTATCTAACCTGGACCACCCCAGTTTATCCTCAATCAACCTGCTAAGCTTGCTTCTTCTTTCATCAATAAAGCGCCGGCAAATTTGTTCCACATTCGATAGATACACCCTAATTAGTTCCCTTCGGTACTGGCCATCAAGGCAACGAAATGGACGGTCTGCCTTCTCCCTCAAATATTAGAATGCAGAAGCAGACACAGTTATGCAAAGTAAACAGATACTTCCCGCTTGAAAATAATTGATGCTAGTGTTGAATGTAAGACGCAAAGAAAACAGATACCTGATGACTTGAACTTGCGCTTTGATGGTAAGAACATCCTCAACAATGAAGCCATCATGTAATTTTGACAGCTCCATAAACTTTTTCCACCCCCAATCATGCTCTTTCTTCCAAAACCGATGCAGTGTATCTGAAATACTACTTTTCATAAACTACAGTTGCAGAAGGCAAAGCAAAAGCTTGCTTTTTTAGCTCTAGGCACTAGAAAAGCCGGATAGTAGTTCATTGAACTCACCAGAATACTTAGATTTCTTAGGGTCTCTATTAATTACAGCTATTGTAAATTGCGCAAAGTGACTCCATCCTGAATAAAAGCAAATCATATTGAAGATATGTAGAGGAGGCACAAACTGAAGTGAGTAAAATACAATGCGTCAAATTATGCATCTACCTGGGAGTAGCTTATCATGATTGGCAACACAAAGAAAGAGTGAGAGGTGATTGCAGACATCACATCCTTGTGGGTAAATTAAGATATACCTGAAAATCACCTGATAGATCTCAAAATATGATGCAGAAAGTATATAAGCATAAAAACCCAAAGCATATTAAAATATAAATTGAAAAGTGTAACAAACAAAAAAAAAGAAAACAAAAATATATGTATAACTGCTCATGTTCCCTATTGCTTTATAAAGAACAGCACTTTCTTCTTTTTCTTCTTCAGTATGTAAGAACTAAGGCGACATGAAAGGAACTTTGTAAAAAGAAACTGAAATGGAAACAGAATACAATATGCTCAAGACTAAGTAACTTTGGCTTCAGTTAACCAAAAAAATATTCGCATAGAAAACATGTCAACAGAAATGGATACCAGTAGAGAAATGCTACTTTTACTATTATACAATAATATTCCTTCTCCATGACTATAAATGCAAAAATTACGATTTGCTGGCAAAAATGCATATCGCCATGAGCATACACAGTACCAATTACAGCTTCATAGAACAGCTGCCAGTGAGTTCAACTGTTGACAGATGCAGTCTATGATACCACATGAGCCTATTCAACAACAGGCAACTCACAAGGTTACCTATGCTCAGGACTAGTTTCTTTTCAACATAAGCTGTTCAATCACTTTTCAAATGGGTGGTCAACCTTCAGAATTTGTAGTTCAAATAAAACATGAAATTGGAACCTGTGCTGAAAATTAAACAAACTGATTCTGTTCACACCATCTCTAGTTAACAGCTATATATCCTTGCAAAAACACTAAAATGACTTCACTCCGTCCTTAAAAGGAAGTTTGACCATCTCTAGTAAAAAACTAATTTGTCCTAAACCAAATCATCATAAGTTTGACAAAGTTTATACAACAGAAACATATTAATATTTATAATATTTAAGGTGCCAAATATGTATTATTAGATATATCATGAAATATATTGTCATGGTAGGCCTATTTGGTGTCATAAATGTTGATACACTTATCTAAAAACTTGGTCAATAGGATGATTCGTCTTGAGACAATCTAGAATGACTTTCTTTTACGTACAGTGGGAGTATAGCTAAATCACAAATGGCAGGCAAGAAGCCCAGATACAGCACAGTACAAACATGTCTGGTACAAAAAATATATAAAAAGGAAACAGTCCAATTAATGACTTTAAGACCATACCACTTAAATCCACCAACATCAAAGGAATTACTTCTTAGCTCTCTCTTGTTGATTTGGGAGAAATTATCGATTCTCCATGTAAACTTCCCATAAAGCTCAGAAGGCCTAGGCCCTATACAAGACAAAAGACAATGGAATTACTAGGTCAAGCACCAATTGATGCCAAAATTTTTAATATTGCAAAAGGTTAAAATGCAGACCATATAAATCAGCTTATCCGAAACATGTAATCTAGTAGGATAAAAACTAGTGTAATCATCATCTAATAATTACAAGCCAAATTTAAGAAAAAACAGACCATATAAATCACCTTATCTGAAACATGTAATCCAGTAGAATAAAAACTATGGTAATCACCATCTCATAATTACAAGCCAATTTTAAGAAAAAACATGTCCAACTCAGTAATGTTCACACAAAATACAAGAAGCTAAATACTCCCTCCAGTAAGAAATAAGTGGTGCTTTGGGGTTGTCTCAAGTTAATCATTCCAAACTTACTACAAAATACATTTTCCAGGTTGGATTTGAATGTTTGGAAGTGATATGAGTAGATTGTTTTGAACAATATGCATTTTTAATAATTTTTTTGGTATGCGTTATAACAGAAAATAGTACTAAGATTCGATTAATTGACTTAGGGCAAACCAAAAATGTCACTTACTTGTGACTGTAGGGAGTTGTTGTATAATGAAACCTTATAGTTTTCTAGAACAAGCACCTAGGTGCCAACCTTTTAGAACAGTGAACTACAATGCTGTATGTTCTTGAATGCAACTTCTGGTGCTCTAGAAAAGCTACATGTGATAAAATTCAAAGCAGCTTAACTACTTAGGCCCAAAAGGGACCTCAAGCTTCAGCATAGTTGATCTAAAATTCTAAATGACTAAATAGTTGATCCAAATGACTAAATATTGGGATTGTTCGAAATCTCTTGCACACTAGATATAAAAAGCAGAGACAGAGAGAGAGAGACAGAGAGAGAGAGAGAGAGAGAGAACTGAATAGCTTTTGGACTCAAGGCAGCCTTTTATGTTACACTAGACACAAGGCAGCCTTTTATGTCACACTAGCTTATAGTTATAGTGCAGACAATTAAATCGGTTTGACAAAGTGACTTGATACTACAGACCTAATTCTGCCACAACAGTACAGTGGATTGTACTTAGTCTGCTGCTATCAACACCTGCTACTGACTTACAGCAAAAAAACTTGACTTCAAAGTCTCCTGCAGCAGGAATATTTTAATAGCTAAGAATAGTGATAAAGATTTATCTACTACAGACCGACCCCACAACCAAACAAGCCACAAGTCAGGACGCTCTCCCTATACACACTTTCGTAGACCATTCATGACAAGTTTCACAGCTATCATCTTTTTAGTGCATCTCTAGATCTGTTGTTCTTGCCCATGCAAAACCAATAAATGATCAATTGGTACAAGGCTTCAACAATGCTCCTGATTCCTCAAGAAGCAAGTTATCCTAAACCTAATAGGTTGACCCCAAACAACTTCAGTGACAAAGTAAACTTCCTAAAGGCAATCCAAGTATCTAAAGGTATCATTTTATCGCATGGGCAATTAACTAGACATTTAGACTGCACTGAATCATACCTAAATGGGCTAAGTTGTAACTTAACCAAATTAGTTGAGACTCCTCATGGAACAAATTACCTAGGAATAGATAAGTCTAGCTGGTCCACATAATATCATAACATAAGAAGGAAGATTAGAAAGGATCTAGCTAAAAGCATTTGCAAGGAAGAGATACTGACTGTGAGAAGAGTTGGAAAACATACCACAGTCATCATCATCAGTGTCTGAGTACGCTGGTGAAGTGGATGGTGTTCCATTCTCAACTTGCTCACTTGACCTCCACTCAGCTAAAGAATCCCCAGAATGACTCTGTTGATCACTTGGCATCTCTTCAGTTGATGAGGATCTAGCATCCCCGCCATTGTCCTCAGTCAAAGTGCCAGCCATTATCCTGTCACCTGAACAAGTACAGCTTCGTTGCACTTGTCGTTTTCCTTCCTGCAGTTTCAAGAACCTAGAATGGTAAATTTCCATTTCACTAGACGACACGACCAGAGAAAAAAAAAAAAAAAAAAAAGCCGAGAGAAATCCAAAAGTGAGGCTGCAGAGATAGGTCCCAAAAGTAATAAGAAGCTTTGTAGACAGTACAAACAATTGCCAACTAGTCAGTCTACGTAACTCATTGCTGCATGCATCGCATCACTAGTGGCCGCAGAAGCATGCATGGTACCAAGCAGGCATTGCAGACAATGAGACAACAAATCGAAATGGCAATCGAACCCCTTGAATCACATACATATTCAAGACACCATCCGAGCAGAAGTGACATCCAAAAGAGTGGATTCATGTCTCATGATATCAGGAATGCTTTCTAATCCCCGTAACACCATTCCTGACCGTAAAACCTCCTCTAATTTCAAAGGAAGTAATAACTAGTCTTATCAAAAGCAATAATCTAGCGTCAAAAGAACTGAAGGCCTCCACGGGATCAAACCATACATAAAAAAAAAGCCTCCACGGGATCAAACCATTACATAATAAATCATAAATCGGAGCTGGATTACTTTCGTAAACCGCAAGGATTATATACTGCGGCTGCCTCCGAAACCATCACCGAACGAACGAACGGATTGACTGGGCGTCCGGAACAGGGACCCGAGTAACCCAGCCCAATCCAATCCAATCCAAGCGCACGCGCGGGAACCCAGCCTACCAGACCGAACGAGCCGTCTCTAGATCGGGAAGGGCCGCGCCGCAATGCTCACCTGGCCGGGAAATCTCCCCGATTCAGCTCGGATCTGACCCCCGACCGGGGAGGCCGCCACGCGCGCCGTGCGTGCGTCCGCGCGGCCCGCGCGGAGATCGAGAGCTCTCCCTCTTCCCTTCCGCCCGTCGTCGTCGGCTGCGGCGGCGGCGGTGGAGCGGGCGAGCGCCCTAGTCGAGTCGGGAGAGGGGGCGGGGGGGAGGGGTGGTGAAATGGAGTCGGGGAGGGTGGCTGTTGAATAATCGGATCGGGTTTAGGTTTAGCTCCCTTCCCTCTCCTCTCTCTCCTGTGCTCAGCTTTCCTTCTCCCCGTCTCTCTTGCCTACGTTTGGCTCGTTTCCTTTGTCTTTGGCTATATTCCACTGTTGTTTGCATTTTGGCAGTCATTTGCGGCCATATAGATAATTATCTATCTCGCGGTTTGGCCATGATTTATGGTGGTTGTATTTTTAGGAGTTATTTCGTGATTCTTTTACACCGAGTTAGCGATGAATAACTATATCTAGAAGTAAGATAGACTATTATATTGTGATATTATAGATTAAAACAGCTTAGATCACGGTCAAGGCTGTTAAAATAGTTGTAGGACGTTAATGTCACATGGTTGTAGAGCATTAATATTATCACATGTTGGCTCATATTGGTGCACACTTTCTATAATCTAGTCGCCTGAAATCTTAGCGATGTTAGTGTCCATTTATTTGTCGTGTCCCTCTCCTCCTCCGGCGCTGCAGCTAGGGTTTTGGCCACCCCCTTCTCCCCCAACTCCAGTGGGCTACTGGGGGGAAACAGGCATGCCAGGCGGCGAGGATGGTGGAGGGGGCCCTGGTGAAGGTAGAGGCGGCTAGGCCAGGTTGAAGCGGGAGAGTCTCGGGCCTTCACTAAAATTGGAGAAGAAATCAATGGTGGGAAAGGGAGGGGAAAAGGGAGGCCATAGTGGGCGCAGTAAGGCGGTAAGGGACGACAGAAGCGAGGCGGAGCAGAAGCGGGAGGAAGAAGATGAATAGGGACTGATCTAATCTAAAACATCCATTTTCCATCCAATGATTGTGGATGACGTCTGAAAAAAGATAAAAAAAAAATTGACGCGTCATGTATAGCAATTTCTCATTTGTTGTGAGATTTAACGGCAATAAAAGAATAGTTAGAGCTAAAGGTGCTATTCGCAATGCAACAAGTTATTTAGTGCCTACAATTGCAAACAATCGTTATTACTAGTGGGCTTATCTAGATCTCCTAAAATTATGGTAATGAGATGAAACAAATAAAAAGGAGATCTAAACCTACAGGGATTCTTATAACCTAACTACCAAATTATGAGAATCTATATCAACCTCTAGTATGCTATTTAGAGGTAACTAGCCAGACCTCGTGTGTCAAGGAGGCAGTAATATTGAGAAATATGTGCGGAGACTATATCATTACATGTTTCACATGAAATGAATTGATTTGCTTTGATTTGTAAAAGAAAAAAGAACTTCTTTCACAAAAGAAATGGTCTATGTAGAAGGGTATGTTTTTTGGGAGGGGGAGAACGAAAGAAATGGTCTAATCTAGATTTCTAAAAACATCAGCTGATATATTCGATGGGTATGTATTTTTCAGTTAACAAGTTTGTACTATGGCAAGCCGCTTCGATAGGTATGTATTTTTAGGCTAACAAGTTAGTATTGTTGCAAACCGCTTAGAAAGAGAGATAGTGGTTAACGGGTATGTACTGTTGTAAAATAGGTTATACTGTTATAAACACGTATGCATTGTCCATATGAGTGGATAGTTCATGGAATCCATTACTCTTGTATATTGAGTTAGGATCTGTTATTGTTTATAGCAGGCGGGTACTATTCATAGGATCTGTTATTGTTCTAGGATTAGTGTTTTGCAAGAGGTGGAGTGGTATATAGCTTTAGTGGTATAGTGTAGATGGGTGTAAAACATAATCAATCACTTATAATCCATGGATCGAAGCATATATATCCTTTTCATATAGCTAGATTCTATAAATACTACCTAGAATCTAGATGATCATAATCTTGAGCAATCTAGAGTCAAACGATTAAGTAGAGAGGGCAAACAACATCATTCCCTTAGGCATTGCTAGAAAATTATTCGGATTACCAAAGGAAATGGTCAGAAGGACTCATGTCTATAGTTTTGTTACACAATGTCGTCATGACAAGAGCCACCTAGTCCACAACATTGAGGCTTTTTGTTCTCTCAAGAGGCAATCTTACCAAAGGAAATCAAAATCACTCATTAGTCATCAAGAACTTAATTTCCAAACCCTCCCAAGGATGAAGCCACTAGCAAGGACACATGCTATCTACTGTGAAGGATTAAGCATGGGAGGGGATGGAGTGCAAACCATAAGACCCACTATGATGGTATCATCATTGTGGCTTGAAACGATGTTATTGTTCTCGCATCCTTCAAGGCAAACCATAAGAACCCACTATGATGGTACCATCATTGCGACTTGAAACGACAACAAGAGGTGGAAGAAAAGTTGTAGGAAGGCTGACAATGTGGCCAGGCTGCCAGCGAGGGACGTAGTTAGTGGGCTGAGATGGAAAGCGTGTGATCGACTAAGATAGGAGGCTAAGGCTATCCGCACTTGTGGTACTCTAAATCCATTCTCTAAAAGGTCTGGTCATCAAGATTCTCTCATATATACTCAATTCTTCCGCACCCATCCATTCTTTATATTATCCCCTATCTACTGTGGGGCCCACTTGTCACTTTATCTAAATATATCCATAAGACATCTTGTTTTAAAGGATTTATTGAAACGAATTTAATGGTGCAATCAGAATTTAATTTGGATTTTTGGTTTATGAGTTATAACATTTTTCTGCTAGTTATAATGGTGAGGCCCACCCTGCATGTGCTCTCTCTCTCCCTCTCTCCAGTTTTCCCCTCCTCTCTTGGTCACAAGTGCTTGCTTCATCCGTCGTCACTCGTGGTGGGGCTGTCTGGAGAGTAGGGTATGTCCGCTACTGTGGTAAATATAGAGGACGCAACGCGTGTAGAGGAGATAATCCTAGACCCACTAAACTCACTTGGTCCTCTATATGGTCCTGCAGGATAATGGTGCAGGACGCGCTGCAGACAGCCTAAGTTGAGGAGTATAGGAAAAAAAACAAACAAGATACACATGTGTACAACAGAACTATGAAACTAGCGGATTTTTTATATATTTTAATCCTTTTTTTCATTAATATTTCAAAAATAATCACACCCTATTTGCCACGACATAGCCCTTTTGGTCGCGCCAACGCCTGCGGGCGCGACAAACAACGTTGTCGCGCCACATGCATTGGCGCCGACAAGATACGACACCGGGACGCCGTTTCCGGCGTGGAAAAGCTTGTCGCGCCACATGCATTGGGCCGAAGATTATCTTGTCGCGCCGCCGGGAACGGCGCGACAAGACTGAATTTTTAAAAAATCATAACTCTTTAATACTACGTCGGATGGAGATATTTTTTATATGAAAATTGTAGCCCTCGACGAGATCTATAACTTTCTAGTTTTGAGTTTTTTCATTTGAAGCCGTTAAGATGCTCAAAAAAAATTATATAAAGTTTCAGCACCAAAATAATCGTGTATTAGCGCTTGATTTTCAAACGAATCATAACTCTTCAATACTATGTCGGATGGAGATAATTTTTATATGAAAATTGTAGCTCTCGACGAGATCTACAATTTTCTTGTTTTGAGTTTTTTCATTTGAAGCTGTTAAGATGTTTAAAAAATTATATAAAATTTCAGCACCAAAATAATCACGTATTAGCGACAAATAATATTTGTCGTGTCATGTCATCGGACAAATAATATCTTGTCTGCTGGGCGATCAACGTGTTGACATACACCGGAGGGCTCGGCGCCGGCCTCCACCGCCGCTGGGCCTGGGGTGAGGATCTCGAAGAACCGCTTGTGCTTGGTCGGCGCCCGTCATGCCGAACGCCGCGGGCGGCAGCCAGACGGAGGATCTTTTGCTCCCGCCGTATATACGCCGACGACGGTCCTCCGCCGCAGGAGGCCGCCGGCCACGCCCGGCGGCCAATCTGTCGGCCGTCGCGACCGGCCACGTCTAAGCTTGAGGTCGACGTGGGAGATCTTGGTATTGGCGGTGGCGTAGACGGCGGCGATTTAAGACCCTAAGTCGTCGGCATCCATGGGGAGGACGGTGCCGATAATTGCAGATATACCATCGAAGTTGAAAGTTAAACTCAAGAAAATAATATAAGTTTTTAACACGAATATGCTATATTATTTTTCCGAGCTTTTTTAACGACCTCAAATATAAAAACTCAAAACTATAAAGTAGTAGGTCTCATTGAGAGCTACAATTTTTTATAAAAAGTATTTTCATTTAAATCCATATAAAAAGATATTATTTGTATGACGCGACAAGCGCTAATCTGTGATTACTTTGGTGCTGAAATTTTATATAATTTTTTTGAGCATCTTAACAGCTTCAAATAAAAAAATTTAAAATAAGAAAGTTGTAGATCTCATAGGGGCTAAATTTTGTAAAAAAATCATCTCCAACGTAGTATTGAAGAGTTATGATTTTTTGAAAATCAACTAATACGTGATTATTTTGGTGCTGAAACTTTATATAATTTTTTGAGCGTCTTAACGGCTTCAAATGAAAAAACTCAAAACTAGAAAGTTGTAGATCTCGTCGAGGGCTACAATTTTCATATAAAAATCATCTCCATCCGAAGTATTGAAGAGTTATGAAAAAACTATGAAACTAGCTTTAGCGCCGGAAACGGCGTATCTTGCGCGCCAATGCATGTGGCGTGACAACGTTGTTTGGTCGCGCCCACGGAAGTTGGCGCGACCAAAAGGGCTATGTCGTGCATATATTTTTTTGGGTGCGATTATTTTTGGAATATCAATTAAAAAAGGATTAAAATATATAAAACATCCGAAACTAGTCAATTCTCAAAAAAAAAAAAAACTATGAAACTAGCTAGCTTATTGGGCTGTTACTGGGCTGAGGTGCAAAGCAAAGCAGGGCTAAGAAGACATGCTAAGCTAAGGAGTGCAGGGGAAACCAAAAAGATGGACTAGCGAACACACGTAAGCTAAAAAAGCAAGCTGAGCTAGATTAGTTATTGGTTTCAAAAACACAAAAGAGAAAGACCGGTTTTCAAGTTGAACTTGGTGCAAAATTGTCTGTATGCATAAAAAAAATTTATAAGCCTTATTTCTAATTTTAATTCATAAAAAATATTTTTGGCCTATGCTAAATCATAAAAAAACTGAATATTAGAAGACTATTATTTGCTAATTAAGAAAATGAATTTTAGGGTGTTACATACACCTCAAAGTCTTCCACATGGGATTCAGATGGTTTTCATATGGAAATGGAATGAAAACAATGAGGTGGTAAGACATAAAGCAAGACTAATAGCACAAGGGTTCCTCAGAACTCAATGATTTCAATCAAACCTATTCTTCGATCTATGAGGGATTACATCTTATGGCAATAGCATAACATGTGATAAATTATCACTGTGCTTTTTTAGAGAATATAACAATTCACATATTCTTGCCACGCCTTTTCTTATCAGCAGCACTACGCTTTGCCTTGAGTTTAATTCCAGCTTTCTCAGATGCTTCTTCACGAATGAGTTCCTCTTGGCGCTTCAAAGCCATCGCCTCTTGGTATGCCACTTGTGTTTGGCTGTTTCAAGAGTTCCAAGACTTTAATAAAGTAGGATTAGCATGCAAAATAACCATAAGTGAAGTCTGATTTTGAACTATGAATTTCATCGGAATATTTATGTTTCTCCATGTAAAAAATTTACAACATATTTTTCCAAAACCTGAAAGAAACAATTAGACACAAACAAGCAGGACATGCATATAATTTCTGTAGCTCTGCACTAGCATATACTCATGATCTTTTGGTTTAAAAGCAATATGAAAAAACAAAACATCTAATAATTTGGAACAAAGGGAGTTCAAAATAAGCAACATAATAAATGCACGCACCTCAAGTGAACCATGAATTAACAATTTTGATGTCTGCCCTAATATCTATTCATGAAGTAAAATATTGGAACAAACAACCAGAAAAGTTTGATTACCTGAATATATGAGATAAGGCAAAAATTTCCAGTGTCTTACAACCTAGCTCTTTAAGCCATCTATCATCACGCTCAATAGAATCTTTGTCGAACTCGTCACTTGAGTTGTCATCCTTTAATAAGGGGATTTGTTAGGGATCCATACATAGAGTAGAATAAAACCCATAGAGATAAATTGGATAGGGAAACATGGATGATGAATCTCCTTTTGTAACTACCAAAGATAATAATCATAAACAACTCATAGGTTCAGGCCCAATTTCAAAGCAAAATGGTACATATAAACACTTACTTCCTCCATGTTTTCACGGCTAAAAGGCGTAGGGCTACAATTGCTTAGTTCATTTGTGAAAGTAATTTTGAATTCTGTGAAAGTAATTTTGAATGTAATATAAATAAAATTTCAAAATATGTGGGCCTTTGCATGACATAAAAATGCACACCGTGATGAAAATGCTTACAGTTTTGAAATTGAACATGTAAAAAAAAGTTCATCTATAAATAGCTGTTCTAGTCAACTGCTCAAAAGATGGAATCATCTAGGATGGACGTTACCTTATAGTTATAAGGCAATGTGCAAGGGATCAAAGAAACATGCATACCTTTGTGCGGTTTTGTGATCCTTTATCATCTTTTGTGGGCAATTTTTGGTGTGGTAGTGTGTCCAGTGCAGCTCTTTCAAGCAAAAGGATCATATCATCAGCCAAAACAAACATGTCCTGATCAATAAACACCATTGGAGTGCTCCGAGCATCTGTCTTTGTTAGTTTAGGTATCCCCTTTTTGTTCTTGCTCTGGTATTCAAGTGCCTTAAGTCCGCTATAAAGTGAGTCAATTACCAAGGTTGATGTAACTTCTTTCTCTATAAAGAATTGTTTCACTAGAACTTTCAATATATTTTCAGTCTTTTCCCTAGTCATGTGCCGACGCACACTTGGATCCATTGCTAACCAGAATCCACTGAAACTGCAACACGCCAAAAAAAATGGCATGGAAATGAGACTAGTCATAAAACACTAATGTGTCATATTGCTGTTCATAAGTTTATCTAACCTGGACCACCCCAGTTTATCCTCAATCAACTTGCTAAGCTTGCTTCTTCTTTCATCAATAAAGTGACGGCAAATTTGTTCCACATTTGATAGATACACCCTAATTAGTTCCCTTCGGTATTGGCCATCGAGGGAACGAAAAGGACGGTCTTTCTTCTCCCTCAAAAATTAGAATGCAGAAGCAGACATGGTTATGCAAAGTAAACAGCTACTTCCCACAACCGCACTTGAAAATAATTGATGCTAGCATTGAATGTAAGAGTAAGATGCAAAGAAAACAGATACCTGACAACTTGAACTTGGACTTTGATGGTAAGAAAATCCTCAACAATAAAGCCATCGTGTAATTTTGACAGCTCCATAAACCTTTTCCACCCCCAATCATGCTCTTTCTTCCAAAACCGATGCACTGTATCTGAAATGCTACTTTCCATAAACTACAGTTGTAGAAGGCAAGCAAAAGCTTGCTATTTTAGCTATAGGCACTAGGAAAGCCAGATAGTAGTTCATTGAACTCACCAGAATACTTAGATTTCTTAGGGTCTCTATTAATTACAGCTATTGTAAATTGCGCAAAGTGACTCCATCCTGAACAAAAGCAAATCATATTGAAGATATATAGAGGAGTTACAAACTGAAGTGAGTCAAACACAATGCATCAAATTATGCATCTACCAGGGAGTAGCTTATCATGGTTGGCAACACAAAGAAAGAGCGAGAGGTGATTGCAGACATCACATCCTTGTGGGTAAATTAAGATATACCTGAAACTCAACTGATAGATCTCAAAATATGATGCAACAAGTATCAGCCAATAAAACCAAAAGCAAATTAAAATATACAGATCAAGAAGGACCAAATAAACAAAAAGGTGCAAAAAAATAAAATGCATCATATTCTCCATGGCAGTAAATGTTCAAATAATATCATTCGTGAAAAAAAATATTACATCATAGACCAAGAAAGGATATGTAACATAACAAACAATATATGGCAAACAAAATTAAATACATAATTTTACCATTACAATAGCCTTTCTTCTCCATGCAATAAATGCAAAACCCACAAATTTTCTCCCAAGTTACTACCAGCAATTACTACCAGCAAGTTAAATTGTTAACAGATGCAAGAGTTTGTGATACTTAGTGCACCTATTTTCAACAATCAGGCAACTCACAGGGTCATCTGTGCTCAAGACTACAGTTTATTTTCAACCTAAGCTGTTCAATCACTTGTCAAATGGGTGGTCACCTTTCATAATCTGTAGTTCAAATAAAATAAGCAATAATGCAAATAGTCGAACTTGTGCTGAATATTAAACAACTGCTTGTGTTTACACCTCCCCTACTTAACACCTATCCTTGTAAGGTCACTAAAAAGTAAAAACTAACACCCAAATCAAACCCAACAGGCAAGTAAGAAGCCCAGATACGGCATAGTAGAAACATGCTGGTAGTAGAAAAAAATATAAAAAGGAGATGGTGATTCCATTTAATGCAAACAAAAAGACATTTAATGCAAACAAAAAAACCATACCACTTATATCCGCCGGCATCAAAGGAATTACTCCTTAGCTCACTCCTGTTGATTTGGGAGAAATTATCAATTCTCCATGTAAACTTTCCATAAAGTTCAGAGGGCCTAGGTCCTATACAATAATACAAGACAATGGATTAACAGGTCAAGCACCGATAGCAAAAACTTAAATATTGCGAATGATTGAAATGCATAAATCACACAAATCAGCTTATCAGAAACATATAATTCAGTATAATATTAAAAAAAGCATAAGTAATTATCATCTCCACATAATTACAAGCCAATTTGAAGAAATAACATGTCCAACTCAGTCATGTTCACACACCATACAAGAAGCTAAATAGTTTATAATGCAAAACCTTTTTAAAATAAGCATCGCCTAGGTCCCAGCCTTTTAGAACAGTGAATTATAATGCTAAAGGTTCTTGAATGCAACAGAACAAGAGTAACAAATGAAATAGGGCAGTCCCTGGAAGAGTAATGCTTGTGGTACTCTAAAAAAAGTTTAACATATGACATATTTCCAAGCATCATAACTACTTAGTTACACAGAGGCCCAAAAGGGAAATCCATAAGTTTTAACTGTGTAACCGTAATTGATCTAAATGACTAAATATGGGGAGAAACCCAAGGACACAACCTCCATATGCACTTCCACGCAGGCCCAATTTCTTGGACCTTCATCATGAAGGACACTTCAGTTATCACCTTCTTAGTGCATCTCTAGCCATGCTATTCTTGCCCACACCAAACCAGTGAATGTCCACTGGCTCCAGCGATGGCCTAGGTTCATCAGGTATAAGTAACCCAAACAAACTGCAGTGACCTACTAAACTCCCTGAAGGTAATATATCTAAGTCAGCATCCATCTTATTGCATTTTGCAATTGTTATTAAGACTGCCTGAGCCGCTGAATCATACATAGGTTTGGGTTAAGTTTTTTTAGATAATGGAACAACGTTCCAGCTAGGTTTGGGTCAAGAATTACCATAACTAAAATCAGTAATTAGAAACTTTATGGAGTGGTTCAATTAGGAATGGAGAGATCCAGCAGGTCTACTTAGGTCTCAAACATCAGAAGGAACTAGGAAGATTAAAAGCATTTGCAATGTAGAAACACGGATAAATATGAGAAGAGCTAGAAAACATACCACAATCATCATCATCAGTGTCGGAGTAAGCAGGTGAGGTGGACGGTACTCCATTCTCAACTTGCTGACTAGACCTCCACTCAGATAGAGAATTCTCGGAATGACTCTGTTGATCCCTTGACATCTCTTTGGTTGATGCGGATCTACCATCACCAGCATTATCCTCAGTCAAAGTGGCAGCCATTATTCTGTCACCTGAGGAAGTCAGCTCCGTAGCTCTCCACCTTTTCCTTCCTGTAGTGTCAAGAAACTGGACTCTGTTTCAGCAGAGGACCACAGTTTCAAAAAAAAAAAAAAAAGGAGAAATCTAAAAGTGAGGCTACGCAATTCCAAAGGGTTTTGTGGTCTTGTGGACAGTGTGCATAATCACTGACTACTCGGTCTGTAGAGTTCATGCTGCAGGCATCTACTAGTGCCTAGTGGCTGCAAGACATGCAAAGATACCAGGCAGCCAGGCAGGCATTACAGAACAAAAGAAACATACATATTCCAGTGTGGCAATCAACTAACTTCCAGAACGGAGAACTTATTTCACATGGTATCAGGAATACTGTCTCGATCTTAGTAACAATGTAACACCACTCCTAACGTAAAATCTCTGATTCCCAGCTGAAGTAACAAGTAACAACAGGCTAATCCCAGAGCAAGCAATCCAGTGTCGCAGGAACTGTAAGCCTGCGCAGGACCAAAAACCAACCGCTGGATAATTTTCCATAAGCAAAGCAAAGGAAAGGAAAGAAAATGCAGCTGCCCACGGAACGCACGAATTAGCTCGGAGTCCGGAACCGGACCCAATGATAGACTAACGCAGCCCAATCCACTCCAATCGAGGAACAAAATGGAACTGTGTTGTCGCTGGGGGAGATCAAGGAACCGCGGCGCAGTGCTCACCTCTCCCCGGGAATCCCCCAGTTTCCGGTCGAAAGCTCCCTACTCCCTACTCCCTCCCACACGACGGCGGCGGAGGGGGCGCCGCCGCGGCGGCGTACGAGTGAGCGCCTAGTCGAGGCGAACAAATCGGATCGACCTAAGCCTGCCTCGTTTTCTCGTGCCGGCTGTTGTGGTTATTTATAGTACCAAGTATATAGCATTTGGCAGTTATATATTTGGTAATTACCTCGTATAAGTACCTGATTTTTTTAATAATATACTCCCTCCGTATAGGAAAAAAATTACATTTTGGACAATGACATGGTCTTTAAAGTATAACTTTGACTTCATATTCTTGTAAAAATACTCATCAAAATATGATAAATTTATACTTTTATAAAAAAGTATTTTTCAAGACAAATCTATTCATATGGTTTTCACATTTCTAAACTCAATAACTTAAAAATTATTTATGATTTATGTTCCCAATGTTTGACTAAAACCTTGTCCTAAAACGATTCAGTTTTTTAACATCAACCAAAACATTGCATTCACGACATTCGGTTTTTTAAAGCAACTTCAAGGTCTCAATCTCAATATTTCTATTTAATTTAAAGTCTATTTCAATTCTATTTAAAGAGACATTCAATGAGTATTATCTTTGTATGTCTCTTTTCTCTCCAATTCATTTTTTATTACTCTCTCTGCTGCAAATTACAATTTCTTTTAACATCATATGATTATATCTAGACGCATAACAAAATAGATGTACTAAAAAATCGAAGTAAAGGAGAATATCTAATAAGAGCAACTCCAATATCTCTTTATAGGAATAGAGAGTTTGATGAAAATTATTCTTTAATAGGCTTTTTAACTGGATCTCCAAATTTTAAACATCATTTCTCATAAAGACATAGTTGTTCAATATAAAGTTATTGTTGGAAGGTGATAAATATAGTAAACAATTTTTTCTAAATAAGTTCAAAATGATAATTTAGAGAGTTAATTTGAGAAAAACTCTTGGAGATGCTCTAAACTCTACTTTTTTTTTCATAAATTTTATTATGAGAAAAGTACCCTTCATTATATCTAAAGAACCATATAGTCTCTCAAAAAGTGTTGAGTGAGTACTGAAGCATGATTTTCCCCTAAATTTTATGGTATATGTAGAGTCTCTGAGGTGCATTAGTGTTTTATTATATTAACAGTATATATCTACCTCACTTTTAACGACACAGTCAGCTTAGTTACAATGTGACCGGGAAATGTTAAAATAGAATGTCAAGAATTGATATCCCCTTCTGGTGTTAGAGTTGTGTTCCTACAAAATATAACAGCATGGTTGTTAGAGCAACTTTATCAGAAGATTGAATAAAATCAATCTCTTAACAGAAAACATGCTCCAGCAGATTCCTGTTCAATTTTGTTTCACTAAATTTTTTCTTTTGAATTTCCTTTAGGCCCCGTTTGACTCCCCGGAATTTTTGAAATTAAATTCATTATATAAAGTATAGTTGTGGAAGAAAAATCTATAGAATCATCTGTAACTTTACTTAAGTTGAGGAAGAAGAATCTATAGAATCTATTTTCCACCTCTCATCCTATAAATTTAATATAGGCCTATATGTGAACTTTGAAAAATTGTAAAATTTTAAATCCTTCTATAACTATAGTTTATACTATGAACTCTATTTCAAAAATTCCAAGGGACCAAGCGAACCCTTGTACTGAAAAATAAACTACACTGAGTGAGTGAGGCACGGAGGAGGAAAGAAGATGCTTTTAGTAATTGACAAGTGGGTCTCACGTAAAAAATGAGTTTTCTCAATATGCTGCAATAGTTTCCTAAAAGCACAAAGTTCAGTTTTATCAATCGTTTCAAGGGAGAAGGGATGGTGAGGTGCTTCTCTCGACTGTACTATCCGAGCAGTAAATTTGATAGGCTATATTGGTATTATTTATCCATATTGGTTTATTGTATCTACATTGTGTTTAACAGCAAATAATTGTATCTAAATTGTCTTCTTTTTTTAAATTGTGTTGCAGGACACAGGGAGTATACTTTGCGTTTAATAGTAGTCATCACACGTGGCCGAAGATATTAAATATCATAAAGTGTCGATATCTTCCGATCTTAGATTCATGTTACTATGATATGCAACACAATTACACGAAAATTATCAAGGCTCACTTTCAACCAAAAAAAAAAAAAAACCCTCGAGCTACAACTATAAAGAAATCCAAGCACAATGTAAATCCTCAAACACGCTTATTCCATCCTGTACAAAACAAAGAAGCTTCTAAGAGCTGGATCCGATTGCGGGCCAGCCGAAAAAACTAAAAAGAGGAAACTTCGGGCGTACACTACACATCATATCCAAGCGCATCCAGACATGCAAATGATAGAAACAAGGTCGACAAAAAGATTCGAGTTCTCGAATCCAACAGGGCGGGGAAGAAGCCGGGAGGCATCCGTTACTGATGATAGAAACAAGGTCGACAAAAAGATTCGAGTTCTCGAATCCAACATGCATCCTTCAGAGTCCTACAATATCAGTTAATCCAACAACCAATATTGAAAAATGAATACCATATCACAACCAATTCTGATGTTTCTTTCAAAGAACCCCATGAATCTCAGTTATCATCGACTTGAGAGTGAAAGACAAAGCTTGGAAATGTAGTGGTGATGTCCCTGCCCAAATATAGCAATGCAAACTTTGTGAGATATCCCAAGAAGAGAAGACAATGGCGATCTATACTATGAGCTGACAGTACAATACAGAAACTAGAGGGGCAGGTTAATTTAAACCATGATGCATTTTTTAAGACTATTATTAGCCTGATGCTTCTCTGACAAGTTATTAGGTAGTGGTTTGCCTTCCCAAAACTCATTCATAATATTTCCTAATAGAAACATAAACAATTTGGAAATTCGTCAACAGTAAGGTATAGTTTTTATATGAGCTATAATGAAGCCCCAACAATAACAAGCCAGTATGCTGTCATGTCACCTATGCAGTTTGATTGAATATCAACATTAAGGTATAGTTTTCATATGAGATATACTTGTGTTTTTTGAATCTCAACATCAAATATGAAATTTTAAACTGAATCTTTGTGATGATTTTTGAAACATTGCAACATGATATTTTAGCTAAAGAGGGAGACATATAACATTTAAGTTAGAGCAAAGAGCATTGTACCCGGACTTCTTAAGATTCTAAGCATAAAAAGGACAAAACTATATAAAATGTGACAGTTTGACAAGCAATACACACAGCCAAGAAGGTTCCTTACTTGAGGTACTGAAGAGTCATGTTCTTCAGCAGAGATGGATGCCGAATGACTAGATTGCGCCACTCTTCCTTGTCAATTCTTCCGTCATGCTTCGTGTCTGCCTCCTCAAATGTCTTATAAAGACAAGAGAAACCAAAATGAGTGAGGGAATTTTATATGAGCAAGCAAGAGAATGACAGTATGATTATTTATCATGCCAAGCCCACTGAAACCATATAACAGCAGGGAACAATGCGGCAAGAAAGAAACGTGATAAATTCATGGATTTAAGATCTTGTGATCTTGATTCTTGACACGAGTGACTGTAGAAAAAAGTGATAAACACTAATGCACTTTCTCAAAGGATGCACCAAATTTAATAAAAAATGGTACAATGGTATGTCCAATTACATTTGCCTGGTCCTCCATCATCTGCTAGACTCGAATAAACAAGAAAGACAGCATCCATTTTGGCACATGTCTCACAATTTGATAAATATTTACCAAGGCCCCTCAGTTACTATAGTGCTAGCAAATACTCTTCATTGTCTCCTAGACTCAAAATAAGAGACAAGCTCTAATGCATTTTCTTTAAGGATGCACCAAAAAGTAACCAAAAATGGTTGAATGGTACATCCAATTACATTGGCCTACTTCTGCATCATATCCTGGACTCAAATAAACAATAACAACATGGCACGTGTGTATTTTAAAAAAACAATTTGATAAGTGTTTACCAGCACAGCCCCTCAATTTAAATGCTTGGAAATACTCTACTGGAAATGTAAGCATGAAACATTATTATGTAGTTGAATAGAGGAAGACACAGCATTCTGAGACATACTCCATCTTGTCATTTTCATACGATGTTTCAGGTCAAACTTGCTGTCTGAAACATCATATAAAGCTCACTGGAGGAGCACTACACTATACAGATAAACTGGATATACCATAACATAAATGCACAACTTAGCAAACCTTGTCAATTATACTCTCTACAATTTCATCTGAAAGATTCATTCCTGACTCAGCAAGCGTCGCAACAACCATCTGCTTAACCTGAAAGCCAAACACAACAAACCATTAAGGCTAGACAAAGAAAACAAAGACAGCATTTCTTATGAAGAGAAATACTTCAGAAAAAGGGAAACAATTCAAATAAAAAACAGTTCTTGAAAATAGAAAAGATAGCGGGTATGATTTTTCTTGGTCATTTATCAAGGAAAAAAAATCTATTACATATGCCACAAAGACAACTGAGAGTTCACCTATATAAAGCTATTAACTCAACTGGCATTATTAATGCTACTGCTCCCCATTGCATAAGATTTCAATGATATTGCCATATTTGGGTCGACCACTATACATAAAAGCTGACACTCCTACCATGTAAAAACCTTTGACATCAATACTATTCACAGTTCCATACCTCTTGTCTCTCAATGTAGCCTTGCTGCTTGAGATCATACAGCCGGAATGAAACTGCAGTAACAATACAAGTTTTTTTCATTCAGAATTTAGCGTTAAAAGAGTACAAGTGAAAAGCAGGAGCATTACATAAAATGAGTATTGATGCTTCAGCTTTACTATAAACTTGGTATATTACTAAAATAATAATAGACGAAGCACATCCAAAATTTGGAATGGTATTTTAAATGCTTCAAGTTATTATGGTGAATTATCCCTCAACATGCGGGGCAAAGACAAAAAACTCGACCATGGGGGGGAAGACACCCCCTGAGCATTGCAATAAGAAGTTGTACCAGGATTCAAACGCAGACCGGCAAGGGGAGGCCCCCAAGCAAACTGCTCTAACCAGTATAACTCGTGCGAAGCTGGTAGCTGCAGAGGAAAGACCACCCCTGTTGCACCGCATTAAGAAGAAACTTCTTGCACACAAGCGAGAAACACCCCGAAGACTGGCTGCCCCAGACATGCCACCGAGCACCCAGGACACATGCCTACAACCATGTGCATCTCGCTGAAAGCGACACAGGTGGTTACCTATATAGCTCAGGAACATGGCCGATGTGGGGTGTTTTTTAAACCCAAGTCTATTTAAATTCATCCCCACGGGATAATGTCATTTTGGCTAAGAAAAGGTGCTAAACAACACAAAGGTGGGGCCCAGGATTGATGCAACGGTGCTACTAAGGCTCTTGTGACCATTAGGCCAATCACGTAGTAGAACTTAGATTTAAAATTTATAGTGGAGAGCCAAATTATCAATTTACAAAACACAGGATCTCACAGTCAATTTTGTCATCAAGCGGAGCATTAGGATGAAATACTGAGAGAGCACGAGCAAATTCTTCAAATCCTAAAATTCCATTGTGCTTTGTGTCAAACAAATCAAATACCTGCAAGGGACAAGAAAACATTAAGGACATGAATTATTTTTATGTCAGTAACCAAAAGCAAGATGAGGGATCCACATTTTTCATGGAGCTAATTTTTCCACACAAAACATGGTTCTAAACATCTTCAACTGATACATAATTCCATCATAATTGTCCCATTTCAATAGCTTTCAAGTATCAAGTGATATGCACATAGCATCATTTTTCTCACAACACACAAGAATTATGAAAGGCAACAACCTCCCCCACAAAAACAGAAGCACGCCAGTTGAGCCAAAACACATGTAAGGCATTCCTACTGATGCAATATAGACTAGTCATCGAAAAACTCATTTATCCAAGGACGAATTCAGGGTATATTTAGATATATAACAGCACTGTTTCTGTGACATGAGCATGCTGAATTAAAGAAATCATATAGAAGTACATGCATAATGCATTGTGTAGCGCAACACAGTGCAGGCATTGCATGACAAGTCATACAAAAGCTACTCACATAAGCAGTACGCACGCTCAAGTTCCATTCGTATACATATACAACATTAGAGTTCAGTGCATTTGCATCACACAAAAGTGAATAATTAATAAGGAGACTAGCAAGCATTTCACATTGCAACATAAGTAGGTGCTACGTGCAATATGCAAGGAAAGGGGTCATGTTGAAACTTATATTACTGCAAAAAAAATCTAACAAAAGATTAAGAAAAATAATAACCAAAACTAGGATCTTGCCAAATTGGCTAAAAAAAGGTGCTAAACAACACAGAGATGCGGCACAGGATTGACGCAAGCCACAAGAGGGGATCCAAATTCCTAAACCATATCTAGACAAAGGGTTTATAACTTTATATCACCCTTACATGACTGAATAATGACACACTCTTTTAGCAAGACAATTGGTGGGAACACATAAATAACAATATATTCTTACATAAAACAGCTAAAGCATATATCAGTAGGACCCTGAATAGCCCCTAAAAAAATCCACTGCAATCAGAAAAGATTACAGGAGTCAACTATCTGCTGAACTCCCACCCTTAAATTTCTGATAGCTTTCATCACCTGCTCAGCATTAAATTAAATATCGAGGAATCCTGATTCTCATAGATTAGCGAAATTCCCACAGCAGCACAAAACAATCAACAATGCGCAAGAGATGAAGACTCACACGATCCGCGAACAGGCTCTCCTTCTTGCTGGTCTTAAATAGCGCCAACTGAAACTCCTCCTGTGCAGAAGTGAGAAACAAGAACAGCCATCTCAGCATTGACCATCACACACACATGCTAACAGGAGTACAGGACCATGTGCATACCACACATATTATTACAAAGAAATTACTACATAAGAACCAAGCAGTGAACCAAACACCCATCGCTGACCTTGTTAATCAGCCCATCATCTATGACTGCGCTGCTTATCTTCTTGAACAGCTCGTACAGCGCCTCAACCTCGCTCACGCTGACTGCAGGAACACAACAAGCACGGGCAGTAAACGCGGGCGTCAATTCATTCAATTCAATTCATTCATTCATTCAACCCCCTGTGCGCGCGAAATGAAGCAGCGACGGAGCAGCAGCAGGGGAGGGGAGAGGAGTGGATTGGATTGGGGTGGCTTACAGACGGTCTCCCTGGCGAGGACCTGGGGGTCGTCGAGCCCCCGCGGCTGCTTGAGCTCGACGTCGCAGCACTTGAGCAGGACCGCGAGCAGCTGCCTCACCCCGTCCAGGCACTGCACCATGATATGTATGCCCGCCCTCGCCACCGGCCGCCGCCCCACGCCACTCACGGGTCCTGTCACCGCCCCATCCCACGGCCGCGCGGAGGGCTCGGCTCCTGCGACTCTGCGAGGATCGAGCGCCAGATCAATCAATCAATCAATCAACCAACCAACCAACTCAAGTAGTAGTACTCAACTAACCAACCACCAGTCCCAGAACCGAAGCCAAGCGATGGGGTTGCTGCAGGGAGAATCGGGTTGGGCGGACGTTACCTCGAGGGGACGGAGGGAGGGGAGATCTCTCCGGCGGCGCGGCGGCGCGGGGCTGGGGGTACCGTAGGGCGCGGCGGGATCAGAGGGCAATGCAAATCGAGACGGGGAAGTGGGCCGCGGTTGCGGGGTTGGGCTCGGCTCCGCCGCCTCCTCTCTTCGCCGTCCGGTGTCGTGCTCGTGCGCTGCGTGCCGCGGGAGGGGGAGGAGGCGTGTGTGTGCGGTGTGCGCTCGTGGCGCGCGTGTCCTCTTCTCTCCTCTCCCCGAGTCCCTCGGGTCTCGCTCGGCGCTGCCGTTTCGGGCTCATCATTGGTGTGGGCCCGGTCTTCGCGCAGAGGGGGGACGGTGGGCCCCGCCAAGTGACTGACTCTTCTTCACACGGCGAGCCGCCGCCGCGCGCCCGGGAGGCAGCCCGGGACGAATAGGCAGAGAGTGGAGAGACCGGCGGAGACGCGGAGTAGGACCTAAACGTGCAAAATGTATATAGCCATACTTCTTCTTTACCTTATTTTATTAAGTAAGTATAACATAACATCATTTTGAAAATGTTTAGTACGTTCCTATTCTGAAAATTGAAATTGAAAATATTTTCCCTAAAAAATGAAAATATTTATGTTCTTATAATAAAATTAATGTAAAATGTCGTTCTACGTTTTTTTTCTCATTTGACATTATACATTATTATTTCCTTCCTAGAACAGATGTCCCCGATATCAACTTTTTTTTCTCATTTGACATAATTATTTCCTTTCTAGAACAGAGGTCCTCAATATCCATCCACCGTTGGCAGCTCTTGTTCCGCTCCTATCTATAAGAGCGTGCGTCTGCAACAACTTTTCTGAAATCTACTCTCTAAAACATCAATTAGAGAGCCATTTGTGGAAATATCGATTTTCTATATCTTTATAGCTTTTCTATATCTTGTGCGTAGTCTAAAGAGCTATTCTCTCTTATCTTTGGCTATCGAGAAATAGAGGATGTCTATATTTAGATATTCAATTGAAGAGACTATTAGAGGGTATTTTTTTCACCAAGATCTCTATTTTAGTAAACTAGAAAAAATATAAAGAGTCTCTTGGAGATACTCTAAGTGATGTTTATACCATGTTTCTTTTTAACGGTTTATAACACCTTTCAATTCCATCATTCAGTCTTCAAAACGTAGACATTTGTGACATATTCTAAATTTCGTCACTTGCAGAGAGTATATTAAAGCATGCATTATTGTTGTTATTTCTAGATATATGTTTGTGCATTGCACCAATACGGCTACATTGTGTACATACATACATGTATATGGCAAGGAAAATGGAAAGAGTAATAATGCTAGGACCATGTATATTGAGAACTATTTTATGGCATACAAGTGAAGAAAACGAGCATATATATAGGGTCGGTATCGTAACTGATGCGCAACAAATATTCCAACTTCTGTATACGTCAACCTTCCACGTTTTATGCCTTCCTACTATAAATTTGTTTTTGTGCCATTCATGCAACCCCGCGTGACGAAATACGTTGGCCGTGCAGGGGAGAGAAAGAAAAAAACTGGAGGCGATTCAATTCGGACCACACGAGACGGATTGGATAGCCATGTCAGGGCGGGCGGGGTCTCGATCAGCCACGAGGGGAGCGACGACGACGGCTTTCATTAGGCCGGAAAATAATGCAACACCGTGACGTTGAGATTAGTGCGATTGTCAAGGCTTAATGGAGACAGCAAGCACGCGCACAAAAAAATGCTGCACTAGCTAGGTACTTTTTTTTTTATCGAGCTTTCTCTGAAACTGACATTTTTTATTTACCGTGGTCTCCTGAATTATTTAAGATCCAACTATAAGCCGAGCTTAACGAGCCGAGTCGGAGTAAAAAATCATTCAAAACTAACTTATTTTATTTTAAAAGAAAAATGAGTTCAATTAGAGCATTGTTTATTCGAGTCACCGAGGATCAATGAGCTTTTCGTCTAACCCTAAGGATTTAGGAGAGCCGGAGACCGTTCTCATTGCTTATTCACCGTACGTTTATTTTTTTTTTTCTTGTAACGCATAATAAATCGTTAATCTATGTAGTAGTACTCCGTATATGATATGACGGGAGCCAAGTGGTTCGATCACTAGCTAGGAATTCTGAAATGGATGTCACGAAAATGATACTCCCAAACCAAACCCAGCTTTTACTCCGATTTGGAATTAGCAAATGATTTTGTGTGTGTGTGTGGGGGTGGGGGGGGTCAAGGTAATGATGTTACTCTTGTTATATCCGCCAGACAATCATCAACCAGGTTCTCTGCAATCATGTTTGTCCGAATCCGACATAGACAGGATCGGCTTTGCAGAAGATCCAGACTGTCAGACAGAAGGAGGAGGTGCTCGCCTGACAGATGTGGGATCGCAGGTTCGCAGGCAATGTCTCCTTCGGTCACCAAATACTTGGCCAGACAGCCCATGGGGGTTAGGCGCTCCCAAACTCAGACGGTGAAAAATGTCCTAGAGGCTAGAGATGAATAATGAAAGACTGCAGCAAAAAACGTGGATAGATAAATGTCATCATACAAAAATTAACTACAATGTACACCTATGCAAGGGGATATGAAGGGGGAAAAAAATCAACCCGTGGTAGTTGAGTTGCAGGAATATAAAGGAGAAAAAAAAAATATTTGCAACCCAAATCGTGAACATTTGCAAGCCGCACAAATAACATTAGCAGCCCACATTTTTCACAGGCCCACTTCTCTTGTTTCTTCATTTCCTAGGGAACGAGCCATTCCATAGGGAATTCAACAAGCCCATTCATTTGTTCAAAACGGTCTTTACTTGAAAATTTCCATTGTCTACAATGGCTGAAATCACTTACTGTTTGAAAGATTATGAAATGCATCAGTTGGTTGAACCCAGAGCATAAATTTCGTATCATTGAACGATTACCGTGAGTCCGTGAGCCAATTATAACCTTTGTTTCTATTTCTACTTATAAATAAGCTCTCACAGAAGCCAGTGGTATTGGAACTGGTAGTAATTTGATGCCATGAATCCAATCAAAACAAAATAAATTAATCTCTGACATGTGACAACTTGTGATTCTGTATTAATCAACATCGTGCTCTACAACCATGTGGACAACACAATATATAATCAGGTTTCCTCCTGCAGGTCCAGACTGTCAGGCAAGACAGAACAGCAACACTCCAGGGAGTTGGGGTCGCAAGCTGTCTTACCTGAAACAGAACAAAAAAAAAACACCTTGTATTATTTACACATAAGAACTTGGACTTGATGCTTCATCTATTAGGCTTATTTATTTATTTTTTAAGAAAAAAAGGTAAGAAAACTTGCCTTACAAGATGATGGGGACATGGGGTATTGCAGCTTTCTGACTCAGACTGCCTCAGGAGCACGATCAACTTGATCTGGTTCTGGTCTGCACGTGATTGGAAGTTGGCAACTCCATTTCAATGGAACTTGCAAAGACTCCTCTGATGTTAGCAAAATTAATGGTAACTGGATTGTCGTTTGCAAGGTTGAGGATGCATGGAGAAAATTTTACTGTCTCGCATTTCAGTATTTGTGTAAAGAAAAAACTTGGACCTGCTAGGAGCCTAAGACATCAAAAAATTAGAGCAGCAAACACAATGGACATGGAGCAAAGAAGAGCTGAAAGAAACGTGATGCTAGATACAAAAGCTATGTGGGCCTCATCTCCACAGGGTATGCGCCATGCAGCTTTTTCCAGGGGTGCAGCTTTGAGATTCTTAATCACCCAAAGACAGGAATCAGAATGGGTTTCCTTTTTTCTGTAGCGGAGGAACAGATCTGGGTTACCAAACTCCACTGTGGCATAGCCACTGGCATCAAGAGGCTGCAAATAAGCATCACAGTCAGTAATCAACAAAGTTTATTCCGGAATGTTGTGACAAATGATTACTACTAAATATGCCTATGACAAATTGACCAAGATAAACAATGAAACATGTAATTATTTCCAAACACCATGCAATTCAAACATGTTTGTAGCATTGCAGAACATGGAAATGGCAAGTGGGCAACACGACCATCCCCTAGGAAATATTGTTTTCTATTTTTTTTTTTCCCATCACCTGGACCATCATCAATCTCTCCTAAACATTGAGCATGAGCATCTCATATATAAGTATTCCATTAACTATTACTCCCTAGCAAGTGGAAATAAAATGTAACAATTGAACTTTCTCTTCACGATCTGAGGCACCTAATCACATAATTCAGTTGTATATTCTGTGTATCCCAACTTTAACACTTTCCAAGATACAAAATAGACAGATACACAGTAGAGCAAAATACAAGGATATACAATCCAGCAAATGTTTTAAACTCAAACTTAATTTTGATAAGTAGGGCCTACAAAGCACACCTATATGATAATAGTCATTTTCAGTTTGTTACTCATTTATCATCTAACTGTCTTTTCCGTGTCTCACGGGTGACTCTGCTACTGAAGTTATTTTTACAGTAATCCATATACAATCCAGCAAATGTTTTAAACTCAAACTTAATCTCAAACTTAATTTTGATAAGTAGGTCCTACAAAGCACACCTATATGATAATAGTCATTTTCAGTCTGTTACTCGGTATATCATCTAACTGTCTTTTCCACGTCTCATGGTTGCTCTGCTACTGAAGTTATTTTTACAGTAATCCAACAGAATTCTAAACAATGCCAGGATTTTGTTTCCCTAAAATTTCTTGGAAACCTTTAAAGCTACCATGCACAAGGGGTGGCCCATCACAGTCACACAAATCTATAGAAATTGACAAGATATTATTTTGCTTTAGAAGCAAAACTAACAGAAATTATTAAAGTAATTGGATAGCTTATCTATAAATTGCGCCCATGTTCTGTACAAAACATGCCAAAGGAAGAGGCAAACATATACCTAATATCATTAGGCATTAGCATGGTCCAATATAAGAGCTTCTATGTTCTGGCATGCATTGTTTGTTGTCCATCATGGAAATGATGTACCACTAATCATAACCAAGTTGTTGAATTTTTTGAACATACATTCTAGGCAGATCTAAACGTTCCATTTGCAGACAGAATTTCAGTACAGAAGCATATCCTAAGCTAGTAGGTTACAAAGCAAAAACAAGCAATGTTCAATTGCAGATAGCAGGAACTAAACAATTCAAATGTAACAGTTTTATTTTTTATTTTTTTCTGCCACTGGTAGTCTATAGAACCTTACCGGGTATCTAGCATGGAGAGGCATGTCTATTACAAGGCTACAGTTAGTTGAAATGATTAGCCTGAGATCAAAATGAATCTCAACAGATGACCGATTGGATAGAGCTGTGGGCAGTTCAAGGTTGGTGTCTCCAAAAACAGCAACATCAACGAAAACTGCAAGATTTTTTTAACCAAAAAATTAGCAGAATGCAAATAATGATGCAGTTCCACAGTCTATCTCAGATTCAGAATTTCACCTTTGCGCTCGACAAAATGCTGTAGCTCAAATGGGTCAGCAAACACCCCGTCCGGAAGTTTTTCAATTATCACCAGATGAGCATCATAGCCATCAAGCAAATTAACCATAGCACCGTCACAGGCACCAAAATCCACAGAATAGACTAAACGGCGGTGAGAACCTTCACCAACCAGTTGCCGGTGCAATTTTGAGAGCCTAGGCACTTCAACATCATCAGCAAGTCCTTTACACAATTCACCAGAATCAGATATTTCCACTAAGTCACGACGCTGAGAAAGCTGGCCTGTCAAGGTGTCGAGATATGCATCACCAATGAACGGCCTAGAGCAGGGCATGCATTTGATGGATTTGTGGCTTCCGCCTGCCTGTGCAATGCAATTAATTAAAACTTACCGACATAAGCGACAACCAAATCTGAACGGAAATATTATTAGAAGCAGGGGGCATCTTAAAATCCAAACGAGATACAGCTAATTGCCCTGGCCAGGTATAATTTCAGCAATTTTAAATCGAACTTGGGATAGAATGATAGATCGACACTTACTTGTACTAACTAATAAAAGAGTAAGTACGGTAAACTTCAGCAATTTTCCTAAACCAAGTCACTGAACCAGCCTAACAACGAACGATTTCCAAACACCTTCCAGGTATAATTTCCACACAAAACTGCGCACAAGTAAATCCGCGTGAACCAGGAGCGCCCATCCACCCCTTCGTACCTGCTCAGCCGAAGACGAGGCGGCGGCCGCCGCGCCGGAGATCCAAGCGGCGGCAAGCGCCACGGCGAGCAAGCACCGCCCGCCCCCGCCGCCATTTGTCAGGAAGAGGAGAAAGCGGCGCAAGGAGCTTGTGGGGTAGAGATCGGCGAAGTAGTAGGGGCGCACCCCTCTCGACTCTCGCCGGCGTCGGGGAGGCGGAGCCGTGGAGCGTCCACGCGCGGGGAGGCGCCGATCTCGTCGCGGCGGACGGCGGAGAGCCGGCCTATAATAGACGGCGATGGTGGGGCCTAGCCTGGGCCGAGCTGGTCCGTTTCCATCAATTTGGCTGGGCCAACTGAACTCAACTAGAGTTACTAGACCATTGGTTGCAGACTTGGAGCTTCCCGGCTCCGGCATTGCACGGTTTTTTTTTTAAAATGGTAAAGGATTTAAAACACATTACAGATATTGAGTAAAAGAAAACACATTACAGATATTGACTAAAAGAAAACACAATACAGATATGGGGTAGAATTGTCCTCATTAAAAAAGGTTTGAATTACTCTTTGCACATTGTAAGACTGACTCAAACATTCAACACCCATATGGAAGATGCATAGGATGGTTTGGATAGCGAACAGGAAAATGGTGTGTGACCCATAAACTCCCATCTTCCAATAGCAGACGCATCCGGCGCCGCTCACAAGCCAGCCGCCGCCGCCCGTCGGCTGTGCCCACCGGCGGTTGCTCCCCTCGGCCGACGGCCCGATGCATCCCTGCCTTGCGGAGCTTGTCCGCCAGCGGTAGGCCCACCTGGAGCTCCGTCCACTGCGTCCGTGGCTGCTCTCGTCCATGGTCGCCCGGGGCTCGTCAGCGTCCATGGTTGCCTGCGTAGGAGCTCGACCACCTGCGTCCATGCCTATGCAGCTTCTGGAGCGGCGTGGGGGAAGCGGCGCGGATCTAGGGCCTCCTCTTCTCCCTCGGCGACCGCGATGCGGATATCTGGGGCCACTGCCTCCTCTTCTCCCTCGGCTACGGCGACAGCGGCCACTACGCCTTCTTCATCCCTTGCCTGCAAGCGGGAAGGTACCCGGCCATGGTGGCCCTCCCCCACCTCTGCTCAAGTGGCGGAGGCCAGCAGCAGCAGGCGGAGCAGCCGCGCGGCCAACGTGTTGCCGGCTCCGGTGATGGTGGGCCCATGCCACGGGAGACGCAAACAGACGGAAGGAGTACGCATTTTTGCCTTTCGCTCTGCCTCCGACGCATTTTGGGTGCTGCGTTTGCCTAACTTGTTGGAGTCAGTCTAACTGAGAGGGTGTACAAGTGCTTCACAACAATAGAGACAAGGGCTAGATATTTGCTTGTCTCATGGCTTAGTGAGTTTGTCGGCTATTTTGTTTGTGTCTCTCCTAATCTTGATCATGTGGATCTTGAGGTTGATAACACCTAGAATTCGAAATGTAGTGCTATTATCAGTAGGATTTTAAAATAAAACAAGTATCATGAACTTTTTTTGGCAAAAAACAAACGCTTACCTAACTCGATCAACACATTTCAAGATCAACAAATTCAGTTTAGGTTTTTATCAATGGGTACAACATCTATCACTGAAAATAAGCACCGTTAAATTCTAAAATTGATCTTCGAAAATACGAGCACTCACATAAGTCAAGGACTTAACTTGGATGGCAAGTTCCACTATAAGAAATCTAAGTAGCTAGCTAAGTTATGCTTAATTTGCTAGTATTGTGAACTTTGACAATTAAATTAATTAATAAAAAACATATGTAGGCTGAGTGTACAAACGATAGTTCACATCTCTTATTAAAATATTGATTTATTAGTAACTAATAACATAGTCTATAAGAAGCATCAATCTTCAAAATGCGTTGAAACAATAAATCCACATATTCATATTTCATAGGAGCATCTTTTATTAAAAACTGATTTTGTAGTAACTAATTACATATTTTAAGATACATTAATGGTGAAAAGCATACGTTGACACCTTATAACAAGATAGATGTAGCGAGTACTTCCTACTAGCGCTTAGATCTTTTCGATTGGCAGTAATTCTTGGGTTCAGTTTGGCGACAGTGAACTAATTGACTGTAATTTCTTAATATGAGATAATGAAATTCGAGTTTTACCCATTGTAGGGGATAAATGTAAATGTGGAAAAGGATAGTGAAATAGAGAACTGAACATGAGTTCATCATTACATATACTCTTTTCAAGTTCCCTATCTGAAAACTTACATGTATCGTTTTCCTATAAAAAAGACACTTTGCAATAAGTTTCCGCAGAACTCTTTTCTCCTGATTACAGCCAATTTCCCTCATTTGGTATGTATGTATATACCAGTATGTATAACCCAAACCAAAATCCTCCAATGTGGAGTATCCTCACAAATGGAAGAGTGCCCCTCTACTTCAGTTGCTTTAATATGGGAAAGACCCTGTCAACTTAATGTGATCAAGGGTTCTTTTCAAGCCATAGCGCTCAACAGCCGGATAGCCAGCTCTAAAACCATCTCCATATGCCTCAGAAGAATCCGTTTCGATCTGGTGCTTGATGAATGCCCCAAGTTTCTTCTCGAATTCAGTCTTTGCACCCTTCTTTGAAGAGGTAGGACCTGAGGATGACGAAGATGATGATGCTTCTGAACTGGATGCGACGTTGCTACTAGAACCAGCGATGATTTCTGACTCTAGCCATAGGTGGGACAGAACTTGGCAGATGCCTTCTTCAACCTCAATACTAAGATTTCGGAATCCTACAGAAAGAAAAATCATGTCAGCAACAAGAGTACCAATTGTCTGTCTTTCTTTTGGAAGAAAATGAGTGCAGAAAGTGATACTGATACATGTGAGTTCCAAAAAATCATTAGCATAAATAGATTACCTTTGAGACGAAGATATGCATGCATCATCTCGTGGGCAAGAATGGAACCTGTTTGTAATCTGTGTAGCCATCATATTAATAAGAAGTAAGTAGATATACCTAAGCTTTGCTTCAAACATAAGATCATCATGACTTCATGATCCATTAAAGGTTCATTCACAATGGAAGTGGCAGAAACCTTAAAGGAATTCGTTTTTTAAAAGAAACCTTAAAGGAATCAAGGGGGAAAAATAAAGGTAAAATAATTTACCTTGGCAGACCATATAATATAAGGATTGCAGTCACTTCACACCGCCGAGACAGCTTGTATGGTCCTACAATCATATCTATGATTCTGTTTCCTGGTCCAATCTGTGGTCTTTTTAAGATCTGGAAGAATTATATCACTCAGTACATGCACCTCTTAAAGTTGACCTGTGTTAGTAGTCAAATCAGCAGAGAAGTGCAACTAATGAACTCACCGTTCTAACAATTTGCTCTTCAGAAAGACATAGACCTCTGGTTTCTGGAAGGTGGTGCCCCTTGAACAAAGCAAAAAATCAAAATAAAATGTCATAAGTTAGGGAGTATGTCAAGTATTGTGCACCAAATAACCAGTTCATGTCACTTACATTTTTCTCAGCTTCCAAGGCTTCATTCAGAGCCTGCCTCTCAACCAAAAGTAATGGAATTTGCTGTTCTACTTTCATGTTCAAACCTTCAAAAAATTCCTGAATATCCATGTAAAGATGTTGACATTCTGGAGTATCCATTACTGAAGAATTGAGACATTCCAAGCAGAGTTTCCTCCCATCATCTAATGTTATGTACTTGATCTCCCTTGGCTGAATTTCAGGATGGAAGGAGCATAAGAACATAGACACACAGGGCAACTCGTAATGTCATAGAAAGAGCATAGTTGAATATGAATAACTGCAGAAGAAATAAAAGAACCAATAAAGGCACAAAACCTAATTGCAAAAGAACTGTGTGTTGCCTCCATATGCTGAACCCACATATTGCCTGCTTACATTTTTGTCGTCATTTGTGCAAAAGGATCAAGTGAGAGGTCAGAAGCTGGGCTATATGCTAAGCTCCAACATATCTAAAATATCCGTGCAGATCTCTATTTTCAGACCACGCCATAACAACAGTCAACAGGTGACACAGGCCAATACCACTAGTTGGCTAGGGTATTACATACTATGCTGACATTCTGAAACTAGCACTTAAGTGCAATGGTCGCAACTGAGAATTGTAACAACAAAATGACTAAATGATGTAGCTATTCAATCTATTCAATGATGATGTATAGGGATCTATACTGATTCCAAGCAAATCTGCTGTATTTTCTAAATGTTTCAAAACTGATTGGCTTCCAAACAGGAATTGAACAGGGAAACTGGTCTCATTGACAGATATAAAACCCTGTACTGACCTCCATTCTTTCACAACTGCAGCACCTAGGAGTGCCATCATCTTCATGGGAAGGACAGTACTTTTGCATCCAGAAAGGATGTGCTCTGTATTCAATGAGGCCATCTCTATTTGTTGGAATCTGGGGAAGAAAGACATAATAATTGCAGTTATACAAACAGATCAGAAATATAATTCTGATTAAAATACTTCATGCTTATCCATACACTTGAATTGTGGGCACTTACAAAGTTGTTGCAGACATCACATTTTGGATGGAAAAACTCTTTGTAGCAGGATTTGTGGTATGGCTGATCATCATGCATAGCAAACTGCACAAAGATGCATTATCATCAATTAGTTGATCGATTCGAAGAACACTAAATGGAAAAAAATACTACTCTAGTACTCTCATACCTCATACTCTGATATGGGCTTGTTGCAAGCAAAACATCTGAAGCATTGAGGATGCCAAACTGAATCCATACAGCTAAGGAAACGTCCATGGCCAATTGGGTTTTGGCATCCAGCACAAATCCTACACAAATAACAGGACTTCTTCTCAAGTCAATGCTGGAAAAGAACTACTGACATCTGACAATGATAATAGACACACGGAATGGGCCACGAAGCTGATATATGCATGAGTTAATTACACATGTTGTGCTAGCATATGTGCAGAGCTAATCATTCCACGAGTTCTTTTGGTACTAGCAAGATGACACTAACAGCTACTTCTATATATATTGTCATCCAATTAGCAGTTGCATTCAGATCACCTAAGAGGGTAACATGACAAGACCATACATGTTTAGACCATTTTTTAGTATATGGAAATGAAACAGAAGGAGACTTGTATGACTTCTTAGTTCTTAAAACTAAAATATCAAATAAATCAGCGCAAAAAAAAAAAGTACCTGGATCCACTCTGTGGGTAAATGTGTGGAGGTGGTTCATTTGCAGGAACATACTGCCGAGGAGGCACACGCTCAACAGGAAGATCCCATCGAGGCACTGGCACATCCTCAATAGGAACATTCCGTCGAGGAGGAGACTCTGCATTCAGGCTCTCATGCAGAGCCCGTGCAAGTTGTTCATCTTCCTCCAAATTATAGTTAGTATCTACAGTAAAATTCAGCAATGGTATAGTCTAGATCAATTTCATTTACAAAGCTACTGTTCCCAAGGGGATGAATTCTATCGTATGGGCCAAGATGGTCATCAACGATGGCATAAACAAAGAGGCAAAAACAGGATGTGAATAGCTAGGCAAACACTAACCAGTAGCAGCCGCCGCCTTTCCCTTATTCTGATCTTCCTCAGCTAGCGATAATGCAATAGCACGATCTATATCTTCGTTATCACTGTCATCGTAAGTATCCTACAGTAATGAGGACAAGCAACATTAAATGCCATTTCTTTTGTCTCAGGATTTCTATAAAACATGAACAATCACTTTAAAGGTGTCAGATTAAAACTAATTTGTTTAGGCATAGGTAATATGCACAGATACGACCAGCACATTGCAGGTTTTGTTCAACAGCAGAGCACATGGGCAAAGGCTTACTCTGATGTGATCAGATGAATGGCCTTCATGCCAGTCTCCATCATAGTTACCCCTTGAAACTCTTCTGTTTACTGAACCCTTGAAAATTTCTTTAAACCAACTCATGATCTTGAGCTTATGTGATGATCAAAATTCCTTTAGCCTGCAGCAAAGAACAGAATGAATCCAGAAGAGATTGGAGAAACCTTTGCAGGTACAAATTGGAAAGATTCTCAATCATCAGCGAAAAAAGGAAGACCTTTTTAATCCCTGACCTTAGGAAGAACCGAAGGATAAAACATAAAACTGCCAAAAAATTCAGTGAACCCAGTATGTTCTCAACAATTCACAAGTGTACGAAAACAGAAGCCCAATCAGCTATGTAAAGACAAGCCTGAGGCCCTAAGCTGAAGGTACAAAAGGGAACAGCTCAGAATTGACCTCACACGAACAAGACGAAGAAACATGGATACCAATCCTTGGGCTCCTGATTCAACTACGAATTCAGTGCAAAAAGGGACCCAGCGTTGTAACCTGACAAGCCCAAAAGCCCAAAACAGTGGCGATCGATCACCCTGACACCCTATCCTCCGAGCCCCCGTAGTTAACCAGTACCAGACCACTACGCCCAATCCCAAGACACCACGGGAAGCTCAACAATTCAGCAAAGCTGCTCACCTCGAAGTGATCCGGAGCCCCCAAACCGGAGAGCTCTCAGTTCCGTATCGCGCTTGGATGCAGCCGCTTCAGCCAGCGAGCGATGGGCGAACCGCCGGCCACTGTTTTCTTTTTTCCTCTCTTTCTCTTGATCCGAGAGCAAAGACCGCCCCACTCCACCCGCCCCGCCCGCAGGATAAAGAAAACGGAGACGGGGTGGCGACGAGTAGGTGCGCGGGCAGATTCCGGAGGAGGTGGGGAAGAGGACAAGGGGCAGCAAGGGCAGGGGCAGGGACAGGAGGCGGGAGGCGAAAGGAAGGAGCCGAGGCGTGACATGGACGGCAGGGGCGGGGCGGGAGGCGGAGTAGTGGAGACGCAGCATAGCAGCATCCATCCGGGTCAGAAAAGCTAGGCGCCTAGGCGGGGGCGAGGAGGTGAGGTGACGTCTCCCTCGCGCTGGCACAGCGACGTCTCCGCGCGCACGCGAGCGACGGCGCGAGGCGGCCGGATGAGGAGCGAGCGTGGGGGACGGACGCCTGGCCACATGGGCGCGCGCCGGGCGGCGTGGCGTCACATTTCGCCGAACGCCTTGCGGACGTCGAGATGAGACGGAGAGGGGGGAGGGGAGATGGCGACGGAGGAAGGGGTCGCGGGTGGCGCGCGGTAACTGGAATGGAACGGAGGCGTGGGACCCGGGGTGGTCTACTAGTCAACCAATATTTTGACTTTTAGTTCAACCATTTTTAGAAAAAAAGCTACTGCTCAAAATCATCCACTGTTCAATTGAAGGAAAGTTTATGTTGGTGTAAATTCTCGTGTAACCAGATGAAAAGTTCATCAAGTGTATTAACATACTATTTGAACTATTTGTTTGAACTAAGTCACGTGTGAAGTATGGATCCACTTGCTAAGGTGGATGTCTTGATGGTTGTTTATAATGTATTTTCTTTTCTATTTGGTATCCATAAGACATATAAGTGAAAGAACATTTAGTGTCGTTTTGCAATCTATTAGCTAGGTTGGGATAGGTAGCGAAATAATTGTTATTTAATATTCTAATAATCGGTTGTGACTTCAAAATACAATTATCTAAAAGAAAAAAAAAATGTGAGTATGGCTCCAGCGGGTGTCATCCTCGACACCTGTGCGGTGAATATGGCTCCGGCGAACGGCAACCTTTGCGCGCACAATAAGTATGGGTTTAGTGGTTTGGCAGGGATATTTTTTATATCCAATTTGGTAATTAAGTGTGACAAGAGGGCACAATGCAAGGCCACACATTTTATTGGTTCCATTCACACAAGAGTTGCTTCGGCTTTTGGTGCTTTTTCCACTAAAGTTGTTTTTGGTTTGCCTGATTAGTAAGGCTCTGATAAGAGACGGAGCTACTGGAAGAGCTGTGCCAACAATCTAAGCCTTACTACATGAGAAAAATTCACACCATGATGAGCATGCGACAGGTTGCATATCTAGCACAACTATATATGATTCCGAATATTTCATGGTTCCATGAGCACTTTACCTAAACAATAATCGTCACACCACGTCACACCTGCCCACTTATGATTAGAGAGCAATAATGCCAATCGTATAATGGGTTATTAACATGTGTCTACTCGATAACCACTAGCAAAAGTTCACTTCCATTGCATAAGACATATGGCTACCTACATGTCTTATTTTGCATCCTTGTCATATTACTTAATTGGCAAGTTGCAACGTCATGTTTATTTGTTTTTTCACGTCACATAGATAGATGCATGCTGGTTAGGTCGTCATGCAGAGTCAAACAACAACTTTGCTGGCTCTACGGGACACCGTACCATGGAGAAGGAGTAGTTGCTTCTGCCCATGTTAGGTACTCACAAGAAGCATCTATACTCAAAAAAACGTATCATTGAACACCCACGCAACATCATACCATGACAGACACGGCTCAATTTGTTGCCAAATCGTGTCCTGTCGGTGTGTGGCCGTGTGGATTGACTTGATGATGTAAGCAACTGTACATGCTTTCGAAGTCTTTGTAACCATAGATTATCAACCCAGTTGATATCCTTACCTCACATGCATGCATGTGTACAACCTTTTATTTCCTGGTTTTTCTTTCTAACTGACCGATGACTTCTGAAGAGAGAGTCGAATAGGAGAATGTGCAGATGCATGCTATGATGTGACTTTTGGCATGGAGCATAGGGTTTTTGGATAACCAAGAGTTAAATAACATGAATACAAGCTTTGCGAACCCTGTGAAGAGTTTAGTGCCCATTATTTCATTCTGGTTGTATATATATATATATATATATATATATATATATATACACATACATACTATGGTTGTTGGATAACCAAGAGTTAATGTGAATTCTTTGCATTTGGGACTTGTTAGGGTCCACTAGCTAAAATTTAGTTGGCTAAATTTAGCTGATAGGGATCCAAACGGACTAGCTAAAACACTAGCTAAAGTTAGCTGAATTTATCTGTTTGAGTGTATTAACTGGGGATTAGTTAGAGGATTCAAACACCCCCAGCTAAAGTTTAGCGGGGAGAATTTTTAATTGCCTAAAGTTTAGCTTTAAAATTTTAGCTAGCTAAACTTTATTTGAGTGGATCCAAACTAAACCTTAAGCATCTCTGCTCATAATCTTCCAATCTCTACAATCCAGATGTCTAACCACAGAATATATATACTACTCATGAAGTCATCAGTTGTGGACATTAAAGTGGTTTGGCGAAAGATGACAGCCCAAATGCCATATTTTGAAGTT